>BMAU01006114.1:0-13534 GCA_019973935.1 Trichonephila clavipes | reverse complement strand
CGGTATGTTAGTTCTATTAATGAACAGCGCCCTTGAAGCGGCTTGTAAAATAAACCGTCAGTGTATGTGTAACACTCACTCCGAGAGGTAGTGTACGGAGTAGAGAAATTAAAGAGATCACAGTCCACTGCTAGTGTTGTTTATTGTGTTGAGTCAATTCAATAATAATTAATGTGAGAGAATCTACGATGGCAAAAACACACACACACACACAATATATATATATATATATATACTTTATTCAAGAGACTTTAATTCAGACCACTATAATAAGTGAGCCGCCTTAATCCCCGATTCTAATATTAAATTATCAATCCTACCTTTTGCCAGCTTGGAGAAACGATTAATATTGCTCTATGCTTAATCTTGTCTTTGTATGCACTGAGTGTAAACTTGGCCTCTTCATATATCCGATCACTAATAACTTCACCATTGTCATCGTAAAACTCATTCAGACCGAACCACGATTTATAATAACCATCAACTGTTACAAACTAACATCAATTGTTAAACATAAACCTACATTTCCATCCCGCTTACTCTAAGTTCCGATATTTAAAAAGTTTGTTCATTTGCATCTTTCATTCACACTTCAATTCTTGGATGTGGTTGGAAAAGAGTTACCACACTGTGGCCCAAAGAACCCAAAGGACATGTTAAAGAAAGACGCGTGAGCCCGTCACACACATCAAGTATGATTCCTCCACTGAAATCGATCCAGATTTAGAAGAGGGAGACACATTTAGAAAGAAGGTCCCTCGGGACCTCACTTTGAGAACGAGAATAATTATGAGTCACAAAAGAACCAGTAGCCATTTTTATAAATAACTTTCTTTATTTGGATATCTTTCCCAAATAGAATCAAAGACTTATTAACAAATTCGACTACTGATATTATGAGGTTTTAAAGATAATATCCTTTAAATTAGCTCAATTAATTAATGATCCAATTAATTAATTTATTAAATAACGATCACGCAGAAATTACCACGATAAGAGATCCTAGAATTATATTTAATAATGTTCTTATTGAACATTTAACTTTAATCTGACTCTTAAAACTTGAGTGAGACTTTAAATTCAAAATGATATTTACCACTCGGAATCTCAATTCTTCATGAGGTTAATTTATCTTCAACAACAAGATTTCAATTCAAAATCACTATAACTCTATGTTTCAATATCTATCTCCTACTGCTCTAACTTTACTATTTCGTTTGACTTAAATACTGAATCTAATCTACATAATAAGGAATCCTGTCCGCTTTTTGGAGTTGATTGGAAATAGGTAGGGAATTAAATTTCCCTAAAAAGGTCGGTTCAGAAGGTTAGTGATAAAGTTCCGTATAGATTCGTCACAGGCTGTTTCAGTCCTTTTTCGTTCAGGAGGCTACAAATAGATTTTTTCAAAATTTGCGTCAAGTATTGTTGACCCAGACTAACATCCAAAGAAGAAGGTAATGCATTCTCTATAGGACCTTCGCAAAAGGTTTTATATGCAGTTAAAAAGTCCATACATTGAAACATATTGTCTATAGCAGCATTTTCAATAGCACCATGTTTTTCAATCATTTCAGCCCACTGCTCTCGGGATAGGGTTATTTCTTTAAAAGTGGGCTCTTTATCCGGACCGTATTTATTGCGCTTGAAAGTAAAATCAATGAAGTTCTCATTGGTTATTTGAATGTGTCGTTCAGGAGGGAAAAGTCTACTTGGTAATTCCTCCAGTGATTCGGGCACTTTCTTTTTACGCATGATATATTCGATCCACCGTGGGTCTAATGTTATTCCGTCGGGAGTTGGGTAGTATGTTTTCCATATTTCTTGAAACGTCTTATGTGTACTGATACGGAATCATAATAGGTGCTTGCAAAGACAAAAACATCATCACCAATTGGAAATACTCCATCTGGTATGCAATCCTCGGTAAATTTTCCATACTTCTGAAAATAATATATCAAAATTAATGAAGATCAGAAATGTGTAAAAAACATTATAAAAACTACATATTAAATTTATTTAATTTTGTTACTTTTAAAACTTCTCTTCTAGCTTTCTTATTTGCAGAAGGTTCCACGGCTTTTCCAAACTTTCGTTTTTCGCTATGTGTTTCAGACATCATCATTTTTTTTCTTGTTGAATACAGTCCACCGCAATACTAACAAAAGAAATGAATTTTGAGCTAAAATGTGATAAGGGTCTAACGCATATTGACCGAATTACACTTGAGCGGCGTTCGCTGAGTGGTTGAAAGCAATGTATTCATCCTAAGCATTGAGATAATTTCTGACGTAGAATTCAGTCACCGTCTTGTAGAATCAAGATCAGACAAGCTAAAACAAGTTAAATCGTAACCCGTTCACGCTGATGACGAGTATACTACGGCAAATTTTTCTGAATAATCAATTTACTTTGTATCCTTACTGTGTGTGTATGTAATCATTATACTGAATTAAAATTTACAAATTATTAAAATAATATATAAATTAAATATTTTTTATTTCATTTTAATTAAGAAAATGATTTTAAAACACGTCGCCATCTGCTTCGCCTGCAAAATTAAACTCATGAGATTATAAACATAAGTTTTCTTCAGGTCTGTATGCCTTCATAGGACAATGGTTAACGTAACTGAAAAACTATTGTCCTATGGAGACATTTTGATCTGAGGCCGTGAGTTTGAATCTAGATTTATTATTATTATTTTTTTTTATTTGAGCGTTATTTACTTCAATAATTTTAAAATCTATAATTAGTGTATATTATAATCAATAGGTGGCGCCAGGAGCACGTTTAACATTCCAATACTTCCATTTTTTGTGCTCATTTTTTAAATACAACTCAACTTAGCTGTAGGAGAAAACAATTCAACTCGAAAACCAAAACCATTGCAGGAGAAAAACAACTCAACTCAACAGGATAAAAAAACTCAACTCGGCACCAGGAACGAAACAACTCGACTCAATAGGAGAAAACAACTGAACTGAGCAGGAGAAAACAACTGAACTCGTCCGCAGGAACGAAACAACTCAACTCTGCACTGCCGTCGTCCGCCTGCAACCGCCGTCGGCACCAGGAACGAAACAACTCGAGTCAACAGGAGTAAACAACTCAACTCGTCAGCAGGAACGAAACAACTCAACTCAGCACTGCCGTCGACCGCCTGCACCGCCTTTGCAGCAGAATCGGCTTTTTCTACCTACTCACAGACATCAGCAATACCCAAAATGATACAGTCAACACAAGCACTGAAACAGAACAGAACTTACCTGTTCCTCACTGTGTTTGGCTTCATAATCCCTATAATCACTAAGCACCAATACATATATACAAGCATAAACCTGCAGTAAGCTTTTATAACAAGAAAAGGGAGTTTTTCTTTAAGTATTTAACTACTGTCTCTCAGCGCTATATACAGGGTGTTTTTTTTCAGGTATAGAAGTTTAAGTTGGCATTACTTTCCAAGATGGCGACCGATTTAACAGCTGTCAAGTGATTTATTCTCAGTTTGGTTTGGCAATTCATCATGAATAGACTCACGCCTGAACAAGGCTTTCAAATTGTGCAATTTTATTTCGAAAATAATGGTCGATTTTCATAAGCGAATTTTGTTTAGCGATGATGCGCACTTCTGGTTGAATGGCTACGTCAACAAACAAAACTGCCGCATTTGGAGTGAAGCTAATCCACAAGTGTAAGTCAAAACACCGTTACATCCAGAAAAACTGATTGTTTGGTGCGCTTTATGGGCTGGTGGAAACCTTCTTCAAAAACGATGAAGGCCACAACGTTACAGTCAATGGTGATCGGTATAGAGCCATGATTAGTAACTTTTTCATTCCTGAATTGAACAATCATGATGTCTAGGAGCTGTGCTTCCAACAAGACGGCGTGACATGTCACACATCTCGTGCCACAATCGATTTATTGAAAGACACGTTTGGTGACCGCCTAATTTCACGTTTTAGACCTGTGAATTGGTCTCCAAGATCTTGTGATTTAACACCGCTAGACTATTTTCTGGGGGGCTATGTAAAGTCATTGCTCTATGCGGATAAGCCACAAACGCTTGACCATTTGGAAGACAACATTCGCCGTGTTATTGCCGATATACGGCCACAAATGTTGGAAAAAGTCATCGAAAATTAGACGTCCAGATTGGACTACATCCAAGCCAGCCGTGGCAGTCCTATGCCAGAAATCATATTTAAAATGTAATGCCACAAGATTATCTTTCGAATAAAAAAAAATTCATGTCAATCGAATAATACATCGTTGTTTTATTGCAATTTAAAGTTCTATACCTCTCAAAAAAACACCCTTTATAATGAACTGCTATTTTACAACTTTTCCCTAGATATAGTTTATAAAGTATATTATAGAAAGATGAATGTAATGAATTTTCTACATCAAGGGTGGCCAACCTTATAGGTATGGTGCGCCAAACAAATCTACCAATGATTCAGCATGCCACATTATAGGGAATATTTGAAACAATTCAATTCCGGTGGCAATACATATAGATTTAAAGATATTAATAATAACATAAAAATAAGCTACACATAAAATATATATATTTATATTCCTTTAACATAGATAAAAAAAATTCAGATTGTACATATAAATACGCATCTTGTAAAAAAATTGATTAAAATAAAAAATAACAAATATAAATATTTCAGCAATATAATTAGTATATCTTCAATAAAAGTTTTAATTTAAATATGAAACTTGTCCCTGCAAAGCTCTACTTAATATCGCAATATAAGTGGAATAATTTGTAACTTACAATCTGATTCACACATCATTCTGAATGTTCAACTATTAAACAATTTCTTTATGGACTCTCAAAATATATTTCATAACAGAAATAAATTTCTTCATATATACATATACTAGCCGATACCAACCCGCTTCACTGGGTATTTCACGATGTTGTATATATGTATACTGTTTACATATATATTAATTATTGATATCTAGCATTAAGAATTCGATTGTATTGAAAAATATATTTATAGCTGTTATATACACTCTCGCCCCTTGATATAAAAAGAACATAAATTATAACATTTAATTTCTATTTATATCTAACATAGAAGGAGAAAGATTTTTTTGCGTTCACTTAACCTAATAATCAAGTGGATTTCCACCAAAGCAACTTTCAGTGGATCTCTACTCCATAAAATAAACATGCATGCTAAATTTCAAGTCTAAATCTAACAGAGCAAAAACGGAATTTTTATCATCAATACATTTTATTATTGTAGTCTTAGCAGTTCGAAAACGGAATTTTGTCTATCAATACGCTCCAATAACTCTCCCCGCTTCCCCCTGGAGTTGATTTCCGTAAAATCCATTCTTAGTGGAATTCAACTAAAGAAAAGTGCTCAACAAATTTCAAGTAAATGAGTTAAATTCAAAAACAGGAATTTTTCTATAACACGCCTTAATTCCTCACAACTCCACTCCTTTGGGGGTCCGTTTTCACAAAATTCTTTGTAAAAGGAACTTTATTCCATGAACGGAATATACCTTCTAATTTTCAAGCAGGTGTTTCTATTAGTTGAAAAGCGGAAATACTTATCTAGTACGCCCCTTAATCCCCCTAAGTGACCCTTGGGGTTCAATTTTTCCCGAAATTATTTTGTAGCGGATCTCTACACCATGAAAGAAATTTGCTTACCAAATTTTAAGACTGTACGTCTAATAGTCCCGCAACGCCACTTAGGAAACGATATTCACAAAACTCATCTTACGGTAGATCTCTACTCAGTGAATGGAATCTGCTTACTCAATTTCAAGAAGTTATGTCTAATAGTTTAAAAAAAGAGTTAATTGCCTATAACGCCCTTTAATTCTCCACAACGCCACTTGGGGTCGATTTTCACAAAACTCATTCTGTAGGGGATCTGTACTCTATGAAAGGAATCCGCTAATCAAATTTCAAGACTGTACGTCTAATAGTTTAAAAATGGAAATAATTATCTATAACGCCCCTTAAGCTCCCGCAACGCCACTTCGGAAACGGTTTTCATAAAACCCATCTGATAGCGGATCTCTACTTAATGAATGGTATCAGCTAACTAAATTTCGAGATTTTACGCCTAATAGTTTAAAAAGGAGTTTTAAAAGGAGTTAATTGCCTATAACGCCACTTAATTCTCTACAACGCCACTTGGGAGTCGATTTTGACAAAACCCATTTTGCAGCACATTTGTACTCTATGAAAGGAATCCGCTTACCAAATTTCAAGACTGTACGTCTAATAGTTTAAAAAAGGAAATAATTATGTATATGCCCCTTAAGCCCCCGCAACGCCACTTAGGAAACGATTTTCACAAAATTCATATTATAGCGGATCTCTACTTAGTGAATGGAATCAGCTTACTAAATTTCGAGATTTTAAGTCTAATAGTTTAAAAAAGGACTTAATTGCCTATAATGCCACTTAATTCTCTACCACGCCACTTGGGAGTCGATTTTGACAAAACCCATTTTGCAGCTAATATGTACTCTATGAAAGGAATCCGCTTATACCAAATTTCAAGACTGTACGTCTAATAGTTTAAAAATGGAAATAATTATGCCTAACGCCCTTTAAGCGCCTTCAACGCCCCTGGGAGGTTGATTTTCATAAAAATCATTATGTAGGGAATCTCTACTTTATGAAAGAAATCTGTGTACCAAGTTTCACAACTGTACATCTAATAGTTTAGTAAAGGAAATAATTATCTATAACGCCCCTTAAACCCCCGTAACTCCCCTTGGGGTTCGAACTTTGCAAAATCCAGTCTTAGCTGACGTGACTCTATGAAGGGAACCTACCTACCAAATTTCAAGTCTGTAGGTTTAATAGTTCGGGAGATATCGTGATTAGTCAGTGAGTCAGTCAGTTAGTGTGAGTGAGTCGCTTTTCTCTTTTATATATATATAGATGGAACCAAAAGTGGAAAGCAGAGTGCATGCAATTTTCTTCAAACAATTAAATCACTCTGAAAATGGCATGCAGCAGTCAAAAATAGATGTCAATTTATTGATAGAGTTACCGTGCAGAGAGATTTTTTTTTCATAATTCAGTAAATACTGCTTTGAATAATTCTGAATCTTTCTTTTCAGGATGCAGTAAGAAGTGATGTTTCATTTTAAAAGTATTACACCATCTTTTTGACATGATGTGAATATTTAATGAGTCACATTTAAACAGAGGATGTTAGTGGTTTTTTTTCACATAAACCATTTACATACATAAACATTTTTACAAACAACATTTTTACCTCACATTTCTCTGTTACATATTATTATCTATGCACATTTTTATTCTTTCGTTACTTTTTAAATGTACAATAATATACTTCTATTCTTTAAAAACTACTGCTATTCAAATGTATGTACATATTCGATTTTATTTTTAATTAAATACATATTTCAAACAAATTTCAAAACACTTTCATATACAAATCTTTTATTCTGATCATCAGACCTAATGAGAATTTGATACATGATTAAGAGAATGCTGCTAAAATTCTTTAGAAATAATACACATGCAATGAAGCAATTTATTATTTTACCATTATTGCATTAAAACAATAGTTTAAATATAATGTACAATTACTTTCCCCATTCATTTTAACACACATACAATTTTAAAATAATGGAGAAATTATTCCAAATAAATTTTCTTTCTGTGGAATTTTTCCCAACCTTGGGATTATTGTGATGTGAAATAACTCATTATTTCGAATCACATAATTCCTTTCAAACCAAACTTTTAACTTCTACACTATTGCTAATTCATTTTTTAAAAAAAAATTGCATTGCATGTACTGCTCTTTCTTCCAGGAGAGACAGATTCATACTTCTCAATAACTTTAAAAAAAATAATCGTTGCAAGGAATGTTTTTATAGAAAACCGCTTTTTTAATGTTAGAGAAAAATCTCCTGTAACTGAGAAATTCTTCCCTTAAACTGACATACTTTTCCCTCCAACAAACTGCAAAAATTTACCTTACCCTACCCATCTCTAAAATAGAATAGTCAATTTCTGGCACTCTGGAGACTAGTGGAGTAAGACAGAACCCTATGCAATGACGTAGTCTCAAGACGTCATCCACAGTGTTAGGGTTCATGTACGCCACTAGATGGCGCTATTTAAATTATAAGGTGTGTACTATTGTTTACGCGGGAGAAGTAAAAAACAACGAGGCTGTACGGGCCATTCGCTCTATGTTAGCGATACTTTTTTATATGTATAGTGTTTTATGATAATGTAAAAACAAGAAATTGAAAGAGGCTGTGCGGGCCATTCGCTCAATGTTAGCGATATTGTTTTATAAATATTGTTAAAATAAAACCATTTGAAAGACATCAACACACAGGATTGCCTTATATTCTTTTTACTTTGCGATCCCCCCCCCCTCCCATTTTTTCATGGAAAAAGGCAGAATTAACGTTACTGAAGTGATTAAAGTCATTTTTTATTTATGTAGTAAAATATTCTTTTCCATAAAATATAGTATTATTAATATGTATCTAATCAGCTTATGCCGTAATGTTCTTCTAAATCAAAGCTAGTTTAACTTTGGGCTTAGAATGCATACACGGGGCGCCATCTGCAGCCCTTATATTAAAGCTTGCCAAACATAGGGTCAGAAAATTCTAGAAGCAAAGATTTATGTATTTTTCGCAATTTCAAAATTTTTTAGACAGTAAATGACATTTCTATACACTTCATGGTGAATTTATATGAGTAATTTACGTTATCAGCAAAAGTTTTACACCTATATAATGTGATTTCATTGTGCTAAAGTGTTATTTCGTTTTCAGTACAAGTGGAAGTCCCCCTTAACTTAAAAACTAAGCCATCAAAAAAAAGAAAAAGAAATTAACCGGCAAACGACCTTGCAACAATGCTGCATTGAATGAGATGAACAGATCGAGAAACCTATCCAGTGATAGTTAAAAAGTAAAAAATAAATTAAAAGTAAAAAAAAACTTTTTAAAAAACAAGCTTTTATTTAAATGCACTCAAAGGAATAAAATAAACTTTTCTTTTTAGCTTTTTTTACTATCAACTTAAGCGTCATAATACAATTTATAATATAAAAGCTTGTCGCGAGATTTAAGTACTCGTATGTGTACTTAGTTCGAAAATTCTAAAAATTAAAATCAATCAGATCAAGTTATTTAATTTACTCGTTTATCTACACAGGTAAATCTCGCGACAAGCTCTCATATCATATAAATTGTGTTATGATGTTATAAGTAGTTAATAAAAAAAGTTTTAAAAGGAAAGTTTATTTTATACTTCTTAGCGAATTTAAATAAAGGCTTGTTTTTATAAAAAAATTTTTTAAATTTATTTTATGGTTTCATCTATAACTAGAATGTATTCAACATTAAATTGCATTCTTGATTACAGCGCCATCTTGATTCTTTTATTGTTTTATAGAAGCGCTCTAATCAAATCAAGGCTATTTTCGAATTTTCGTAGTCCATTTTTATGAGAAATCTTCATCAGAAATTAAAATAATACTATTTGTAAAAGAAAAGGATTTCATATAAATCAATCAATCGAGTATACAGGGTTTCAAAATCGCACCAGTATTTTAGTTCATTATTCTTTAATATATACTTTAGATTCACAAGAGGCATTCACTTCCATCTTTTCTTTAATGTTCGGTAAACCGGTTCTAACGACCGGTGGATATACATTGAATTTCTCTCGGCTGAGAGGACGGATCCCGTCGCCGCAGCTACTGCATGTTTTCTCCGCCTAGCGGAAAAACAGAGCTCGGTAGGTCCAGATTCCACTCACTACATGACAAAACAAAATCGCTTCCAGATCCCCACACTCTCCACTTTTTGTACTGGCAATCTTTAAATTTTAAATAACTTAAAAACAATTATATAATTACTTAAAACTAAAAAAGGGCAAACTAATGTCACTCCCCAACTTTGATAGGAGATTTAGATTCCTTAGGGAATCAGGTGCTCCATTAACCTTCAACACCTGCTACTACGCAGACTGTAGACTGCCATCCAAGACCGAGAGAAGGATTTGACAGTGCAGGTTTTCTTCGTCTCTCTTTTTCTTCCCCCCACGAATTTAATTGACATATTACTATAATTATTTTTTAAATCCTTTTTCATTATTTTGCATCTCTTTCTCATGATATCTATTTATTTTGATAAACTGATTTGTTTTGAATTTATTGTCATCCAACAACCTGATCATCTAGTTTTGTATCGTGATTGGCTTGCAATTTTATGAAATTCTGAAGATAAATTAACACACACACACTATCAAGAGTTATTTTCTAATTTAACCGTGGATTGATTTTTTTTTTAGTTTAATTTTTTTTTTGAAGGTAGGTATAAAATTATATTTAATTAAACATGTTTTTCACAGTGCATTGTGCATTCCTAAAAAAACCGTTATACATTTGTAGTCCCCCAAGATTTTTTTGTACAGATATAGTTCTCCAATAATTCTACAGCTTCTTGTATGCATAATATATTTTAAATTATTTGCTGGAAATATAAAACCGTATTAGAAAATATATTCCACAATAATTCCTTAGTAAGTTATATTATGAATATTCTATAATTTAACTTCTAAAAATATTAAGATCAATGTTCTACATCAGATAGTAATTCTGGCAGCTGTTAATTCGTTTTGTGTATAAAAGGTAACTATTTAATACTTTTATATAAATGAATAAGGTAAAACAAATATTTAAAGTATTTTCTATTAAAATATACAAACTGCATATTAGTATATACAACAAAATTTGTTTTTCTATACAAGCTATTTGTGAACAGTCTAGATCAGGTGTGGCCAACGTTTTTGGGAAGAGTGCCACTTCTGACAAAAAATAGTTTTGCGTGTGCCATTTCTAATTTAAAAATATGATAAAAGTACAAACTTGGGTTTTATTGTTAATAAACTTTTTGCAGGTTTAATTAATTAGGTTGGGTATAAAATAAAAAATAGTAAATGAACATTTAATTCTAAATAATTACTAAGCAATTAGTACATACTTAATGCGGCTTTTGATTTATTTTTTTTTTTTACCAAGTAATCTATATTAGTGCCAGTTCACTCTTGAAGATGATAATAAAATGAATTTATTTTAAGTGTGCATATCTGTTAATTTTGAACACAATTTTGATTTTATTATGTTCATAGTAGAAAACATTTGTTCTCTCTCTCTCTCTCTCTCTCTCTCTCTCTCTCTCTCTCTCTCTCTCTCTCTCTCTCTCTCTCTCTCTCTCTCTCTCTGAAACATATGTTGATCTAAACCTCCATCAATATCTGGCAGCCAAATCATGTAAATTTGGGGAATTAATTGTTGGTACAATTTTTTAAAATAATTCGGATCACTTGCACTTAAAATAAGTTCCTTATGTTCGCTTTTCAGTGTAGTATGGTGCTGTAGGTCAATAATTTCGATTTCAGGTGAGTTAATTATTTCACAATTAACGTCTTGCAGAGAAATTGAAAATGGGTCTGTGAAAAGATTAGCATTTTTTTTTTTATCATCTTGAAAGTCAAACCTAGAACTGAATGAATCCTACAAAATGGATGTTAAAAAATTTTAATCTGTCATAGCTCCAAGCATAAGATAATGAATGGTAAGGTAGTTAATGGAGATTTTGGATGGTGGGGGGAGAATATATTTTCTCTCTAAAATATATTCTATGAATAATAAACAATATTTTAAACTAATAATAAATTTTTAAAAAAATTATTTTAATAACTTAGTTGTGATTGTTTTTTATTGCAAGGTATTTTTACATCTGGAATTATTTTTGAAGTCTGTGTCTCATCATCCAATCTGTTTCTGTGAATTGTTTTCGTCGCAGCCCTCAAAGAGAAACATTTTTCGGCTGCATAGTGTGAAACAAATGGCATTAGATGTTTCACAGCTCTTAGTACTTTCAGGATATTCTTTTCTAATATGTCAGTCCAAAAATGCATATCAACTTGACTAAATTTCATTTTCAATTGAGTGTCATTCGATATATCAATTTGCTGTTCTCTTTTATTAGGAGAGGTATCACAGTCTTGAAAAGGATTTTGAGTTCAAGATAATTTGTGTGTGTGTGTGTGTGTATTTCTTATAAATGTTGAACCAAACTGATTTTTATAGAGATTAGTGTTGTACTGTTTATTAAAATACTATGCAAATTAGGAAACCATTCAATATCATCTTTCAAAATGCCTTCAACTCAAAATTTCAATTTCACTTTGTACCTTGAAAATAGTAATATTTGTTCATTGTAGTAATGTGTTAACCTTAGTGAAATTGGTAATAATATTTGCTACACACACATACACAACTCTCTGAATCCAAACTGCCTTATTTAATTTTTGAGCTAATAGAAGTTACATTTCTATTAATTTTTACCAGTGAGTTGTCTTTAAGAACTCAATCTTTTATAAAAATTAAAAAATTTAGATGCTTTGATTAAGCAAATAGGGATCACTTGTGGGATCCCTGTCAAAGTTCCAGGAAACCCAGGTCGAAGACCTTTGGTCTTCAAATTTTTTAAACTCATTCAACCCTTGCAGCTAAAAGATGTTTTCGGAGAACCCCATTCCACATTTAGATGAATAAATCTAAATGTACTAAATAAATATTTAAAGTATATCAACATGTTACAGGTACTTTAAGTAAAGAAAGTAAAAAGTAGGCATTGTATTTATTATATTAAAAATTTTTACTGTAATTTTTTAATTTACTCATTATTAATACTTGTCTACTAATTAATACTGGTCTAGATGATAGCCTTCTGTTTCATAAATGCAAATTCATAAAACCCATTATAAAGTGTATACTAATTCTTTCTTTTGAAAAAAATTTATTGGCTAAAACTTGATACACATTGTTTCCTTATAAATATTAAAAATGTAATAAATAAATTCCCTAAAAGGAAATGTTTCTACATTTGTGCTTTTATATTTCTGAACAGAATGAACTTTAATTTTTAGTTTGGTGAATTAAGTGATTGATATATAAATTTACAACTATAACATTAAGTTGCAAAATTATTTTATTCATAAAACATACTTTTTACATACAACAGATATTTACAAAAAAATGATATGTTTATTACACATATGACGTAAGTACATGGATTAATGAGCACAAATTTTAATATATTCTTGTGAAAAAATATTTAATCAACAAATCATGGTTTAGATCAGGATAGTATTGATAGAAAATAAATAAAAACATTAAGTTGAAATTTTGGAGAATTTGAAAATTATAGTGTTGAAAAATTTTTTTTATTGATGCCAAAGCCTTAAATTCATCCACAAGAAAGCATAGGGTTTATCCTCGTTCAGACTGCAAAACAAGTAGCTTTTTTGGGGTTGGGTTTTTAGCCCAACCTAGTGGCCCAGTCCTTTGATGCAATCATCAAGGTCAGAGAGCCCAGCTATACCAAAGCTATCTAGAAGAGAATAAGCTGTGACAGCAGGCTCATAAAAAGCAGTCACATGACCAAAGGAGAGAATAAGGATTTG
>BMAU01006112.1:0-109272 GCA_019973935.1 Trichonephila clavipes | reverse complement strand
TGTAGAGGTTGAATTCTTCATTGGAACCCTGTGTGAATATTCCGCCTGTGTAGAGGCCGGAACTATTATATAATCAACGTTTTCTTCAATTGAATTCTTCATTGGAACCCATTGTGAATATTCCGCCTGTGTAGAGGTTGGAACTATCGACGAAAATTCCGCCTGTGTAGAGGCCGGAACTATATTACCTGCGAAGAGGTGAAATCAGTGGAATCAACGTTTTTCTTCAATCATTGGATACATCGTACGTGCGAGCAACAAGGGAGCTAGAAAAAAAAGGTAGGATCTTTCCATATTTTTCTAAAATGTATAAAAACGCTCTTAAAGAGGATCTCATAAGAGTTGTTGAGGATCTAGACAGTACTGTGGAGAGTACGGACACCATAGCTAAACTAAAGACTAAAATTGAGAACAGTAGTACATTTGAAAGTGATCCAGATTTCATTAAAACTTTAATTAAAAACTGTATAGATGAGAGGGTATCGCGAAACGAAAGAGAGGCAACCTTAGAAAAACAGAAAATTGAGCTCGCTAAACTTCAGTTAGCAAAATTAGAAAAAGAAATCGAACTTCAAACGGCTAAAAATGAAGCATTAAGTTTAAATCCTGCAGCTAAAGTCGAAGAGAAACAGTTCGAAACAAACATAGAAAATATGATCAAAAGCATTAAAACTTTATCTCTTCCTGTTCCCACCAGATCTGAAAATTTTAATCTGTTCTTCCAATCATTAGAACGCGCATTTTTAACCAAGAAAATAAATGATGAATATAAATCTGAAATTTTAATAAATCTTCTGGGCGAAAGAGCTCATAATGTCTTATTGTATATTAAAAAGGAGAAATTAAATGACTGAAAAACTAAAATCTATAGTACTCAGAGAATTCCAATTAACCCCTCGCGAGTGTTTAAACTCATTTAAAAAAATGCTGTAAAATCATCAGGCGAGACATACATCCAATTTGCTGCAAGATTGACGGCAAACTTCCAATATTATTGTTCGTTAAGAAAAGTTAATTCCTTTGAATCTCTATGTGATCTTTTAATTTCTGATAAATTAGTTGAAACTCTAAATATAAGGAAACCGCAACTCATATTGGCATTCGAGAAGCAGAAGATTGGTTTAGACCTATTGATTTAGCTAAAGAGTGCGATATTTATATTTCATCTAGAAGCGGATCAAGTAAGGAAACTCCTATTGCTTGTGGATATACCGAAGACCCCTTTAAAAATCGACCACGAAACTTTAAACCAGAGATTAAAGATAAGTATCCCCAAAAACTTGAAAGAGAAAATAAAAATTGCTATATATGCGGTGATTCATCTCATTACGCAAGAGACTGTGAGAAGCGTTTTAAGCTTAAAGAATCTAACGGCCACATCCATAATAGCCAAACCTCTCAGTGATTTACTACGGGATAATGCTGTGTGTTTCATTTCGGACCCGAACATCAATTAGCATTTCAAACTTTGCGGCAAAAACTTTCTGAAAATCCGGTGCTTCATATTTTCAAACAAGGTGCAAAACTTGAATTGCATACTGATGCTAGTAAATTTGGTTATGGTGCGATTCTGTTACAACAATCAGACGACAATAAACTTCACCACGTACACTATTTTAGCAAGAAAACCACTCCCCAGGAGGAAAAATATTCAAGTTATGAACTTGAAGTTTTGGCTGTAATCGAATCCCTTAAGAAATTTAGAAACTATCTCGTTGGCAACAAATTTAAAATTGTAACTGATTTTTCGGCATTCCAAAAAACTATGAGTAAAAAACAATTAACTCCTAAAATTGCTAGATGGGCCTTATTTTTAGAAGACTTTAATTATGAAATTATTCATCGCCCAGGCAAACAAATGGGGCATGTAGATCGTTTAAGCCGTTATCCTGTAATGACCATAACATATATGATGAAATAACCACTAAACTTGCAAATTGTCAGCGAAATGACGAGTACATTAATTCATTGAAAACCCTTTTAGAAAATAAGCAAATTAATGATTTTGTTGTAAAAAATGATGTCCTATATAAAATTGAAAATGATAATGATGTTTTGGTAGTACCTCAACAGATGCAAACAGAAATTGTTAAAAATATTCATTCTAAAGGACATCTTGGTATTAATAAAACTGAAAGCATGGTAAAACAAAGTTTTTATTTTCCTAATGTTAGAAAATGTGTTGAAAATGTTATTAATAATTGTATTGAATGCATTCTTGTAAACAAAAAACGAGGGAAAGGTGAAGGGTTGTTAAATCCTATTCCTAAGGAAAATATCCCTCTTAGCACTTACCATATTGACTTTTTAGGTCCTTTGCCATCTACAATTAAAAACTATAACCACATTCTTTCAATAATAGATGCATTCACTAAATTCGTAAAGTCTACTTCTTCCAGTGATGCTCTAGAGAAACTTAAGCAGCAAGAGATTACATTTGGCAATCCTCACCGTATCATAACAGATAAAGGTACTGCATGTACCTCAAAAGAATTTCGAGAGTACTGTGAGAATGAGAACATCCAACACCTAAGCATAACAACTGGAATACCCCGCGGACACATTGAACGGATCCATAGTTCTCTGATCCCAATCTTGTCCAAGCTATCCATTGACGACGCATCAAAATGGTACAAGTTTGTTCCAGCCGTACAGAGAACACTCAATTCAACGATTTCAGGAAGCACTCAGATGACGCCGTTTCAACTCTTGACCGGAGTAAAGATGAGGACCAAACAAGATCTAGAAATTCTAAAACTATTGGAAGAGGAAATCGTGGAGACATTCACCGAAAATCGTGAAAAAATTTGGGAGGAAGCCAAGCGAAACATTCTGAAAATGCAAGAAGAAAACTGTCGAAATTTTAATAAGAACCGGAAAAAGGCGTACCAGTATGAGATCGGAGATATCGTCGCCATCCAACGGACACAGTTTGGAACTGGCTTGAAACTGAGGCCTAAGTTCTTTGGTCCCTATGAAGTCATAAAAGTAAAACCTAAAGATCGATATGATGTTAGAAAATATGGACTGCATGAAGGACCCAATACTACATCCACAGCAGCAGACCACATGAAGATGTGGGGAGAAACTGTCTAGTTCAACAAAATTATATTTTAAATCTTTGTGTATTTGTTGTATAGTCCTTGTCTGTTCCGTCTCTTTTGTATGTTTCAGATTCTCCTCTGGTATCCATGAAAGAAAAAGAAAAGAAATAAGTACCGCTGCGGACAGCGTATAGTCAGGCTGGCCGGTTGTGGCATCCAGGAAATCCAATAGTTCTCGAGAAAAGTGCACAGTCTTCGCGCGCAGGCGCAGCTAAGTGAAACTAAAACCAAAACTTTTAGGAACTATTAAAAAAGAGAAGAGCAAAGAGAGAAAAGACTGAGGTGCGCGAGCAGGCGTTACCCTTGTCAAACCTATCTATTAGAATAGCTACCTTTTTAATTAAATTTTGTTAAGTTTAAAAATAAAGTTAAAGAAAGAGAGAAAGAGAGAGAGACCACAAATGTCTTGGACCCCTTGTTGTCTCCCACACATATATATATATATATATATATATATATATATATATATATATTAAAAATTAATCATATGATAATTTTAAATATCCAAAGAATTATTAGTATTTATGGTAAATATGTTTTTCAACTGAGTATGTGAGACACGCATAAATATCTTTTTCGAAATTCCAATGCAGAATTTTAGTGGAGCTAATACAAAATTCCTATTTTTGCATGGTTAAGATTATAAAAATGTCCAAATTTTAATAACCTTTTCTTCAGTCAACCACTAATGGAACATGAATGATGAGGGGGATTATGCATAAATATATATTTTTTAACTTCAATTTAAAAAGGATCTTTATATTTATTTATATGCGCAAATGTTAACTCTAAATTTGTCCAGATGCTTTTAAATACTCTTTATTTGAAGATTCAAGTTAAAAAATATAAACTTGAAATTAAAATTCTCTTTGAATGAAATTAATGTTCAGACATTCAAAATTCAAATATAATTTGTTATCTGAACAATACAAAACAAGGGATTCTATGTAAGATGCCCTGAATATCTGGCTTTAAAATTATGAAAAACTAAAAGATTTAAATAGGGTTTTTTTTTAACAATACATATAAATTTTTTGCAAATAATGTAATACAGAAGCTTAAAAATTATTCATGTTTAGAAGTGTCCGAAATTTTAAAAGATTTTAAATTTTGAACCTTTTTTTTTATTTTTTTGACACATAACAAAATAATCATTTTTAAAAAAAATCCCTGAAAGTATTGATTAAAGTAAGAAAAATGAAACAGTAAATTATCCTCAATGTTTTAATATATAATTTGAATTTAAATACTACAGATATTTATTTAAAACTTAGACATACATTATAAAAACTTAATTCCATTTGAGAATTTTAAGGTAAAGAAAAATGAGAATTCTCAAATCGTTGACTCGCTATTTGTGTACACTTTAGGTTGAAGATTTTACGATTTGCCACAGGAACCGGTCTCCCCGTGACCATAAAAGTTTCCCCTCAATGCCCATTGTGTCTCCCCGACCGTCTCTAATTATCTTTCAAGATCGTAAACCTTTAAAGGGGGAAAAGAATTCGGAAAAATACCACCTTACCAGTTTTGAACACATTACTTGAAGGGGAAAAAATCTGTTTGGTTCATTTTTGGTGAGTCCCCGGCCTTAAGAAAAATTCAGTGTGGTCCGTTTTCGAAGCCTCTCTAGTAGGGTGGAAAAAGCCGTGCTGTCCAGTTGGAGGGTTAATATTCACCCACTCACTTTTCAACTTTTTAGGCCCCGGAAACAAAAATGTATTTTTTTAAAAATAGTTGTATGTTAAAAAAAGTAGAATTTTTTATAATTATAAAATTTCGCAACTATATTTGTGACGGGGCTTTACCAAGTCCTTTAACTAATCCTCTTGGGGAATATTTGGGGTCATCGACTGAATTATTTCTCAGCCAGTCCTCTCAAGAAGAAACCTTTATATTTAGATTAGTTAGTAGATATATAGTGAGGTTTAGTAATGGTAAAAAGGAGGGAAAAGAAGCTGTGATGCTGAACACCCTGAGCTTATGGTAAGTCTTAGATGCGTAATTATATAGAACGGGTTTAAGCTATTCAAATAAAGTAAGGAATACTGAGATTCAAAGGATAGCTTTTCTTTGAGTTAAGCGGTTAGAATTCTAGGCGCTTATTTACATAAGATTATGGGGTAACGATATATCACTCCTGTTTTCCTTCCTACAGCAAGATAGCCTTTGATCAATAAAATCAGATAAAATAATAGTTTATTATGGCAAGCTTGTGTCATCAATTATTACCTCCCACAAATCTAGGTCAAGTAGATGAAGAGATGATACCTCCAGGTAGGGAGGCATCACAATGACGCCCAGCTAATTTTTGCCAAGGCTATCTTAATTTCCCCCTAACCCCGAGGGAGGATTCGGATCAGGATTAAGGCTCTTACCCGAATATTTTTTTTTGGATCCGAAAACGTTTTTTTTTATCAGTTCTTTAATGGCATTGAGAGTAATCTGATATTTTGTCAAATACCCGCAAATTTAGCATGCGCATATCTGAAAGGTCACCTCACGGAACGCACGAAAGATTGGTATGATGTATTAGGGTAAGCCCTGGTGCAGGCTGAGGAAACTGATTCGATCCGTTAAAGCAGGCGTTGAAGGAAAGTTTTCCGGTTGTGAGAAATAAGGCAGAATCGGAGGCCAGGTTTTTTGCGTCTTACCAAACTAGAAATCAAGCTCCGGTGGATTTTGTTTTCGAATTACAAAAAGCCCTTAAATTAGAAATTATTCAATTGTGTTTGATTCAACACATTGGTAGTCGTCTCGACCCTCAGGTTCAGGATTATGTGGAGTTTAGAAACCCCACCACTAGAGTTCAGTTGTTATAGGTGATCTCAAAATTTGAAGAAAGATATTCGTCCAGGGAAACTCAGGGTTTGAGTAAAAATTATAATAGGGAAAGAGAGACGAGATTGGGATGTGTGTTGGAGGTCTCCCGACGATCGCAGAAATAGAAATTGGAGGGATGCAGAAGTTTTAGATCAACAAAATGATAGGAGTGATAATTATAGAAGTACCTACGGGAATGGACCTCAGAGAAACTATGGATTGGAGAACAGGAACCGAATTGATAGGAATAATCGTGGATTCGAAAGTATTAACGGATGGTATCAGTTCAGAAATAGAAGTCCGAGTGAGAATTTTGATCGAGGGTACCGAAGACATGGGGGTCGTCTAAAATGTTAAAAGTTCGAGTTGATGAAATAATCAATCACAAAATGAAAGGAGTCTTCCTATTATGCCTCTTGCATGTCTCCTGTAGAACTTCCTTATGTACCTAATATTATGAATGAAACATTTGCAAAAGCATTTTGGATACAGGGGCAGAAAAATCATTTATCTTGGAGGAGGTTTATAAAAAAATATTTTTTTATAAACCTGTGAGGAAGTCGCGAGCCGAGATGGTGATGAAACAAGGTGTCAAGTATAGAAATATATAGGGATAGAAGAATTACAAATCAGAATAAGGTAATTCAGGAAAAACTGGCAGTTCACATATTGGCGGATTTGTAATATCCTTGTATTTTAGGGGTCGATTTTATAAGAGGATCGAAAATTATTTTAAATTTTGATTAAAAAAAAGTCATTAGTGATTCGGAATTCACAGATTGAAGAAATTCCAGTAGATGAGGGGAATTTAGAGATTGATCTCTCAAAAACGAAGTTAAATGTGGGGGCAGATGCATCATCCGGAAATCCGGTTGAAAGTATAGTAGGGGATAATGTTGCGTATATATACTGTGATTAGAACTGAGTGACTTTCGTCAAGGGAACAATTAATCGAAGTGCAAAGAAGGGACTCTAAGTTAGGTCATATATATAGATATCTTGAGAACCATGAGGACAGCTCGGTTAATGCGACAATCTGGGAAAACTGATCTCGCGATTTTCAAATTGTAGAAGGCTTGTTATTTTATGCGAAATACGCAACCACTCCTGGAGAACTGTGAGTGTATATTCAGCAATCGTTGTGAGGTGAAATAATGCGCGAATTTCATGACAAGCCCATAGCAGGTCATTTGGGAAAGAAGAAAACGTATTTAATAGTAAGGGATGTTTATTATTTTCCCTATATGCGCAAGTTTATATACGACTATGTTGGGATATGCGACACTTGCCAGAAGCATAATTATAAAAACGCTTTACCAGCTGGTCGTTTAATACGAATTATAACTAGTTATCTGAATGAGATAGGTTCCCCTACTCAGCGTCGCGAATCAAAAGATCTCGATATATTTTAGTAATCACCGAAGTAGCTCGAGGTGAAACCCATCAAAAAGGCTTCAGCCAAAATAATTGCGGATACCCTGTTTGAGAATTGCATATCGCGTTACGGAGCTCCTGTAAAAATGATAAGTGACAACGGTCCCCAATTCATATCCGAAGTTTTCAAACATTTAAGTAATAGATTAGGCATAAAGCATGTCAAAACAGTTGTATATAGACCTCAATCGAATAGAACGGAAAGAGTGAATCGGGATCGTTTGCAAATGATTGCAAGTTTTATAAATGATAATCACGAGACTTGGGACCAGTTCTTACGAGAGTTTATGTATGCCTTGCGAACGGCAGATCATGAGACCACCGGGAAGACCCCAGTAGAGTTATTTTTGAATAGAAAACTTATTACCCTGTTTCAAAAATTGGTGATGGTGTCAGATGGAGCAGAATTTACGGTGGGCAATATTAAAAAGTTGTTTAAGGAAGCTAAACAAAATACTAGAGTTAAACACGAAAAATATGCGAAGTATTACAATAGAAGAAGGCGCGATGTTAACATTAAGATAAATGATTGGGTGCTGCTAGAAACGCATCCCATAAGCTCGGCAAGGAAGAAAATGGTCGCGAAATTCAAACCAAAGTTTGAGGGTTCCTACAGAGTCTTGAGTGTGCAAAATAATAATGTGGTAATTTGGAAGGCAGGTAGAGGAACAACAGCTAATATACACTTGCTCACAGAAGTAAGTATGCAACTCGTAGCTTAAGTGAAAAAGCTCTAGTTCTCAAATAAATATAAGAAAAATATTATTTTGGAGAGTGTTGTTTATAGCTTCTGATTCAAATCATAAAGCAATGAAAAATCCACCAAATCATTACATCTTTAAAAACTTTAAGAGTAATTTTGTTAACTACCAGTAGAAATTTAAATCACAAAAGTATGTATGCACTCGGAATTTTTGACTTTTGAATAAGTTGAATGAAACTTCTCGAGTGATTTTTCGTATTTCAGTGATAAGTTTAGAAGTTTTTCTACAAAGCTTGTACGTTTGAGCTTTAAGTACATCAACAATTCACCATTGGAAAAAAAATTATCGAAAGATCTAAATGATGCGATAATAAAGCTCTATAAGGAAAGCAAGTCCCTAAGACAAATCACTAAAATCATAGGCAAAAGTCCTGCAACAGTGCAAAAAATCATTGAAAAGTTCCAGGCAGAGGAAAATACTCTAAACAAGCCAAAAACAGGACGGCCGCCCATTTTCACGGATCGAGGAAGGCAAACTATTGTTGGAAATTTGAAAAAAATCCGAAGATTAGCGCACCAAAATTGACAAGTGATGTGAAAAACAATTTTGCGAAGTCATGCAATCCTAAAACAATTCGTCGCGTGTTACGGAAGGCAGGATACCATGGTCGAAATATGCGAAGAAAACCATTTGTTAGCAAAGGGAATCGCAATAAGAGAATAGATTTTGCAAAAGAAAATGAAAAGCGTAAAAAAAAAATTTTGGAATTCCGTGATTTTTTCGGATGAAAGTAAATTCAACATCTACGAGTCCGATGGACACCAAAAAGTTTGGAGGAAAGCAAATGCAGCTTTAGAACCAAAGAACATGAGAGGAACTGTAAAACACGGTGGTGGTTCGTTTATGGTTTGGGATTGCATGCCAGCAACTGAAGTAGGAAATTTAGCTGTAATCGACGGAATAATGAATCAATATAACTATTTGAATATTTTAAAGAATAATCTAAGCCAAAGTGCTTCTAAATTGGGACTCGATAGATCCTTCACTTTCCAACAAGATAATGATCCCAAACATACTGCTCGAGTTGTTCGGGAATGGCTGCCTGCTATATAACGTGCGAAAACAGGTAAAAACCCACCGCAGTCACCTGATCTTAATCCCATTGAACACTTGTGGGATCACTTCGATCGCCAAATTAGAAAGCAAGAGATCAAAACTAAGAATGATCTAAAAAAGCCCTTTTGGAGGAGTGGCAGAAATTACCATCTTCTATCACTCAAAATTTAGTAAATTCAGTGCCATCTAGATTGAGAGCTGTTATTAAGGCCAAAGGCTATTCAACACTACTGATTTTTTTGAAAAATTGTAAAATTTGCAATATTAATGTCTTTGTTTTTTTTTACATACTTACTTTTATTATGTAAATTACGTCCTAGTTTAAGTTATAAGCTCATCTTGATAATTAAAAATTCGTATTTTTTAAATATTTTTCATTTTGTAATTAAGCTCGATTTTGCTGTAATCGAAATAAATCGTTAATTTGAAAACTAATATTGTAGGTCTGTTTTTTTCATAGGACATCATCACATACACTCTGCATACTTATTTTTGTGATTAAGTGTAGATCAAGTACAAATTTACCTTCAGAGAAAAAATGATGAGGGAGTGATAGAGGTTGAAAATTTAGTTCGCAGCGGATCGGGTTATCAATCGAGTAGTTTCGAAGAGGATATACCTAAACTAGATCAGTCACAAGGTTTTAGGAGTAGTGAGTCTGGTGAATGACGGCGTGAGCAATGGAAAAAGACAAGTCTTACTGGGAATCAGGGTGGTATAGGTGAGAAGAAAATGAATAAGCGCAAAAGAAACAGAGGTTCAAAGGAATCGTTAGAAGGACTTCATAATAAAAATAAAAAACAAGGCAAGAGGTGACGGGATGCAAGAGGAGGAACTCTTTATCACGGTCCAAGGGACCACAAAGAGGAATAGAAAACCGGAAAAGGAAAGGAACAAGAGAAAATTACCGTCCTCAGCTAATTCAAACTGGCTATTGAGCAAAAAAAATTCGAGAACCCAAAGAGTCACTTCAGCAAAGGAAACAGGCCCTTACCACCACCTAATTAACTTTGACTGGAAACCACAGACATTTGCACTGCCAATGGGGCGATGAACGCCGGGCAGGGACAACAGAATGGAATGGTATTGTATTCACTGACGAATCCCACTTCAACCTGCAACATCACAATGGTTGAATTCGAGTTTGGAGGCACAGTGTTGAGAGGCTGCTGAACTGTTGCATTATGCAATGCCCTACTGGTCCTGCACCCGTTATCTTGATTTGGTTTTTTTTTAAATTTCACTAACACACCCCTCTAGTACGCAATGCTGGTACACTGAACAGTCAGATCTACATCTCTGAGGCGTTGGAGCTCATGGTCCTCACATACATTCAGCGCTTGCCATTAGCGCTATTCCAACCGCATAATGCATGACCACAGATAGTACTCAATTTGAAAGTTCTTTTGTACCCATCACATTGAATTGTTTCATTGGTCTACTTGTTCTCTCGATCTGTTGCTAGTCGAAAACGTGTCGTTCACGTTTGCACAACAAATACCCGAGATACAGCATTGGCGAAGTTAATTTTTTAGCAACCGAAATTAGGCGCCAAGCAACTTAATTTATCGATAGGTGTTAAGAGAAATTACAAAATGGAGTTTTACAATAAAAATAAATATTAATGAGAAATTAAAAAAATATTGATAAAGTTATCAGTAATGCATTTTATTGAGTTGTTTGGCGATCGATTCCAGTCGCCGAATCCAAAGGTGAATCCTATTCTACACTTTAACCCAAAAGTGAAAAGCTTTATCTATGTCATTACACATAGCCAACTACTAAAACCCCATTTAAAATTCTGCTTTGAAAGGTGTTCAGCCATTATGTTACATAAATAAAACTATTGTTTTGCAGTAAAATGTTCTTGTATGAATTGTAGCATTAACATGTTACAGTGTGCAATATGGTTTTACCAATTGACTGAACATGGTATTAAGTTTTTATCAATAAGCACTGTTAGTAGAAGGTGCCTTGAATGTAGGAATAAATACTACTTTAGACAACCCATTTTATTCTAATCAATACCAAAAAGATTCAGGATTTATTTAAATTTTACTATATAAGAGTTTATGTTGACAATTATTAATCTTTTTAGGAGACTAATTTCTTGAAGTTTTAAAGTACTTTTTTAGCTTATTAATTAAATTATGGAAAATGTCTTAAAGGTTCCCATGAAGAAATTACACTCAGGAACATTGAAAATAGCGACCCAAGAAGAAAGCATGGAATTGAGATGAAATTTAAAAAAACATAATGACGCAGATGAGAGAGTCACTTGATCTCAAAAACAAGGCAATTAAACGAATACAGGGTGTGCAACGACACAAATACTGGGCAAATTCAATAGCGCGTTGGACCACCTCCAGCTGCAATACATGCCGCCACACGGTCCGGCATTGAGTTGATTAGATACCTTATGTTTTCCTGAGGCAGATGGGCCCACAAATCTTGAACAGCCAACTCTAAATCATGTACAGAGTGACGCGATGGCATCTGCCGTTTTAGCTCATCTCCCACGTGCTCTACAGGGAACAAATCGGGGGAGTGGGTCGGCAATGGAAGAGTCTGAAAATGACGTAAGAAGTCTTGAGCAACTCTTGTTGTATGCGGACAAGCATTATCTTGCTGGAAAATTGCCCCTGGGAGACCATTTAGGAAAGGTTCTACATGGGGTCGAAGAATATCATCAACGTAACGTTGGCCCGTTAAGGTTCCACGCATCACAATTAAAGTGGACCGGCTATCATAGGCTATGGCCTCCCAAACCATTGCACCAGCTGTGTGGGCAGTGTGACGTAGAACAGTTTGGAGGGGGGGAATTGTACCGCTCACCAGGGCGTCTCCACATCCGTACAAGATTATCATCTGTCCCCAAAACAAACCGGGATTCATCTCTAAACACAACCTTTTGCCAATCTGTGACATTTCACGTTGATCTGGCTTGGCACCACTGTAGACGCAGTTGCCGATGCTCCGGTGTTAAAGGGAGTGCACGGAAAGGACGCTTGGATTTAAGATTTGCTTCTGCAAGGTGTCTGGAAATTGTTGGTGGAACAATTACTACGCCTACGTATGCTCGCATCGTTGAACGAGTCACTGTGGGGTCCACAAGTTCTTGCCGGACGATCCTTAGATCCTCTCTCCTCGTGGTCTTCCTGGTCGCTCCAGACCCGGTTTTCCACGCGTGGGTACCTTTTCGTATCCACTGCTCGCAAGAATTTCTAACGGACATTTCGAGCGATCCACCTGGCCAGCAACACTTTGCCTCGACCAGCCTGCAGTTTTCATGCCGATGATCAGGCCTCTTTCAAACTCGCTTAACTGTGAGAAATGTCTTCTAGCACGTTTACTCGGCATGTTTCGCTTACCAAAGTCTTCCTACAATCGGCGGGTAATCGTCACGTTTATGAATCTTTGAATTTGCGCTGGCTTATATAGCACCCTCTTCCTGATTGTAGCGCCACCTCGGGGTGTATGAGCGAGCATATTGGCACAAAACTTGGATCATTTGCATATCACATTACGCTATACTTATTTGCAAAGTTTCGCGATTGTACTTAGCTTCCTTCTTGGGTCGCTATTTTCAATGTTTCTGAGTGTATTCACATCCTCGAATTTATTAATAATGCATTTAAAGAATCAGATTAATAACATTTCACCATTTATCTTTTTACATCCTGATAGTGGTTTCTTTTTTGGATTTGAATTTTTTTTAGTTTTTAACAATTATTTTTTTCTGCTTCTTTTCCCCGAATTTCTAAAATACCTTGTCTTCTATTTCTTTAAATTCTGATACTCATATTTTTCTAACTGGTTTTCTATAATAATAGTACTTAAAATTTTTGCTTCTTTTAAAATTAATGTAATTTCTCTTTTGTCAGCTTATCTTCTAAATTATTTACATGTTGAGTTCTTAGTGTGAGACCACCATTTTCGATTGAAAACTAATGGATACCAAACTTTTATTTGCACCAATTTCAAAACTGCGCTTAAAAGACGTCAAGCGCCTAGTGGACTGACAACAAATTAGCTCCCCTATATGTATACATAAATATTGTTCTAATGTGTGGTATTTTTTGAACAGTAGTTCATGGTCTACATGGTAGTCACCTGACCATGGTTCAAGATTATAAGGTTCATTGCCCGAAGCCCTTGTGTAGCTGAACAGTGCCACGTTAATACTCTCTCACTCAGCAAGACAAGCCTTCATGTGTACTAGTTAGAAAATTGTTTTTAAAAAACTTTAACCATTTTTTTAAAATTATGAATGCTTTATTTTTAATTTGCATTAATTTCATTTCTACTTTTGTAAGCTAAATCTTCATTTTTAATATTTCCATTTATAATTTAAATTTTGCAGTTTTGAATTTTTCTCTTTTTTTATATTTTATGGATAAAAATGAATCTACAAATTTCATACTTTTTGTCTAAGACGATTTCATCCACATCATAGTCTTTGTCGTCATATTCAAAACAGTCATACGGGGGGAGCATGACACAACATATGTTATGCTAAATTTTGTAGATTGTCGTTTAGAATACTATATAATTACGAACAACATTTGCAGAGATTTTATTCTAATGAGGAAACTTTTAACATTCTTCTCAGAACCAGCTATCTATAAATTCTTCAGTATATAATTTAGATGACACATGTATCCTAACATGTAATATATTTGAAACACTGTTTGAAAGGCATTTTCACTTGTATTTAGTAAGACATGCTATTGATTTTATAAAAATAAATAAAATCTGTTTAATTATATGTTCCTTTACACATTAGAACTTCCCATACTTAAAATGATTTCATGTATATTACATAAAAATAAAGCTATGCTGTACAAATAAAGATGGAGTTGATGATAATATGGATTTTAGATAGTGTTTACAAAAAAAATCAATAAAAAATAACTTATAGCGGCATGTTGTTTCAAAAATTATACTTGTGTTCTTGTCTTTTTTAAGGTCTGATATGTATGTGTACAATTTCTAGAATAAATATTTCAAAAGTATGATTTGGTTAGTTTTATTTTTCTTATTTACAGTGAATCATTAAAAAATGCTGTACACTAGTAAAATGGCTAAATTATGTGGTTCAACTGGTCCTTAGATGTTATTTTTACTTTTAAATGAGCACTGAAAACTTCTCTAAAAACTCTTTCCAGTTGGTTAAAAATTTATGAATTTTACATGTTTTGTACATGTAAAATTCTACTGTTTTAGTTGTTTTTACATTCTTCTAAGGCGTAAACGTTTTATATATTTTAATTTTTGATTTAAAAAAACATTAACTTAAAAACTACAATATTTGTTTTCTTTGGTGATAGAGTATAAAATCAGTTAATATAAAAGTGAATTTGATTTGATTTGTAACATATTACAATGCATTTTTATTTCCATCTGGATGGATTAAAAGGGAGTCCCAGTAGCTCAATTGAAAAGTGTTGAGAGCAGAAATTGTGTATGTATTGATTTAAACAAAACTATTGATAAAAAAATACTTACTTACCTGGGGGCCTAATGAGGCTTATTTTATTCTGGTTTCTGAGTTTTTTTTTTTTTTTCATGTTACATAATATGTAAAGAAACTATTGCTTTCTTACTTTTATGTTTAGAAATTTTTAATATAAAAAGTCTTATCCATCGTAATGTTTCCAATACATTTCTTAATGAATAATGTTTACAAGATACTTATTGAAAGACTGATTTGAAATAAAAGTTAATTTTCTGTTTGTTTATTAGATTTTAAAGAGACAATATATTGCTTCTAGAAATGTAAATATAACTTTTAATGAGCCAAATTGCTTACACTTTTGTTTAACTATTGCATCGAATCTTTTGTTATTTCAAAGATTTATATAAATTTCAGGTACAAGTTCAAAAATAATACAGTTTATGATCACACAGCAGTTGCGGTTGCATTTTTAAAACCAAAAATTATATTTTTGTTGGAACTTGCGTATCACCTCAAAAACATTGGCGACATTATATAAAACGGAGTACATGGTTGTTAATTCTGCGCGTACGAGACATGGTGAATTATCTTGAACGTTGGAACTTTTGCGATGATACGCAAATACCTTTTTGTAACACAATAAATGCAAAAAGAATTTAGATTTTCGAAGTTAAGTGGTAAAAACTTCATAAAATGTAAATTAAATAATATATAAGATCAAAAAAATGAAATTTACAACTTAAGTATCACACATTTAGATCCCTTTAAATTTGATTTGATATATATTTGCATGTTAAAAATTCGTATTGGATACACGAACCATAAAATAAAAACCATACATACTCATATTTGACCCATAAAAACTCATACATGAGAGCATTACGCACTCATTTTGCTGTTATATTCTCACATTTGATCCAGTAAAAGGTTCAAAAATGAGTCTGTGATGTTTACAATTTTGAATACGTAGTCGTTGCCAATGATGAGAATGGGCTATTCTCAAATTTGAGTATGTTTGCATTGGAGCTATTTTGAGTATGTGACGTATTTAAAAGTGAGTATTTTGTTCTCAGTTCTGAATACCGGGTTTTCGCAGTGTATGCCAAATTGCTATAAACCTAATTTGCTAAGTAGCGAAGTAAAGTATATTTTTCGTTCCAGTTCTATTATATATGTGGGAATCCAACCAAAATCTTCCATAAAAATTTCATTACCCAGATAACGGGGTTTTATTGGCGGGGTATCTAGGGGTTTTTTAAGATGTATTGATTAACTTTGAAAAGATAGGCGACACAATTTAAAAAAAGAAACTTGTTGCAAAAACTACACTAATTACTCTACTACTAATTACTACTAAAAACTAATTCATTTACATGTAAATTAATAAAGAACTGAAAATTAAGTTCAAAGATTGAATTTTTTCAAGGATAATTGAAACAAAAAACATGCGTTATACCGAATACAATTTATCTTTCACTTTGATATAATTTAAGTATAGCAATGCAATTCATAGCAATTTTGAAACAATCTATCGTATGAAACCAACCAAAAGAACGAGAATAAAGAAGACATCCGTGTATTTTCGCATATTGAATTGTTGATAACTTCAGCTTAGCTAACATCTTAAAGTTGTACAGAAGCCCAGATGCACATGCTTGCTTATAACATCTCTCAAAACAATTCAGTTATTGAAAAACAACTCATCGAGGTTCACTGTGCAGTAAGTCATCAATTTCATCATTCTACACTACTAATTATGTAGAAGCAAACATAATTTTAACTATGTAACTGTAAATTTACTTTAAGGATTTGATTACACATCGTCAATTTTTTTTTAATTGCAAAAATCAAATGTTTAGTACAAATCGAAATAGAAGTATTAGTTGAAAATTGATATTTTAAATTACACACATAGAAATTGTGATTTTTTAGCGTCTGTATATACGCATAAGGTGGCTGCCACACAGCATGGCAGTGGTAAAGTTCGTTTCTAGTGTGGAGCACTTTTTTTAAAAAATATTTATATATATAAATATAAAAAAATGAATAAGTATTTTAGTCGTTCAGTAAGTCAGTTTTGTGTGATAGAACTGGAAACTCTCCTCCAAGCACAAACCAATTCCGCAATCATTACACCAGAATTGTGTTTCATTCCTTATATTTTTTTTCTCATTTGCACCCTTTTCACTTTGCACTGTCCTCTACACTCAGGTTACGCATGAGTAGGGGGAATATAGGGTATAAAAACTCGTGCAATGAGACAGGAAGGTAGGCAACTGCATGTTGTGTGCCAGGATTCTTTTGTCAAGAATCTGCATCATCATGTTTATGTAAAAGATATTTTACCACTTGGATACGACATTTTAAATATAATACATTAATCAACTACATTTCTATAGAATAAAAATGAGTTCGAAAGTATCTTGTTAAGTAAAAGTAGAAAAATCTTTTTATAATATTTCTTTTGGTGTTTTCAGATGGTTGTCAAGAAGGATATTTCCTGATTAGAATAGAGTCAAATACTGTCTTCAGTTTAAGTATATCTTCACACTTTTTTTTGAGGTTGATTCTGGAAGTATCACGAGTACTGCTGATTAAACACTAACTCTTCAATTCAGTCCAAGTTATATTTTCTTATTATAAATTCGTACTTGACAAAAAGTTAAAGCCAAGAAAAAAAATTTCCTCCAACTTGAATTTCTGTCTAATAATAAGATGCACGTAATAAAATTCCATTGTATAATACTCAGAAGGGAAATTTTGGAGCATGTGTGCCGTGTCCGAGATTATCTCGGGCATTAAAATAAAAAGTTAATTAAAGAAACATTCAAATGTCTTTAATTTTCTTTCAAAATACTTGCCCTGTTGCAAATGTACTTGAATAATTATTTTTCAGCATTTGGTATAATGAGGGTAGTAATCTAAAAACCGTTAGTAATTTTTAATATCGTCCGCGGAAAATTTTAAAATTTCCTATGGAATGTTTATTAGAATGTCCAAAAAAATTTAATTAATAAAAAATTTGGATTAAATTTTCTGAATCTATTTTTAGAGTTAAATAATGTTTCCGTTTGTTTTGAGTGCTTCTTATAATGTATCCAAATAAGAAATTTGACTTGCATTATAAAGACATTTATTTATTATAAAGTATTTCGCGGGTTTTCAGTATATCTATACGAAAGGTTTCCGAACAAAATTAATCCATGATGCTCTCGTAATTATGAGGAAAAAATTCAATGTAGGTATAAATAGATTTCATTAAAATTTGTTAGAAGGAAAATTAATTCTAACCATTGTGCATAAATTAAAAGCGTACTTTTGCACTATAGTCACCCCGCTACCGAATTTTGTTGACTTCAGCGTTGAAGGAAAATGACGATTTGTGAACTAAATATTTATTCTTTATTTAAACCCTAATATAAAGGGTGTTTTTTTAGAGGTATAGAACTTTAAATTGCAATAAAACAATGATGTTTTATTCGATTGACATGAATTTTTTTTATTCGAAAGAGATAATCTTGTGCCATTATATGTTAAATATGATTTTTGGCATATGACTGCCTCGGTTGGCTCGGATGTAGTCCAATCTGGACGTCCAATTTTCGATGATTTTTTCCAACATTTGTGGCCGTATATTGGCAATAACACGGCGAATGTTGTCTTCCAAATAGTCAAGCGTTTGTGGCTTATCCGCATAGACCAATGACTTTACATAGCCCCACAGAAAATAGTCTATCGGTGTTAAATCACAAGATCTTGGAGGCCAATTCACAGGTCCATAACGTGAAATTAGGCGGTCACCAAACGTGTCTTTCAATAAATCGATTGTGGCACGAGCTGTGTGACTTGTTGCGCCGTCTTGTTGGAACCACAGCTCCTGGACATCATGATTGTTCAATTCAGGAATGAAAAAGTTAGTAATCATGGCTCTATACCGATCACCATTGACTGTAACGTTGTGGCATTCATCGTTTTTGAAGAAGTACGGACCAATGATTCCACCAGCCCATAAAGCGCACCAAACAGTCAGTTTTTCTGGATGTAACGGTGTTTCGACATACACTTGTGGATTAGCTTCACTCCAAATGCGGCAGTTTTGTTTGTTGACGTAGCCATTCAACCAGAAGTGTGCTTCATCACTAAACAAAATTCGCTTAAGAAAATCGAGAACAACGGCAATCTCGTTTTGGACCCATTCGACGAATCTACGCCTTGCTTGATGATCTTTTTGATGAATTGTCAAACCAAACTGAGAATAAATCACTTGACAGCTGTTAAATCGGTCGCCATCTTGGAAAGTAATGCCAACTTAAACTTCTATACCTGAAAAAAACTCATATATATATATATATATATACATACTTGCTAAAAAATTCTGTTCCCATACTTTTGCTTAACCCTTTATCTAACGACGGTAGTTATAAATACTACTAACTTTAAAATTACACAGAAAAACCATTCTGTGACCGTATTCTGACGATACCCAACAGTAATATTTTCTTAAAATCCACTCTTCCAAGATATATGGCAACATGGGTTCTAAGTTGAGTATTTTAGAGTCTAAGGCGAATAGTTTTATAGCAGAAATTGAGCTTTCAGCCTACAGCGTTTTCAGCGAATTGCGAAGATTATCATTTTTGTTCTGGAAAAATAGTTAATGTCAAAAGTAAAGTGCCTTATTTTTTGAATGATAATGAAGACCTTAGAAAACGACTTTACTATTTATTTTAAGTGAACAGTGTATATAATTAGTTTTACAGTTGAATAACTTTAATTATTCGGCTCTAAAGGATTAAATCTCCCCCAACTGCGTATTTTTTATTTATTTTCCTTAATTTTCAACGTACTGATAAAAAAAAACATTGCATGAAAAAAATTGCATTAAATACTTACGTGGTAAATAAAGAGTTAAAAAATAATAACAACAACAAAAAATTAAAAACTGGAAGTTGAAAATTCTTTTTGAATTATATTTTATTTAGTTCAATTCAAGTATTGAGAACAAAAAAGAAATTCGGTTTGCTTTCATAGTCTTTAAAATAAAGACAGGTTTGTAGCGATAATAACAAACATCAAGTAGATAAAGGCTGCGTTCATTTGTTTAATAGCAACAATAAAAAATATTCAAAAACGATAATGTGCTATTTAATAGCTGGTTGATTAACCCCGACTTTTGAGAGGCTCCTGAAGTGGATTCAGCAATCAAATAAAAAGGCTAGTGGTTTCTTCGGCACTTATCTTCTCCCATTCGTCCTTAAGACCCCTCTTCAGCATATCCTGGCTAGATATGTCGTCTTTACGAATCCTACTCTCCAAAAAATCTCATAGGTGTTCAGTAGGACTCAAATCAGGTGATTTCGAGGGCGTGTGCATTTGTGACATACAAGAGCCAAAACTTTAGTCTCAGCGGTATACTTAGGATTGTCGTCCTGACGGAAAAGAAACGACGCTCCTAGGCCGAGTTTGATGGCACTTTCTTTTAAATAAGTTTTAGGACGTCAAGGTCAACGTATTTGTTCATAAATTATTTGATCTACTCCAACTTTCCAACGGCATTGCTGGTCATGCGGCCTCACACCATGACTCCAACATACCCATCCTTTATCGTTTTTTACTCAATCCTCTTGTTTATTTTTAGTTTGTTGTTTTTGTTTCATCGAAGGACCAGCCACGCTTATTTCTTTTTTACTTTTTTTATTTAACCACACAACATGTATTACACACAACATATATATGCTATTTACAAGCGCAGCAAATTTTAAGTAATTTTTATTGTGAGCTTCGAGTATTAGAGTCCTATATTAATGCTCACGTCTGAGTATTAAGAGAAATTTTCTCGTCTATCTCGTTCCACAGAAAGTTCTCAACTGCCGGCACAGCGCGATAAGGAAGAATATTTGCATTTGTGCGCATGACGTTGGTGCGCATGCGCCAACATCCCGCCCGGTCTTGCCATGTTCACATGCAAGAACTTACAAATATCATAATTAGCACAATACATATAAATTTAGCACATAATTATAAATACAATGATTACAACAATTTAAATGTAATAATAAAGTTAAATCAACAATTTTACACAAATGAAATATAATATAGCAATACATGTACACACAATTTACTTAGTATCAATTGGGAGAACAGCTATTTTACTAATAGCTCTTTTGAATTCTCCTGATTGAGTTTTAACCTTGACAACTCTCACTTTTCCATGTGACCCATGATATACTTCTAAGATTCGACCTAAAGGCCAAGTATTTATAGGTAAGAAATCCTCTTTGATTAAAACCATTTGACCAATCATTGGATCATTTTTTTCAGTTATCCCTTTCGATCTAGCTTGCAGTGTATTCAAATAATCATATTTCCGTTTTTTTCATGTGCGTTGCAACCTTGGTAATCTTTTCCCATCGAGTGAGACGATTTTCATTTACATCTATTAAATTTGGCTCAGGTATTGATGTTATAGGTCTCCCTATCAAAAAGTGACCAGGGGTCAAAACATCGAAGTTATCTGCATCGCTACTGAGGGGAGTCAGTGGACGCGAATTTAATATTCCCTCTACCTGAATCATAATAGTTTCAAATTCTTCAAAAGTAAAGTGAAGATTTCCTATCGCTCTTTTAAGATGGTGTTTCACAGATTTTACACCTGCCTCCCAAAGACCTTTAAAGTGAGGGGACTTGGGAGGTATAAATTTCCAATCAATATTTTCTGACACGAAATATTTAGCTAATTTTTCATCCGGAAAATTAAATGATTTATGAAATTTCTTTAATATGGAGTTTGCTCCCACGAAATTAGTAGCTTTATCTGTGCAAATTTTGGAGCATTTACCCCGTCTACTAGTAAAACGTTTAAGCGTTGCTATCAAAGCATCGGAAGTGAGATCCGATACTAACTCGAGATGGATAACTTTCGTAGGAAAATATATGCAAACGCAAATGTACACTTTATAGAGTTCCCTTTCTCTGATTTTTATATTTTACTAAAAAGGGACCGCATAAATTAAGTCCAGCACTAGTAAATAGGCTCGATATGTTTACTCTTTCACTGGGCAAATTACCCATAATTTGTGAAGAGAGAATGGGTCTGCTTTTGAAGCATGTCACACATTGATGAACGGTTTTACGAGGGATGCTACGACCGCTCAAAGGCCAAAATTTTTGTCGTACAGCATTTAACAATCCCTGTGGGCCAACGTGAAAGAGTCTTGTATACAAGCTGTTAAAATAAAGTTTACTTAATTTTGAACCTTTTGGTAAAATCGCAGGATGCTTATGGAGATATGGCACAGAAGTATTTTCTAATCTTCCACCTACACGAACTATTCCTTCCCCATCTACAAATGGAAATAAATTAGAAATACAACTTGGAATTTCTTTCTTATCAAAGAAGGATATTTGAGCATGTTTAATCAATTTAATTTTTGACTCCTTGAATTCGGCTACAGTTAGAGGTCCAACCTTTTTGGACTTATTCCTACAGTTGTAGTTGAATCTGAAAATATAAGACAAAATATTAATAACTTTGAAATAATTATTAGAAAGTTCTAAAAGTTCGTCAAGGATGCTAGAGGAATCACTATTCAGCAAGACAGTCTCTTCACTTATGTCAGCTTCAAGCAATTTTTTTCTTTCTTGAACTACACAGTCTTTCTCATGTTCGGTGCGGTAGTCTAACTCAGGAACCACTTGCTGAAAGTTTTTAGGAAATTCAGAATCGGACAAAAATTCTGCACTTGTCCACCACCTGGAATTTGACACCAGACAGTCAGCGCTCAGTTCACGAGAGAGGAAGTCTGCTGGGTGTTCCTTACCAGCACAATGGTACCATGAGTGGGGATCTGTTAGGCTGGTTATTTCGTTGACTCGGTTAGAAACAAATTGCTTCCATCGGGTCTTGTTAATCTTTATCCAAAACAGAACTATTTTGGAATCAGTCCAGTGATATTGTAAACACGATCTTTTAAGATTCACAATCTTTTTCACCTTAGATGCCACACGAGCAGCGACTAGCTCCAAGTAACTCTAGTCAGTTTAATGGTGCTACACGGCTTTTTGAAGTCAAAAGTTTAACCATTCCTTGAGTAAATACTCCAGTCAGTCTGAGCTCCAAGTAACTCTAGTCTGGGCAGGGTTACACAGTTTAATGGTGCTACACGGCTTTTTGAAGTCAAAACCTGTATGAAAATTACAGTTTAACAGAAATTCCATTCCTTGACTTTGTTCTCAAATATATGGCTGCACCATATGCCTTTTTGCTGGCGTCCCAAAAAAAATTATGCTATGTAACTCTACATCATCTTCCAGCAAAGTAGAATCTAGAACTATTTAACGTCAAGTCGAAAGTATCGTTTTTGTGACTGATTTCGTATATGCCTTTTTTGGGCTATGCTCCTCATCTTCCACCATTGTTTCCTTTTTCCTTTTCAATATGTGTTGGCAAAGGGTCGTCCCATTGAATTTCTTCCTTCCAGAGATCTTGACTGAGGCATTTCATTCTAACGGTGAAAGGAGAAATGAACCCTAATGGGTCAAAGATCTTTCCATTAAATATACCACATCACTGGTTACAGTTAAATATACCACATCACTGGTTACAGTTAAATATACCACATCTCCTCCCTCCTTAAAGAACAAGTCTCTCCGGAGGCCGCCTGATTCTCCCGGAACGCCTAGGAAATGGCCTGTCTGGAACTGGTGGACTCCTCGTCTCAGAGTCAGTCTCTTTAGCTGAAGACTGTGATAGATCTGGAACTGCAACATCAGTTGATGGCACTCCTTGTACGGAAGATGAACCTAATTCCTTGTTCAGATCCTTAGAAATATCTTCCGCCGTTTCTGCATGCTGAATATTAGAGTTGTTTTCTCGAACCTCTGATGATGGAAATCTCTGGTGCATAAGTGGAATAATGTTTTCTTGCACTCTATCCCCCACTGGACGGATCTGATCAATATGTCGTCTCACGAGGGTTCCTTGAACATCAATGATGTAGTGGAGTACGCCATCCTGGTTTACAATGGTACCAAACTTCCATCTAGTATTAGCTGCTCTGTAAACTCCTCACAGCCACTCGATCTCCAACATCAAATTTCCTATCTCGGAATTCGAAATTATCTCTTCGTAATTTATCCTGAATTTTTGTTTTCAATTCAGGTAAAAGTAAATCTATCCTGGTTCTAATGTCTCTTTTTAAGAATAATATGGCTGGACTAAGTGTTGTAGTTACATTAGAGCTTTTCGGTATTGCATTAAAAATGTACTTAATTTCTGCTGTTTAGTACCTTCGTATTTATGCATAGCTCTTAATGATTGCTTTAAAGTAGCAACATAACGTTCTGCTTGTCCATTACTAGAAGGCTTGAAAGGTGCACTAGTTTTGTGCCTAACTCCATTTTTATGCATAAATCGCTGAAATTCATAGGATGTAAACTGAGATCCATTATCGCTGACAAGTACCCTAGGTAATCCGAATCTTGCAAAACTATCTCTAAGACATTCGATGGTTTTCTTGGTTGTGGTTACCTTCATAGGGTATACTTCTAACCATTTGGAATGAGCGTCAACGATCAGAAAAAACGTGTGTTCAAAAAATTGGTCCAGCAAAATCTACATGAATACGATCCCAGGGCATACTGGGATATTCCCAGTAATGAACTTTAGATTTTGGAGGATCAGCCTTATATCTAGCACAATCGACACAGTGTTTTGCGGCTTCTTCAATATCGTTATCTATATTTTTCCAATAGACAAACGATCTAGCTATAGCCTTCATTTTTACTATTCCTAAGTGTCCAGCATGTAATTCTTCCAGAACGTTCTTCCGAAATTTCCTTGGAATACAGACCCTTTGTCCGTACATAATACAACCATCCTCAATGGTATACTGGGCTTCCCTCCCTTGCAAATCTTTACCTTCCCTTAAGGCTCTTAAGAGTGGACCCAGCTCTATATCTTTTTACTCGTCTCCTGTCGTAACTCCTTAGAAGTAACCGGTAATGCTTCAATCTGTGACATATGAAATATTGTGATGTCATCTTTAATTTCAAGCTCTTCGGATTTTTTGGTAAACGAGAAAAAAAAGTCTGCATTTCCGTGTTCAATCGTTTTACGGAATATTATATCAAACTCAAATGACTGCAAAATGAGCGCATAATGTAAAAGTCGGGTAGCTGCCAACACTGGTAAACCTCTTTTTGAACCAAAAATAGCTATCAAAGGTTTGTGATCTGTTATCAAAGTGAATCTTCTACCTTTCAAATATAGATAAAACTTTCTTACTGCCCAAACTATTGAAAGAGCTTCTTTATCAATTTGGGAGTATTTTTCTCGGACCCAGATAAAGTTCTTGATGCGAACGCGATCGGACGTTCAGAGCCATCTGGATATACGTGTGACAGAACACAACCAATACCAACTGGAGATGCATCACTAGCTAAAGTTAAAGAGGTATATATATATATATATATATATATATATATATATATATATATATATATATATATATATATATATATATATATATATATATAGGCTAGGATCATAATGCACCAAAATTTTAGGTGAACAAATTTCCTTCTTTATTTGCTCAAAGGCAACCTGGCAATCCTTCGACCATAAAAATCTAACATTTTTTTGTTAAATTATTAAGATGATTAGCAATAGTAGCTAAATTTTCACAAAATTTCCCGTAAAAATTAACTAACCCTAAGAAACTTTTTACTTCATGAACATTTCGGGGTACAGGAGCATTTATAACGGCTGAGATCTTTTCGTCAGTTTTATGTAACCCTTTTGAATCGATTCTATGCCCAAGAAAATTTATTTCATTTTGGAAAAACTTACTTTTATTTAAATTAAGCTTTAGCCCGTGTTCTCTACATTTCTTAAAAAATTCCTCTAAAGCTGTAAAATGCAAAATTTCATCGCTCCCTGTTATTCTAGCATCATCCATAAAGACCTTGACTCCATCCATACCCTGAAATAGTCCGTCAACATAGCGCTGCCAAATAGCAGGTGCCCCATTTAATCCATACATAAGTCTTTTACAGATATATAATCCCTTGTGGGTATTTATAGTCATTAATTTCTGACTGTCGGGATGGACTTTCATTTGCAAATATGCATGCTTAAAATCTAATTTTAAAAATTGTTTTCCCCCATTTAAACTACCAAAAATTTCATCCAATCTTGGTAAAGGATGCTGAGGAACAATTAAATTTGGATTCAGGGTTACTGAATAATCAGCACATAGTCTTATACTACCATCGGATTTAACAACAGGGACTACTGGGGTTGCCCATTCAGAGCTGTCGACTTTTTCTATGATACCCTCTTTTTCAAGTCTGTCAATTTCGTTTTCAACTCTACCTTTGAGAGCAAAGGGTACTGTTCGAACCCTACAAAATATAGGTTTTACTCCATGTCTGAGTTTTAATTTAGCCTCATAATTGTTTATTTCTCCTAATTTATCATCGAAAATATCCTTATACTCTCTTAGAAGGTTATTTAAATTTTGTTCGGTGTTTGCTCTAAAAGCTTTAATAGCCGGCCAATCTAAATGAATTTTATAGAGCCATTCCCGACCCAGAATAGTATCCAAGTTTTCTTTCACAATGTATAAGTTCAAGTTTACTTTTTGATTTTTATATTGTACCCTTACAGTAACATATCCTAATGGTATAATTGAATCACCTTTATATGTTTTAAAAACTATATTTGTAGGTTTAATTTGTTTATTTGAAATTTTCCTGAAATTTCCAATACTCATTACACTAACCGCTCCCCCCGTATCCAATTCCATAGAACAACTTTTGTTTTCAATTTTTAAATTTATCATAATTGGAGGTCGGTTTGGTTCTTCCTCGTGTAATATATAATCCTGAATTTTTAATTCGTATAGTGGAATTCTATCTCTATCTTCCACTTCATTTAATAGAGTTACCTGTTTTTGTTTAACCGATTTCGCATTTGCCTTTTTAGATGCGAAGCATGCCTGTTTAATGTGCCCAATTTTCCCACAGAAATTACATTTACTTGAAATAAATCTACAATTCTCTTTTGCATGGTTGGTACCTGTGCATCGTGAACAATATAATGTTTTCTTTTAGCTTTTTGTAAAATTGGATTTTTTATCCATGTGTTTTAAAGTTTGCATTGAATTTATTGCTCGGCCCATAATATCATTTGTCCCTTTAAAAGCTTTTTCCATAGCCAGTGCTATATTTAGCGTTTTCTCGAGATTAATATTATCTTCCTCAAATAATCGATCTAAAATCATTTTATCCCGCAACCCGCTTACAAATACGTCGCGTAACATAATATTTAACATATCTTTATCATAATCACAATTCATTGCTAGAGCCCGAAGCTCGGCAATGTATGTACTAATACCTTCCCCTTCAGTCTGTTTTCTGTTTAAAAATTTGTGACGAGAAGGTATAATTAAAGGTTTTGGGGTCAAATGTTTCTTAAGTGCATCTTTTAATTTATCTAACGTTTGGTCGGAAGGAATGTCAGGTGCAAGCAAATCATTTAGTAACTGGTACAATTTTGCACTAAGAGACGAAACAAAAACCTTAGCTCGATTTGCTATTGGTACATTCTGTACATCTAAGTAAGTTTCGAATCTTTCAATGAAACTATCGAAATTTTCATTTTCTTCATCAAATTTGTCAAATTGTACAGTTACTTTATGGCTATGAGAATCGTCTCTAATTTGCAGCGCTCGAATCAAATCTTGATTCTGCCGGAGTAAGTCTGCAATTTGCTGTTCCATGGTTCCTTCCGATTAAAGAGAGAGAAAAAATTTCCTTTACCTTGAGCAGTTTTCAGGCAATGCCTTATCCAAAAGAATCTCCAATATATCCCATCTTCGTCGCCAACTGTTGTGTTGTGTGAGTTCAAACTATAATTAGATGCACATTTGAACGACTTCCTTTTAAATATTATTTTAATATATATCTACTTCACTGGTACAACACATTACAAATTACCCATACAATTTCATAGTTGCGTGTTATTTATATACAATCCTCCACTCAGTCACAGTTAAGTCTATAACTGGTTACAGTTAAATATACCACATCACTGGTTACAGTTAAATATACATTTCATTTGAATTTCTTCCTTCCAGAGATCTTGAAGGTGGCATTTCATTCTAACGGTGAAAGGAGAAATGAACCCTAATGGGTCAAAGATCTTTCCAACTGCTTTCAGTATGAAGCGTTTCGTATTTTTATCTAAGGAAACGAATTCCAATAGACTTTTAGTATCTGTAGTCAAGTAATCTTCATTAGTGTTCCATGATAGTCCTAGGACCTTTGTTCCATTTGCTCCTAAACTTACAGTTTCATGTACAGGATGTACATTAAAATTTTCTGTCTTCTATTGCTCAATTAAATTAGCATCATTAGTAATCCATTTTTCTGAGGTCCATTCCAGCAGCTTCCATAATATTTTTTGCTCTTCGTGAAGTTTGAAGAGCTTCTTCAAATTCGTTACCACCAGAAATAAGATCGTCAACGTAGAAATTTTTATCTAAAAGTTGTACAGTGTCAGGGACTTCATGTTTATATTTCTCAATATGATGCCTAATAGTGGCTGCCAGAAGAAGTGGACTTGAACTAACACCAAAATTTACTCGATTAAAACGGTATACCTGTAGTTAAGGCCTTTTATGAACACACGGTTCGTCATCACTCCAGAGAAATCGAACGGCATCTTTGTGTTCGTCAGCAAGGCAAATTTGTAAGAAAGCTTGTTTAATATCAGAACAAAAGGCTATTGCATTCAATCTAAAATTAATTAATATGTCTAAGAGATTGGGATTTAAATAAATTCCTGGCCATAAACAATCATTTAATGAGAGTTCATTATTTTGAGGACTTCCAGCGTCAAATACAATTCTTGTTTTTGATGTTAAGCGACCGTCTTTTCTTACGGCCTGATGAGGTAAATAATATACAGGTCTTTTTAATTTGTTATCCGTAATTTCGGTTTTAAGTTCTTCTATAATACCCTGTTCTGTGTAATCGTGAATGATTTCACGGTATTGCTGATATAATTCCGAATCATGACCAAATCTTTTCCATAAGTTTTGGAAACGTTGTTTAGCTAGGGGATAATTATCGGACAATTCATTATAGGATTTTCTAAAGGGAAGTTGCACGATATAACGGCCTTTTTCGAATTCAACAGTTTCTTTAAAAAATTCTAAAGCTTGATCCCTTTCATGAAGAACTGGATCATCTCGTGTGTATCCCCAAACCCTATAAATCAAAAAATAATTTTAAAGTATCTTGAATAGAGTCATTTTTACTAAAAAACATTGTCCTTGTTTATTAGTTTGTCTTTCTTCAAGTTTACCACACGCAATCCACCCAAATTCACTTTCTTTGGAAAACAACTCTCATTTACTTTATACGTATTCTGTTTTAAAACTTTAAAAAATATATCAGCGCTAATCAAACCGTGAACTTCGTTTGCTTCATAAAATGATTTGTCAGCTAACGTCAAAAACTTTGGAATTTCCACATTGGAAATATCTAAACTTGAGGAGGATGTAAATTCAGTTATTTTGTCTACAATCAAGAAATCTACTGGTTCAGCAAAACTGCTATCTTCGTTTGAAATAATTGTTTTTAATTTCCATTTTATGTTCTGTGATAATCCATTTAAACCGGATACTGGTGTCTTTATTTTTTCCTTTTTTATTCCTAAACAATTACTCATTCTTTCTGTAAGCACACAAATATTGCTAACGGAATCTAGTATAGCTCTTAATTTTATTTTTTGATTATTTGCTCTGCGAACATATATTTCTGCTGTTGAAAACAGAACATTTTTTTTTATTTATTTGATCGGGCCATGTGTTATTATTCAACACTGATGCCGGGTTATATTCGGATTAGAATTCTTGTTAACTGTTTCGCAACATTCTTTTTCATTTCCGTTAGCTAAAGGATTTTTTATTTTCGATTTATTAGAATTTCGAGTACGAATCAAATAACTGTGTGAATCACCGCATTTGCATCGATATTTGGAAAGGCAATTAATAAATTAAAGATATTCCACTGTAAAATTAATAATACACACCGTTCACTGAAAATAAATAGCCAAATCGTTTTCTAAGGTCTTCATTAACATACAAAAACATAAGACACTTAAATTTTGACATAAACTATTTTTTCGGGACAAAAAAAATAATAGTTGCAATCCGCTAAAAACGCAATATCTGCTACAAAACTATTCGCCTTCCCCTCTAAAATACTCATCATAGAACCTGTTGTGCTGCCATATATCTTGGAAGAGTGGATTTCAAGGAATATTCCTGCTAAGTATTGATAGAATATTCCTTCTAAGTTGGAGTGGGGTGATAATTAGAAGAAGGTGGTGCCAGCTCAGGTGTCTTCCACGTCACTTGACCATGGTTCAAAATTACGTTTTCCGTTCCCAAAAGCCCTCGTGTAGCTGAACAGTGTGACGTTAATATTCACTCACTCAACCCAAAAAATACAGTACAGTACTTATAATTTTTTTTATACTTAAAAATGCAATATCCGCATAATCAAATAAAATTATATTATAATTATCTACTAACCACAGAGGAATTTTGAAAATTTGTGCAAATGATGTAGGGTGAAAGAGAAAACTTATTTACTTTAAGTATCCGAACCGATAATAGCATTTATTTTGAAAAAAGATCATTTTTTTACTACCAAATGTGCATAATAAAATGACAAAAACAACATTCAAATAAAGAGATTTATAACAACCTCTGCCTTCAAAAATTAATTTTATACTGAAGTAAAAAAAATTAAGGATTTTATGCTGATCACAGGAATTAATTAGAAGCGAGTAACTTGCGTAGCCAAAACAAAAAGGGTTTCTTCACAAACAAAAGATAGATAAGTGCTATCGTGGGCTTTTTTGCAGCTCACGCCAGAATTGCTTGCAGATGGCAGAATTTTTCCTACTTACTTGACAAATATTCTAATTTGATCAGTTCACACAATATCTTTATAAATTATAGCCTATGTGTTATTCTGATGTATAAGCTATATTACTGTAAATTTTCATTTAAATCCATTTCGTTGTTTTTACGTGAAAGACGGCCAAACATCCTCACAAACTTTCGCATTTATAATATATATCTAGATATTATTAACACGCCGGATGGATGAATATTGCCTTGGAATGGATCTCGCTGTAGCCCGACGACTTTTTCCATCTTTGAACATTTTCACAATTTATCACTCACTGATACTAATTTCATTCCTTATACTTTCCGTCCTTGAATTGCTTCGTATCTCACAAAAACGTAAAAAATATTGCGTCACAACTCTCTTAAGCTATTTTACTTGATAACTGAACACAAAAACTCTGTTAACCTATAACTGCTTTTATTAAAGATTCCAGGAGAATGAAGAATAATCATATAGTGAAACTACATTTTTTCTGCCTAATATTTGTGTTTTGCTACAACACCCGTTATCGTAAGAAGTTTTAATTCAAAATTAACGATTTGTAGAATGTTGGTATTTAAATAATCATGAAGAAGTTCATGAAATTTTGTAAGAAAAAAATTAAATTTCTTTACATTATATTCATCATTTTGGTATAGGAAAAAAAACGAATTTTTCAAAATTATGGGACAAATACTGAAAATATGTTTTAGTGAGTATTTTTCAGTCTATAACTCATAACATTAAATTTATAAAATACAAATTGTTGCTGCAACATGTTTTAAAACATTTTTGCAGAATTTGCCAATAGTATAGTATTCCCCCAGAATATCAATTAAACTTAAACTAGAACATAAAATGCATGAATTACACAATATTATTCAATAATTTTCTAAAGATAATTTCCAGAATTGGAATTTTTGGTACAAATAGTTTTCAAACATAAATAGCGTATCGTTATCCTTGCCACGTTGTCAATAAAGAGAAAAACAAAAATAGTATTTCAATTTACGTAAAGATATAAATTGCGAATCATTTAAATATGAGCGTCTCTGTATTAAATCTTTTTTTTTAAAAAAACTCTAGGCTTCTGGAGCAACATGACAACGTACGAACGAGTGAGTGATTGCATTTGGGAAATAATCCGTTAGAGCTAATAAATTAATTATAGACATTCAAATGTGAATTTAATTATGTGCACCGTTCAATTAAAATAAATAGTCAAATCGTTTTCTAGGGTCTTCATTAACATACAAAAACATAAGACACTAAAATTTTGACAAACTATTTTTTCGGGACAAAAATAATAATCTTTGCAATCCGCTAAAAACGTCGTCAGCTGAAAACACAATATCTGCTACAGAACTTTTCGCCTTCCCCAATAAAATACGCATCATAGAATCTGTGCTGCCATTTATCTTGGAAGAGTGGATTTCAAAGAATATTCCTGCTAAGTATTGGTAGAACATTCTTTCTCTATGTTGTGTGGTAGTTAGGAGAAAGTGGTGCCAGCTCAGGTGTCGTCCACGTCACTTGACAATGGTTCAAAATTACGTGGTCCGTTGCCAAAAGCCCTCGTGTAGCTGAACAGTGCGACGTTAAAATTGACTTAATCCAAAAAAATAGAATACAGTAGTTATAATTATTTTTATACTTAAAAATGCAATATCCGCATATTCAATTAAAATTATAGTGTTATAACTAACTACTAACCACAAACAAATTTCGAAAATTTGTCCAAATGATATTGTGTGAAAGAGAAAGTTTTTTTACTTTAAGTGACAGAACCGATAAGAGCATTTATTTTGAAAAAAGATAAGTTTCTTACTACCAAATGTGCATAATAAAACGATAAAAAAACATTCAAATAAAGAGAGGTTTATAGCAACCTATCCCTTCAAAACTTAAATTTATTCTGAAATAAAAAAAATATTGAGCATGCTGATAACAGGAATGAATTAGTAGCGATCGCCTTGCGTAGCCAAAACAAAAAGGGTTTCTTCACAAACAAAAGATGAATTGCTTGCATATGGCAGAATTTTTTCCTATTTACTTGACAAAAATCGTTATATTTTTGACACTTCACAAAATATCTTTATAAATTATACCCTATGTGTTATTCTGATGTATAAGCTATATTACTGTAAAGTTTCATTTAAATCCATTCAGTTGTTTTTGCGTGAAAATAGTGTATTTAGTTAAAAATATATGAATTAAAAACCCTAAACCACATATTTATTGCCATTTTTTCCCGCCAGGTGGCGGTTCCAATTCTCCAATTTTTGTTATCCTTGAAGTTTTTAAAACACTGTCTAATTTTTTATGAGCCTCAGAAAAAAATAATTACACAATCGGAAAGATCATCGACTTCACCACGATACGGTATAATTTATTTTACAAAATATTGATATTTTCTGTTTTTTACGATTTTTTCCAAATTGAGTCAAAATCGATACGTTTTTATAACAATTTCTAAATCTAATGATGTCTTTCAAGTTAATGAAATGATATTCTACAGAAAAAAATCATGCTTTTCTGTTTTAAAATCAGTCATTTTAAATTTTTTTTCTCATGGTCTGCGAATTGATCCCTAACCATTGCAGACCTCGTTCCTCCCCCGGAAGCTGGTATCACTCTTTAGTGCGGTGCCCTATAGGCGGATACCAATCACCGCAGGTAATTTTGACGTCCAGTTTCCTCCATAGAGGGAGGCACCTAAGATATGACGATGCAAACCTGTATCAGGTTTCAATTTTGTCGAGAGCATCCAAGCCAAACAGACACTCTAGGGATCTTTTACATGCCGTATAATCATACGACATGGCCGCTGTCGATTTTCTGCGATATGAAAATCCACTGACCTGGGGGTTAAACTCGCAACCTTGGGTACAGGTTGCGGGTTGAGAGAACAGGTTATTTAGGAAATAAAATATCAAAATTTTTTTTTACGATTTTACAAAAAATACTCAAATTGTAGTTAAATAATAACTTCTTCATTTATAAAAATAATCTCACGAAACTTTTTCTTTGTGTAGAACGATAATATCCATAATCTGTACAAAGATTGAAATAATTGCTTAAAATTTACTTGTTTTTTTTTTAATTGTGTTTTTCGTTTTTTCCCCTTTTTTGAGACAAATATTTAAGCTTTATTTTTTGTTTCATTTTTTATTTAAAAATTACCGTAGTTTGCAATCTGTGTTAAGTTTGAAAGCATTAACTTATAAGTCATGCTCTTAAAAAATTATTTTTAATATTTCACGAAAAGCTCTATTTTGTGACTCGCTTCAACTATGACGATATGGGTGAAAGTTTAGCGCACGTGCGACAGAGAAGGTCACTCTTTTCGCGGTTTTAAAAGGGAAATTTCGCTGTTGTCATCACTTACGTTATTTAATATTTATAGCAGTATTCAATTCATTACACATTACAGATAAATGTTTTAAAGAGTGCTAGGCACAACTGTTAGTTTTCTTTATTCTTAAAGAATGATTTATTGCAGAACAGTGGAATAAGAAACCTTAAATACTCTAATATATTTTTATTACATAGTATATTTTCTTTTTGAATGCTTTTATAGATTGAATGTAAATAAATCTCCAGCCTTTTTAACTTTTTATTCTTATATATTTTTAATTCTCCACAATTCTATATGATGTTTTTTCTTCTTTTTTTACAAAACTACGAAACTTTGTATATAAATAAGTTTATTTAAGAAAGGTTTATTGATTATTAAATCATATTTTAGAAAATAACTTTGCATTTTAAAAAATAAAATAATACTTTTTGTAAATTTTGTTATAATGTTGTGGTGTTGTTTCTAATGCTACCTGTCTGAAGTAGTCAGATCGAAGCCCACGAAATTCATCGTGACAAGGGGCTAAGAGTACGCCTGTCGTTGGCCTTGAGCACCATACAGGTGAGAGTACGCATTAGCTCGGCGAAATTCCCCGAAGAGGCGATCACCACCTATCTCCACCTTCACAATTTCTGCATGGAGCTGAAGAGAAGGGAAATATTCTCCAGTTCCCTACACTCGTGATTCAGCCCAGAAGACTTTCAGACCAACTGATTTAACGATCACTTACTCCTTGTGTACTCGCATGGTATCTGGGGGCATCGGGCATCGAACCCATGCCTTCCGGTCTGGAGTCCTATGCTCGAACCACTAGGATACCCACGGCCATATTACATATTATTACATAAACAAGTAAGTCAAAAAAAAGTTAAATAGCGTGCTCCAATTGAATACTAGTATGATTTGAATTTACTTGATTTATTAATTTTCTTGATTTAAGACTACTCAGTATTCGTTTTTAAAACTGTGTGTTTTGAGGACAGCAATACTAAAACTAATTTTTGTTTTGTTTTCAGATTATAGTAATAAGTTGATTCTGAAAGTTAAAAGTTAGTTTGATCTGCCATTATTTTACAATTTTAATTAATTAAAAAAGATTTTGAAGCTATTTAAAAAACTTTTATAAAATGCACAACTTTATAAAAATTTTTAGTCATTTTAAGTGATTTATGTTTCTCGGCTTAATGCGAGCTAAAGTTAGTATATATTTCAAATCTATTCCCTTGCTGACTTCTAATAATTATTAAAATCTAGAAAAACACACGAAAAATTTAAAATAATAGTTTTGACATTTTTTTAAAAAAATGAATAGATATTTCAGACCTACATCTCTACTAACTTACATAGAACATACTTTCGAGAGTATATCAAAAAATTACAAGACTTAATTCAGAACAGAAAAAGAAAGCCTTAGCGCTCAGAAAACACTTATCTTCAAAATTTAAAGTCTGAGAAAAACACACATATAAAGATTGTAAAGTCATAAAGTAAAATCTAACAACCACATGCAAGCTCTAATTTTTGAATCGTTATTTTCCAAATTATGTTCTACCTTAAATCACTACTTTAATTAAAAAATAATATGACTGAAAAATATTTTTTTTATTTCAAAAAATATTTTTGGATAATATTGATAGCATTTTTTACGATGACATATTATTCACACTAATCTTAGCACAATATTTTCACAAAAGTTTGAAATGCAATGTATTCATGTAGAAAATAATATTAATACTAAATAAAGCAAAAAATAGGCGTTTTTTGACTAGATAAAACTTAATGAAAACGAAGTAAAAACGTTTAAGTTTTATGAACTATATGTAAAAATATTGTTCTGGAAATCAAGTGTAATTAAGTAACTATGAGAGCCGAAAAAATTCAAAACATAAACAAACAGAAATGATTTAAACAATGAAAATTGCAGTTACTATCCAATTTAAACCGATAAAATAAATTACATTCAAAATATTTTTAATCAATTCAATTTAGCAATGCGAAAATTGCTTTAAAAAAATCGAAACTAAACTCTAGACTTAGGAAATTTCAAATATTTTAAAAACTATTTATTTTTGGATCTAAAATTTAGAAACAAGTTTTCCAAAGATTTGGTCGATAGAAAAATGCAAAAAAATCGATATCTTTCTATTTTTTAGGGTACTCTTATGTTTTAAAAAAATTTATTTTATAAGCTCGCATTTTCGTAGTCCCGGTTAACGGGGCATAATATATTTAGATTAATGATGCCTCCACTTTTAAAAGCATTTCATCAGTTTTTTTTACTTTTGCACAAACTGACATTTAATAATTCTTATTTTTTGATAAATTATTTTATGAGCTTTCTAATTAATATTTAAATTCGATCTCTGGTACAAAAGGTATCCTCTCTCTTTTTGAAAACCTTATGATTGCTTACTGATCCAAATGTTTAAATTGTAGAATTGCATTAACATTCAGAAAGCGCTAGGACATGTTTCCGAATCTTTATGGATCAACGTGATACTTTTTCTAAGAAAGGTGTTTAATGAGGCACAGACGGGCCGTCAAATAATTTTGACTTGTGATTATTGGGAAAGAAATGAAAATAAATACTAACACAAAGCTCTATTCTCTACGAAAAAAACCTTTTGCACTATATAGTTTTAAATGTTTTAGTTATCTGTGTGTAATGCACATTAAAGTAACATTAGTGTGTTTTTTATGGTTGCAGATTGTGTGTGGATGATAAATATCTTATATTAGGATTGTAAAATGTTACTTATTGTAGAATACATGCTAAATTAGAGTCCTTTTGGCAAGAGGATTTGTGATTTGTGTTTCACAATACCGTTTTACAGACGATGTCCTGCATACCACTATTCCAGAACATAAAACACACACCACTTTGTCGCCTTTACTAATCATGGCATGTTTCTCGGTCCACCAACTTTAAAATTCTTTGTTACACTTACTACCTTGCCCTTTTTGTTCATTTGCGGAACTATTCAAGTCAAACAACAGTTAAAAATTGTAAATATAACACACATAAGCTTCAACCCTTTATCGACCGACGGTACTTTAACGGTATCACTCACTTCAAAATTACATAGAATAACCAATTGCACGAATACTCTGAAGATATTTAGCAGGAATATTCTTTGAAATCTACTCTTCCAAGATATATGGCAGTAAGGGTTTTAGGTTCAGTATTTTAGCGGGAAAGTCGAACAGTTATAGGAGAAATTTTATTTTTAGCTGACGGCATTTTCAGCGGATTGCTAGGATTATCATTTTTGTCCCGAAAAAATAGTTAATGTCAAACCTTTAAGTGTCTTATTATTTTTGTATGTAAATGATGTGACCTTTGAAAACGATTTAACTGTTTATTTAAAGTGAACAAAGTATATACTTAAATTTGCAGTTGAATATCTTTAATTAATTAATTAGCTCTAACTAATTAAATTTCTCAAAGTTGAGTATTTTGTTTATACATATTCCTTAATTCGAAAGTAGTGATTCAAAAAAATATCCCATGAAAAAAATTTGCAGTAAGTCATAATGCGGTCGTTAAGGGTTAAAATACAGTTGCATTAAGAAATTGACTATGCAATGCGTAGACAAATTTTACATCACAAGAAATTGTAGTCTTACAACGTAACTAAGGCAAGACAATTACAAACGAGAGTGCTCCCCACGACTAATCACTCGTTGTTCTTTGTAATACTTCAGTGTGAACTTTGAAATAAAATGTAAATCATTTTGATTACAGGCGTACCAAAACTGTTGTGTCGCGTGCCCTGAATGAATTGCGTGCCACTGGTGCGCCATCCCTGTACTAGGAGATGTATTCTTTTCAAATAGGGGGATCGAAAAGTGCCATGATTGATTGATTGATTGATTGAATATTAACCCGCACTGATCAGCTACACGAGGGCTTTTGGCGACGGACCACGTAATTTTGAACCATGGTCAAGTGATGTGGACGACACCTAAACTGGCACATCCCTTTCCTAAGTACCACAGCTCATCAACGGGAGGAAGTTTCAGCTCTCGACAGATTTAACGTGCATCCCTGCCGAAAAGTTTTATACGTACTTTCACTTTTATCTTGAGTGGATCACCTTACGATTTTTCGAAGCAACTAATTTTCAACAGATTGAATAACCAATGTGTGAAAAAATCTTCGAAGTTTTTACGTCCTCGAACAACTTGAAAAGATAAACCTAGTTACACACATAGTGAATTTTTTTGCTGCCGCGGAAATGAACGTTGCTGCTAAAATATTTCTCGACCTGCACACATATTACAAGTGAAATTCCGTCTACTTAGAATGAATGATCTAGTATACATAGATGAGTCCCATTTTCAAATCAATTAACTCAGGAGAATACTATATTTCAAACCTTAAGTTAAATTACATATTATTTAATTATATTTATATTACATATGTGGGAGTCCGAGTAAAATCTTCAACTAAAAATCGAACTCTTCAGAAGTCGGGATTTTATATTGGCGAGGTAGTTGTCTAGGGGTATGTATTAAAGGGTTAGTGATGAATTAATGGAATCAAAGTCATTTAAACTCAGATACTTCATTTAAGTAAAAAAGTATTTATTTCAAGTTAAAGGGGGAAATTTACAAGGGAAATATTTATAAAAGGAAAGAGACATGTAGAACTTAGATTAATTGAAAGTTGAGTTATACCTTTAGAAGACGGGGAAATTAATTACACTTCTAATAATTTGACTGGAACCGCGCTGGTCGCGAAATGCGCGAAAAACATGAAGTGTTGAACCGCCGATGGTTAGTAGGCCTCTGCCAAAAAATTATTCAAGCCGGCGCTCCGAAAGCTAACCAGACGGCACTGCATCGGAATGCGGTAATAAACAAAATTGACATTAATAGTCCTCTGAAAAGGATATGACTCAACCTTTTACAAAATATTTCAAACGGAAAATCCTACAAAATAACTCTCTCCTGACAGAGCTGTTCTCTCAGCTCTTACAGAATATTGAGAGCTAAAGTACTTTAAACACAAACTATTTTTAGTTACAACTATAAATTTGATGATTATTGGAATGTGGATGCAATAAACACGGTTCTTAAAGATAATAAAAGAAACTACTACAGATGAAAAAATGTATACCTAATATTCACAATTCCGGACCTAAGTTAAAAGATATAAAAACAAAATATTCTATATTGTGATCTACAATTAACTAAACCATGAAAAAAAAATCCTTCGTATCAATCGAAAGATAAAGAACAACACGAAAATATAATATATGTTACAAGTGAATATAAAATGATTAATGGAAACGAGTGTTACTATACAACATCTATTAATTTCTCAAGAGGGATATAGTATGAGAAAAATTTAAAATAATAACTAATATAAAAAATCAATTAAGGATAAAAATGTTTCATCAAATCAGCTGAGATGGTGGTTGAGTTCGATCCTTAGTGCTGACCAACCTTTTCCACTTCATACCTATCCTTAGAATTCACTTTCCTTACTTTGTAAGGGCCTAAGAACTTTGGTCTTAGTTTCAGCCCAGCTCCAAATTGGGTTCTTTGGATGGCTACTAAATCACCTTATTTGTATAACGAAGCTTTTTTTTCTTCTTCTGTTATACGTCTTTATATTCTCAGACTGTAGGGTTTTGATGTTCTTTTTTGCATCGCTTCTTAAAAATTCGCGTTGTTCTAGCAATTCCTCCGCCATTTCTTCTAGCAATAAGTCTTTGATTAGGATGTCTTCCTTGTTACGCATTTTGGTTCCCACTAAGAGTTCGAATGGTGTCCATTTTGTACTGCAACATACAGTGCTGTTTAGTATTCTCTATAATCTGTCGACGTATTTGTACCATTTCGTTGAATCATCTAATGATAGCTTGGTGAGATCTGGAATCAAAGTTCGATGAATTCGTTCAACTTGTCCGTTTCCTCGAGGAACACCTGTTGCTATTTGTAGATGTTGAATATGTTCTCTTCATCACAGTAGTCGTTGGATAATTTTGAAGTGAACGCTGGACCTCTATCAGAGATAATTCTGATGGGATTACCAAAGGTTTTCAGCTATTGTTTTAACTTTTCCAGGGCACATTCAGCAGATACAGTTTTGACGGGATATAGCCAAGTAAATTTGGTAAATGCGTCTACTACGGTGAAAATGTATTGATAACTTTTATTTGTGGAGGGTAAAGGACCAATGAAGTCAACATGGTACGTACTTAGAGGAATACTTTCCTTAGAAATAGGATTCAAAAACCCTTCCTTTTTGCCAGTTTTCTTATTAGCTAAAATACATGGAAAACGCAATTAACTATTACTTTTTTAACGACGTTGGTTAAATTTGGAATAAAAAATTCCTGTTTCACACAATTCTTCTGTTTTTCCTACTGAGAAATGACCATTTTCGGGAATTAATTTAATTAGTTCAGCTTCCATTGCTTTAGGGGTTACGATTAATTCTCGACCATTTAAGTATTTATAGAGTATACCGTTTCGCTCAAAAAATGTTTCTGCTTCTTGCTTCTCTAGAAGCGATTTCAATGTTTGAATGTTGTCATCTTCCTCTTGTTCTTTTTTAAGCTTTGAAGTTAATGTTTCATTGCATACTATCATTACGGGATATCGGCTAAGAGCATCAACATACTTCATACGACTTCCAGCTCTGTGCTCTATTTCATAATTGAATTCTTCTAATTGAAGCGTCCATCTGGCTATGCGAGTATTAGATCCTTTTTTTGCATAGTATTCTGAAATGCTGAACAGTCAGTTACTATTTTAAAGTTTTGTCCTAAAAGATAAACACGAAATTTCTTTAATGCGTTGATAATTGCTAAGTACCTTTAGTTCGTAGCTGTCATACTTTTCTTCTGCTGTATTTGTCTTCTTCGACATGCAGTAAACAGGGTGTAACTTTCCATCTTTAGCTGCTTGTTACAAATTTGCGCCGTACCCTTGTTTACAAGCGTCTGTAGGCAGTTCTGTTTTTCTTCCATACTTGTAAATGTGCAAAATTGGGCCTTCAGACATGATTTTCTTCAATTTTTCAACTGCTTCTTTTTGTTGAGCCCCAAAAAACAAAGAGGTTTTCTTTTCTTGTGAAATCGCTAAGTGGTTTAGCTATCTTTGAATAATCTTTGATGTACTTGCGGATATACCCAGTTAAGTCAAGAAAACTTTGCACTTGTTTTATTGTTGTTGGTTCTGAAAATTTTCGGATAGCTAGTGCTTTCGTGGGAGATGGTTTAATAGTTCCGCTTTCTACAATGTGACCTAGAAATTCAATTTTCTTTTTTAAGAATTGGCTCTCCTTGAACTTAATTTCCAATCCGTATTTCTTTGCTTCTTCGAAAATAGTTTTAAGTTTTTCAAGACCTTCCTTTTCGTTTTTCGCTGGAATGACGAGATCATCTAAATAACTGATTACAATTCCTTTCCGAGTAAGATCTCTAAATATACTTGATACGTAGCGATGAAATACTCCTGGATTTGTGCTTAGTGCAAAAGGAACTTTGTTGAATTCAAATTGTCAGTCTGGGACGATAAATGATGTATACTTTCTCCAATCTTTGTCAACATCGACGTAAAAGAAACCATTGTGCAAATCTAATGTAGAATATACCTTTGCTTCTTGCAAAGTGTCCAAAACATATTCGATGAGAGGTAACGGAAATTTATCTTTCACAAGCTTCTGATTCAATTTTCTGTAGTCAATGCACATTCTCGAAGATACATCTTTCTTTTTTACCATTACGATTGTACTTGCATATTCCGAAGAACTCGTACGTACAATGCCTTCGTTGAGCCATTCTTCTATCTGTTTACTTCTTGTCTTTCTGTGAAAGATAGTCGACGAGGGGGTTGACAGACTGGTTCTTCGTCTTTTAGAATAATTCTCATTGTGACGTCGGTAGAAGCTGCTTTTTCTGGCTTGTAGTCTTGAATTAACTTTTCAAGTTCCTTCTTGATGAACCGATTTTCAACATGACGCAGGTCTAGTTCTTCTTGAAGATTTTCAGCAGATATTTGCATAAGCTGTGCATGATTCTCATATTTGTTGAATTTAACTCCTTCTTTAATGAAACTTATTGATGCTTGTTCCAAAAGATCTGTTCCAATAAAAGCTTCGAATTTTAATTTATCGGCAGGAACAACATGTCAAGTTAACGAGTAATTTTCATTATCTATTTTGAACTCATGTTCAAAGGAACCGAAGGTTGTCACTTCTGCTTCACCAATACCTGTGAGAAACTTCTTGTTCCTCGATCATCTTGTTGGATCCATTATTCTTCTGCTCATGTGTGTGTTTGTGTGTTTCTCGTAGCAAAGTTACGGTACTACCACTGTCTATGAGCGCCGTGATTTTCACCTTTCCAAAAAATATCTCTTTATTTCGTAAACCTTCCTTAACGATGAGTGTGCAAGTTTCTTTTGGAGGTACTTTGAATTTCTGCGATTTTTTGAATAGTTCGTCTGAGCATGCTTGGAAGCATCGTGATTTGAGTGTTTCTCGTAATTTTTGTTGTAATACCCTTTCTGCGCGTTGTCTTGATATCTTTGAACAGATTCGTACTTGGTAACAGGGACTTCGTAATGTTTGTTGTAATTTGTTAACGTAGGAAACTTCTTATATTTCCTGTTATACTCGAATTTTCCCGGTGCTTCATATCTGCGATTCTTTTCTGTGGATTTGAATTATTGTTTCTTCACAAATGGACCGCTCCATTTTTGTTTCAGAGTCCTCTGAAAGTTTTTGAATTCTTCTAGTTTTTCTGCTAATTGAACCAGGAAGTTCATATTTGCCCATTCATTAAGATAATATTCCTTAAATTCAAAAGGCGTTTTTCGTTTTAGTTGTACTGTTATGATTAGATCTGATAATTTGTGGAAAGTATCTATCTTCAATCCATCTATCCATCCGTCGAAGTAAGTGTTTAACTCATGGTAAAAATCAATCCATGTTCTTTCAGGTGCTTTTTGGTGAGTGACAAATAGTTCTCGAAACCTTTTTGGTGATAATGATGATGATTGTGAGTTTTAATGGCGCAAGGGCCAATTTTAGCCAAGCTGCGCCAAACACTAGTTAAAAAAGAAGAAGTCATTTTTAAAAGATATATGTATAAAAGTATATGCACAGATGTATATACATGCGTGCTTGCACGCATGCATACATATAATATAGTAAAAATACAAAGAAACACACAAATCAAATCAAATGTAAAAATCCAATTTTGAAAAGCAAGGCGAAAAGGTTTGGGTGGGGAGTTTTCCCCTCCAAGTCAGATAAGGTTAAAACAGATGTATAAAAGAAGGTGATGCGATGACGGTTAAAAAAGGGACAATCTATTAAAATATGACAAACTGAATATGGGACTTTGCACGAGCGACATTCTGGGGCATTTTCATCCAAGAGAAGATGCCTGTGCGTTTAACTAGTGTGACCAATACAAAGGCGAGTCAAGCGGACATCATGTCTTCGCATTGGTAGTGCTGCCCAATGAGAAATGGAAGAATGAATGTTATGTAGTTTGTTGAGAATCTGTTGATACCAAGTCTCTTGCCATACACGATGGATATAGTTCTGTGTAGAAGTCTTTAAATCTCGGTAACAGACAGGCCGCTGCATGTGATCAGACATGGATCGTGCAACGGTATCAGCCTATTCATTACCAAGTATACCCACGAGTTCAGGTACCCAGGAAAAAATTATATCAAAGCCCTCCTTTCTAGTTTTCGCAAAAGAAGAAGTATTTCTATCACAGTGGGGTGTCTATGCTGTGTTGAAAAGTGTAAGGACTCTAGAGCACTCATGCTGTCAGTGTACACACAAAAATGACGGTGGTTTGAAACTATTATATGCTCAAGTGCGACAAGAATGGCAAATAATTCTGCACTAAAGACAGACATGGAATTGTGTAAGGAAAAACTAAGAATGGTATTGTTAAAAACAACACCACACCCAACATGTCCTACAGTCTTTGATCCATCCGTGTAGACTGGTATGTATTTAGAATACTTACTGCGATGGTAAGAAAAGAGTTGCTGATAAATAATAGCAGCAGTGCCTGCTTTGTCATAGCCTAAAAATGGGTTGTGATAGTTAAAAATTTGGACGTCCCAGGGAGGAAAAGCAAGGATATTATTCTTCTGGATATTTATATTATTAAGGGGGACGTCATTTAGAACAGCCTTTGCTCTTTCCGAAAAAGGTTTGATGTTAAATGAACGGGCTTCATAGAGTCGGGTGAGACCAATGGCAAGAGAAAAGTGTTTTAATGGATGAGAAGGAACAGACATGGCACGAATAAAAGTGTTACACTTATTGGTAAACCAAGTTAAATTTTGTAAAGCTAGCAGTGAAATTTATGTGTCGAGGAGGCATGAAGACGAAAAACAGTTTCTTAAAATTAGCCTTTAATAATCAATCATAAAGTCACTCTGCTCGTTACTGGAGCGATAAAAAAAATAAGTTCAAAAATCAACATTACCAGAGACATCCGATTCGAACCGTCTTCTAATATTGTAAAATTAATTTCTAATCTAAAATGGTGATGCAATCTGCAGTTGCATTGCCAACCAGCCTTTCTCTCCCTCTAAGAGTTAAACCACTCACACACTTCTTATATTTCCGTTTCTCCTTCCTTTTTTTAAAAACTAACATGAGCCGAGTTTAAATACTAGCTCGATTTGCATGGCAGTTGCTGCCAACCACAAATCACGAAACTCAAAAAGATCGGGTTCGAATCGGTGTGCTTACTTTCATTGAGATCATGGAACGGGATTGGAAAAACAACACAAGGAGATCATAAAAATTTGGATCCGATTTTTTTTAAATGTCTAACAATCGGCCCCCTTTTTCCAATCTCGCACCATTATCTCTTACAAATCAGTAAATTAATTTTAATCTATAATCACATATTATACAATTTAACACAAAAAATACATTTTATTCACAATCTTTATTGTAATAAACAAACCAATATTTTAATCTTAAAGAAACAAAGTCTTATTCTCTTAAAAGAAATAATTTTCTACAAAATTCTAACAACTTTTCCTTTACCATGGGTTTGGTAAAAATGTCCGCCAAATTATTTTTGGTACCTATATATTTAATTTGGAAAACCTTGTCGTATATCAAATTCCTTAGAAAATGATAACGAACATCGATATGTTTTGTTCTATAATTTTCTACCGGTGACTTTGAAAAACTTATAGCAGCTTGATTATCACAAAACATTACATTTTCACTTAATTCCAAATTTAAACTTTTATTATCAATTACATTCTTTAGCCAAATGAATTCCTTAGCTGCTTCTGTTAAACTAACATACTCAGCTTCCATGGTCGACAGACTAACGGATTTTTGCTTGAAAGTTCGCTATGAAATTGGAGTTTCGTCTATAAAAGTTATGAACCCTCCCATCGACACTCGATCATTCCTATTTGTAGCAAAATCCGAGTCTGAATAACATCTTAATTTTAATGATTTAACTTTTGAAAGTTCTAATTGGTATTCTTGAAATACCTCGTCAAATGACTCACCTCGTAATTGTGTGTTACCTCGCGCAACTAAGCGGGCCTTGTATCTAACAATTTTATTATTTTCATCATATTTAATGGTATAAACCCAACGGGGTTTTCTAAAATTTTTATATTATCCGGATGATCAACTAAATCCCAAACTTTACGTTCCTTCATTACGTTAATTTCTTTATCCATTGCATCATGCCATTTAGATGCGTCTCTGGATCTTATCGCCTGTTTGTAACAGTTAGGAATAGTTACTTCAACCATAAGAGCTTCTTGTTGCTCTGACAAATCTGAAAATCCCTGGGATTCGGTATTATCTTTTCTAAAATTAAATAAACTAGGATCATACTCAATATTATGCCTCTTACAGTATCTCTCTATTTCGTTAAAAGATTTCAATCGGGTTATTTCCCCTTCTATACTATAATATACGTTAGATCCAGTTACTTTCCTACCTATATTTCGAATCCACTTAACCTCTGTACATGGGATCAAGCTATGATTATCGGAAGATACATCTGGTTTTTAAGATGTTGAGGGCATTTCCATACTTGTCTTTGAAACTAAACGACTCGTTAATGAATCTTTTACTCTATCAAAATCATCCTCATCATCATAATAATCAGGAAGGTTTAAATTATATATATATATATATCTATATATATATATCCAAGGTTACTATTAACTTTTTGTCTAAAATTAATTCCCCTCTTATTTTCATCGAATCTTACATTAATAGTCTCGACTAATTTATTTTCATCTATCAACCATATTCTATAACCCTTAGTACGTTGTGCGTATCCCATCATAATTCCCATTTTCGCACGCATATCGAATTTTTTTCTAATTTGTTTTGGCACACTAGCATATGCCAAACATCCAAAAGGTTTTAGATGCAATACCGATGATTTTCTACCTGAATATTTTTCGAAAGGCGTTTTGTTACTGTCTTTGTGACAAATTCGATTCCACGCATAAGTGAAACAAAGTAATGCTTCTCCCCAAAACTTATGGGGAACTTCACTAGACTTAAGCAATGTTTTGATGCCATCTAGAGCGGTTAAATTGAATCTCTCCGCGACCCCATTCATTTCTGGTGTATATGAATTTGTTACCTCATGCTTTATACCCAGTTCTGTCAAGAAATTATCCATATCTTTATTACAAAATTCTAGTCCGCCATCAGTTCTAACTGCTATTACCTTTTACTTAGAAAACGTTCTGCTCGTTTCTGAAATCTTATAAACGTATGAAATACGTCAGATTTATTTCGGATGGGAAATACAGTCACCTTTCTTGAATAATCGTCAATTATACTCAAGAAATATTTATTACCGCCTTGGCTTTCAGTTGGCATTGGACCACAGAGGTCCATATGCAACAATTCCAATGGACGTTTTGATCTTACGGCCCCCATCTTTTTGAATGAAACTCTCTTGGACTTTGCTAATTTACACGGTATACAATGAGTCTTACCATTATCAGTTAAGCGTGGGAGACCTTTTACACTATCATTTTTACTAGTTTTTACCAAGTAATCGTTATTAACATGACAAAAGCGTTGATGCCATATTTCTATTGATCCGTTTTTTGTTTTAGCGGTTACATCACTAAAAAAACTAATTTCTTTACTCTTTGGTATAATATAATGATCCGGCTTAAAAAAATACAAATTTTCATGGCGTGTCGCCGAGAACAATTTTATCCAGTCTTTATTAAAAACATTAATTTTACCTTCAGTACCCACAAAATGCGCACCTTTACTTTCTAATCTGGAACCGGATAATAAATTTCTCCTCAACTTAGGATTAAATAATACATCAGTCAAAGTTATTTCATGAAAACTCCCCTTATGTTTTACCCGAAATCTAAGTGTACCGATTCCTTCTACGGGACAACTTTTATCCTCCGTTGCTAACGACATTTTCATGTTAGTTATCGGCTTAAGATCTAAAAATAAACTCTTGTCATTACAAAAATGACTCGTGGAAGCAGTATCTATTACCCAAACACCTTTATCAGAGTTTTCCTCAAATAAGATACAACTAGTTACGAGTTGTTTATCTAGTTCTAAAAGACTACATTCAGCTTCACAAAATCTTAAATTTATATTAAACTCTGTGTTAAAAGTTTCATTTACAGTTGAAGGAGATTTTTGTAGAGACTTTTTCTCTTTACAGTTTACCTTAAGATGCCCGTACTTATTACATACATAAACGGACCTATAGTCTTAATAGATTGTTTAACATTTTTAATAGTTTTAAAGTTAAATACCTTACCACCTTTCTTTTGGTAATCATTCTTTCTATTTGGGTCTCCATGAGCTGCAGCCGTAGCACCAGGTAACGTCTTCGACTTCTTCGAAGTAAAACTGCTCAAGTAAGCATTCTCCAAATCTTGTTTCATCAACTGAAGACGATTGGCTTCTAATATCAGCTCTGCTTCAATTTTGACAACTCTGAAGTCCTCTTCTTTCCATCTGTAGATTTGTTGCACGGTAGACTGGAATTCCTGAGGAAGCCACCTTATTAATTGAAATCCTATGTACAGGTCGTCCAATTTATGACCCGCTTCTTGTAGTCTGGTTGCCGCTGACTTTACACGAGATATGAAGATTCCAACATCTTCCCCTGGTTGGTATTTTGTTCCAAAAAATTGATCTAATAGTTGAATTACTCTTGCTTTTGTGACTGGTTCGAAGTGATCTTTTAATATCTTCCATGCCGCGACTCCGTCAGTTGTTTCCGTTATCAGATTTTTCAAATCTGAACTGATGTTAGTATAGATCAACGTATAACATCTATCCTTACGAAGTTGTAGATCTAATTTTTCCTTGTATGTTGCCTCTTCATCAGGTTGCTCTGGCTTGGTCTGTATTATAAACTGCCAGCAACCATAATGCATTAAGAGTACTTGCATATCATGCTTCCATGTGTTCCAGTTATTTGGAGTCAACACTGATATCTGGTTGTTAAACTCCATACCTGTTACTCGATTTAGCGTACTAGCAACAGAGTTCATAAAAAATAGTTCTAGACTGGAACAGTATTTAAATAGACAAAGTTCATGGCCTGGTTCAACTGCTTAGCCTGCTTCGACACAGTACATGGAATGGGCCCATAACCAAATTTGTTACACTTATTGGTAAACCAATTTAAATTTTGTAAAGCTAGCAGTGAAATTTATGTGTCGAGGAGGCATGAAGACGAAAAACAGTTTCTTAAAATTGGCCTTTAATAATCAATTATAAAGTCACTCTGCTCGTTACTGGAGCGATAAAATAAACAATAAGCTCAAAAATCAACATTACCAGAGACATCCGATTCGAACCGTCTTCTAATATTGTAAAATTAATTTCTAATCTAAAATGGTGATGCAACCTGCAGTTGCATTGCCAACCAGCCTTTCTCTCCCTCTAAGAGTTAAACCACTCACACACTTCTTATATTTCCGTTTCTCCTTCCTTTTTTTAAAAACTAACATGAGCCGAGTTTAAATACTAGCTCGATTTGCATGGCAGTTGCTGCCAACCACAAATCACGAAACTCAAAAAGATCGGGTTCGAATCGGTGTGCTTACTTTCATTGAGATCATGGAACGGGATTGGAAAAACAACACAAGGAGATCATAAAAATTTGGATCCGATTTTTTTTAAATGTCTAACAAAAATTAAAAATTTTTAAATGTCCCAGGGAGGAAAAGCAAGGATATTATTCTCCTGGATATTTATATTATTAAGGGGGACGTCATTTAGAACAGCCTTTGCTCTTTCCGAAAAAGGTTTGATGTTAAATGAACGGGCTTCATAGAGTCGGGTGAGACCAATGGCAAGAGAAAAGTGTTTTAATGGATGAGAAGGAACAGACATGGCACGAATAAAATAATTTGCACTTAATTGCCTCCGCCTTAGTTCTAAAGGTGGTTGATGGCATACCACATACAAGCTGGTAACAGGCGAAGTTCTGAAGGCACCAGAGCGAGCAGATTCTCAGAGCAGAGTGATGTACTGTGTCCAGTCGTTTTAATACAGATGCACGAGCAGAACCATACACTACACAACCATAGTCCAAACGTAAAAGTATTAGTGCTTGGTACACTTGGAGTAACGAGACTCTATCCGCTCCCCATAAGGTGTTGGATAGTGTTTTTAGGATATTGAGGGATCGTTCACATTTCTTCCGCAAGTAAAGGACATGCGGAAGGAAAGTCAATTTAGAATCAAAGATTACTCCGAGGAAGCGCACCGCACTGACGACAGGTATATGAATATGTCCTATATGTATAGAAGGATCTGGGTGTAGGTTACGTTTTCTGCAGAAATGGACACAGCTGCTCTTGGAAGGAGATATCGTGTGTCCATTCTGATCGCACCTCTTAACTAATCGATTGACAGTTGTTTGCAGCTGTCACTCAATTAGTCGCATATCTGAACCTTGAAAAGAGACCTGCAGATCGTCAACATAAAGCATTCCTCGTACTGAAGGTGGAAGTTCATGAAGTATGTTACTCATATGAATATTAAAAAGGGTAAAGCTTAAAACGCTATCCTGAGGAACACCTTGATGTTGAATGAATTTATGAGAAGATGAGTGACCAATACGTACATTAAAATAACGAACAGCTAAAAAGTTAAAAATAAAAATGGGAAGATTTCCCCTGAATTCAAAATCATACATATTACGGAGAATCCCATAATGCCAAGTTCGGTCGTATGCTTTTTCTATATCAAAGAAAAGAGAAACCAAGTGGTTTCTCCTAACAAAGGCATCCCTGATTTGGGACTATAGGAATACGAGGTTATCAAGAGTGGATTGGCCCTTGCGGAATCCACTCTGCAGAGGAGAAATACACTTTTCTTTCTCTAAAACATACACTAAACGAATATTAATCATGCGTTCAAAGGTCTTGCAAAAGCAGCTCGTCAGAGCAATGGGACGGTAACTCAGAGGATCTGTTGCCACCTTGCCCGGCTTAAGGATTGGAATCCCAATGCCTTCTCTCCAGCTGGAGGGAAAGCAATGCTCCTTCCAAACTCTGTTGAACAAAAAAAGAATGTTCGTGTTAGAGAGTTAGGATCTAGATGACGAAGCAGCGTGTATGTGATTCCATCCGGTCCAAGGCTTGTATTGTGCGCTTGTATGAAAGTTTTTTTTAACTCAGTCATCGTAAAGTTACAATTATATGGAAAAAAGGAGCGAGTAGAAAAGTTTATCGGGGTACGTTCTGCACGCCTCTTAATTTCGAGAAAACGAGAATTATAAGAGGCTGCACTCGATACACTCTGAAAAGTTTCACCCAGAATGTTAGCAATTTCTTCTGGGGAAGAAAAGACAGAGTTCGAGGTTTGTAAAATAGAAAAGGAAAATTCCCGATATATCCCGTTTGCAGCCTTAACCTTTTTCCATAATTGTTTACTGGACGTTGACGAAGTGAGTGAAGACACATATCGGATTCAGGATTGCCTCTGACTCCGACGCCTTACTCTGCGAGCATTTGCTTTTGCCTTTTTGAACGCCAAGAGATTCTCCGTAGTGGGATATCTGCGAAAGATTCCCCATAACTTCCGCTGGTTCTTATACGCTGTCTGACAATCAGTATTCCCCCAAGGTTTGTAACGTTGGAATGAATGACTTGAAACTTTTGGTATGGATAAATCAGCAGCAGCATTCAAAACATTGGTGACTTCTTGTGCAGCAGTATCAACACTTTCTGTCTTGACCATTGCATCAGTTATCACAGCCAACTGTGTGAAAAGGGCCCAGTCTGCACGACGATAAGAATATGTAGGGGGAAAGGTTTTTCCATCCGTATCAGAATCGTGAGAAAGGATAACAGGGAAGTGGTCACATTTATAGAGGTCCTTCTCAACTGACAAATTTAAATGAGGTAAGAGTGATGGTGAGCAGATGGCCAAATCTAATGTGTGAAAGGATCGTGTGGGTTCGTGAAAGTACGTTGGTTCCTCGTGATTAAGCAGACAGAGACAGTGATCAGAAAGCACCTGTTCAATCTGTCTGCCACGAGGGTTCGTCTTCGCACTACCCCACAGAGTGCTATGTCCATTGAAGTCCCCAAGTATGATAAAGGGTGCTGGCAACTGATCAACCAGGTTGTTCAAGTCATGTTGGTGGATAACAGTATTTGGTGGCAAGTAAAGACAGCAGACTGTGATTAGGCTCGTGGAGTGGATTCTCACAGCTACAGCCTGCAATGAGGTATGGAGTGGCAGAGCACTAGATGGAACATCGAGGGATGTAAAAAAACATACGCCTCCGGACACAGATGGTCCCTCCATGTCTTTCCGCACACAACCATACCGACGTATCTTTGTTGTGTGACAAGACTTCAAGAAAGTCTCTTGAAGTGCTACGCATACAGGATGTTACTGAAGTATGATGTCTTTTATGTCATCTGTATGCGATCTATAGCCACGACAGTTCCAAGAAACCAGGGAAGTTATTTTTGGGGTGAACTTGGCGAAAGGGGCCCTTTCAAGGGATTATCTGCCACTTGTTTAAAAGCAGTCTCTAAAAAGCTCTCATCTTCCTCGGATGCCAGACCTGTGACGTAATCCGTGTCAGAAGGATTAGCGACTGTGTCCATGGCATCCGAGGTTTTAAAAGTTTTCCGTCTCCGAGAGTTTTTGGAGACGGGAGATGTTTCATTCGGGGAATCTTGTTTCCTCGCAATCTTTACGGATGTGTTTTTTTCAGGATTTTTCTTTAAATTGGATGTAGGTTTTATGCGCATTAAGTCTATTTTTATGTTATCTTTTCGGGGACGATGTAGTGGATATGGTTGTTCTTTAATTTTCCCTTTTGTCTTAGACATGGGAGTTGGTGGCTGAGGATCCGATGTTGCAGATGGTTTTGAAGAGATGGAGGGTAAGAGTTGCGTTTGGGCTGAGGATGATGTGGTAACAGCAGTAGGAATATTTGTTCTTTGTTTGGATGATAGTGGTGCAAGTAATTTTAAAGGTGGACGTTTTGTTTTAGTTATATTTTCATCTGTTTGGGTAGAATTATTTAAAGTAGAGGATTTGGCAGCTTGAGCGTAAGTTTGAGATAACTGTGGGTCTATTAATTTACGTGCTTCTGGGTAAGAAATATTTTTAGTTGTTTTTATTTCCTGTATTTGTTTCTCTTTTTTCCTTTTAGGGCATATTTTGGAATCTGATGGATGAGGTTGTAAACAATTAACACATTTTAGCTCTAGACTGCAATCTTTGGAAGCATGTCCAACAGATGCACATCTAGAGCAAGTAAGTTGACCGCGGCAAGAAGTTTGTGAGTGTCCGAACCTCTGGCACTTAAAGCAGCGCAGAGGATTCGGTATGTATGGGCGTATTCTACAGTTAAGGTATCCAGCTTTTATATTTGTTGGTAGTATTGGTCTATTGAAAGTTAAAATTAAATGTTTAGTTGGAATGCGAGTAGAGTCTTTTTAATAGAGATTCTTCTGACCTGAATAACACCCTGACTGGAAAACCCCTCGAGGATTTCCCCATCAGGAGTGCCCAATAGGTCAGTTTCAGAAATGATACCACGGCAGGAATTAAGAGATTTGTGTGGACTAATTGTAACAGGACTATTGAGGAAAAACTTCGCAATAAAAAAGGATTAAGTTTGAAGAGCAGAGTTACAAGCAGATCCCAGGAACGCAATCTTTTAACTGATTTCGGTTCATCTATTCCGATGAGAGCTTTTTGTATGGCAAAGGGTGATACTTTCGTCATTTCACTATTGGGAAGTGAAATGATCAAAAATCTAGTATTCAGTGAAAGTTTGTCAACGTTGAGGTTGGGCAATGCGAGGTCTCCACCCGGGCATGAATTTAAAGAATCCATGTACCGAACGTCTTGAGTTGGATAGAGTGGGTTGGGGGTTTCAATAGATGCGTTTTTAGTTTTGTCTTTATAATTAGAATTATTTTGATTTTTTTTTGAGAAAGGAGGAGGAGAGTTCCTTGTAATTTTCAGAGGACCAGTTTGGCAGGGCTAGCCCTAGATTCAGCAACCAGTAGTGGCCTCGGGAGAGCCCCCCGCTCTGCAATGCAGGACCCCATCCAGGCACCACCTGGAACTACAAGACAGGCGGGATTATACACCAGCTGATAGAGCATCCAGGACATGCTGGTTAGGCTGCCCCGGGCTCCTGTACTATCTGGCGGCCTGAGACGCAAAACTCAGCTTTTCTCCGGTACCCTCTACATGGCCGGTTCCTCCAAGACCCCACCTCACCAGTCCAAAGGTTCTCAAAAGTTCAAAACCCCGCTCCAAGTGCCAGTTTTCCCAGGGAGCAGTCCGTTCTGTCATCATACCAGAAGTGAAAACCCCGTCAGACACAACTTCATTCCACTCAGTTTTGGTCTGCCACAGGACTTTGTGGCAGAAAAATAAAGATAATAAGTGGAGCACAAAAAAATCAATAAACGAACATAAAAGAAACAACAAAATCAAAATATTGAAAGAAATTTTAAAAAATCAAATTAAAAGAACATAATATAAAATGCAAACCATTATACGTCAGTAAAAAAATATCAATTTCTTTTACTAGAAAAAAACAAAGTTCAATGTTTAATATAGGTCTGTGGTCTGGACGTGAAAAGAAGAAAAGGGAAATTTGGATGGCAAGAAAAAGGGCCGAAAATAGAGAAGGATCACTAGGGTTTCCCGGGTTCGTGAAGCCCGTGTTTACCAAAGACAGTAAACCCCTAGGGAGAAGGAAAAGATCACTAGGGTACCTCGGGAGCGTGAAACCCGCACTCACCTAAAGAAGGTGAGCCCCCTGAGGAGCGAAACTTTTCTGGAGTTAGTTTAAAACTTTATTATCAGTCTCTCTCGCTATGATGTGAAATACTTCCTTCGGTAATAAGCCTAACAGATGAGAAACCCAGTTTTCTTGATTAATATTCAATCTCTGCGCTTGTCGTTCAAATAATTTTAGATAAAGAGACTGATGTCTTCTTTCAAATCAAAACGATGTATAAACTTTGAAACTTCTTTGACGAGAAATTTAGTATCACTCTCTTTGGATGTATCGGTGCCTTTACTTGGATTGTGTTTCGATTCTTAACTTTTCCAACTCAAACTCGTCTTTGCGTTTTTGCTCATCTAACCTCAATTGTTCGATGCCTTATTTTTTCTTCTCGTTCTTCAATGCGTAATTTTTCTTTTTGCTCTTCAATGCGTAAATTTTCTTTTTGCTCTTCTTGCTTTTTCTCCCTGGCTTTGCGATCCACAACAATCGTTGAATGTATGTTAGTAGGTAGAAAAAGCCGATTCCGCTGTAAAAGCGGTGCAGGCGGTCGACGGCAGTGCAGAGTCGAGTTGTTTTCTCCTGCAGAGTCGAGTTGTTTCGTTCCTGGTGCCGAGTCGAGTTGTTTCGTTCCTGGTGCCGAGTTGAGTTGTTTTTCTCCGGCAATGGTTTTGGTTTTCGAGTTGAGGGGGCAAGTTGCATTTTTTCTCCTACAGCTAAGTTGAGTTGTTTTTAAAAAAATGCACAAAAAATGGAAGTATGGGAATGTTAAACGTGCTCATAGCGCCACCTATTGATTTTAATATACACTAATTATAGATTTTAAAATGATTGAAATAAATAACACTCAATTAAAAAAAATAATAATAAATCCAGATTCAAACTCACGGCCTCAGATCAAAATGTCTCCATAGGACAATAGTTTTTCAGTTACGCTAACAATTGTCCTATGAAGGCATACAGACCTGAAGAAAACTTATGTTTATAATCTCATGAATTTAATTTTGCAGGCGAAGTAGATGGCGACGTGTTTTAAAATCATTTTCTTAATTAAAATGAAATAAAAAAATATTTAATTTATATATTATTTTAATCATTTGTAAATTTTAATTCAGCATAATGATTACATGCACACACAGTAAAGATACAAAGTAAATTGATTATTCAGAAAAATTTGCCGTAGTATACTCGTCCTCAGCGTGAACGGGTTACGATTTAACTTGTTTTAGCTTGTCTGATCTTGATTCTACAAGACGGCGACTGAATTCTACGTCAAAAATTATCTCAATGCTTAGAGCGGATGAATATATTGCTTTCAACCACTCAGCGAACGCCGCTCAAGTGTAATTCGGTCAATATGCGTTAGACCCTTATCACATTTTAGCTCAAAATTCATTTCGTTTTTTAGTATTGTGGTGAACTGTATTCAACAAGAAAAAAAATGATGTCTGAAACACATAGCGAAAAACGAAAGTTTGGAAAAGCCGTGGAATCTTCTGCAAATAAGAAAGCCAGAAGAGAAGTTTCAAAAGTAAGTAACAAAATTAAATAAATTTAATATGTAGTTTTTATAATGTTTTTTACACATTTCTGATCTTTATTAATTTTGATATATTATTTTCAGAAGTATGGAAAATTTACAGAGGATTGCATACCAGATGGAGTATTTCCAATTGGAGATGATGTTTTTGTCTTTGCAAGCACCTATTATGATTCCGTATCAGTACACATAAGACGTTTCAAGAAATATGGAAAAACATACTACCCAACTCCCGAGGGAATAACATTAGACCCACGGTGGATTGAATATATCATGCGTAAAAAGAAAGTGCCGGAATCACTGGAGGAATTACCAAGTGGACTTTTCCCTCCTGAACGACACCTTCAAATAATCAGTGAGAACTTCATTGATTTTACTTTCAAGCGCATTAAATACGGTCCGTATAAAGAGCCCACTTTTAAAGAAATAACCATATCCCGACAGCAGTAGGCTGAAATGATTGAAAAATATGGTGCTATTGAAAATGCTGCTATAGACAATATGTTTCAATGTATGGACTTTTTAACTGCATATAAAACCTTCTGCGAAGGCCTTATAGAAAATGCATTACCTTCTTCTTTGGATGTTAGTCTGGGTCAACAATACTTGACGCAAATTTTAAAAAAATCTATTTGTAGCCTCCTGAACGAAAAAGAACTGAAACAGCCTCAGACTTTCGCTGAGGAGTTATGGGGGAATCGGGAAGAAACATTAATTCATATGTTTCATCATATGAAGCTAGTGAGATATCTGATTGTTTTTATAATAATCTTTTTGAAAATGAACACTTTTTATTGTTAAAACCTGTACATTATGTAACTCAAGAATTTTTTAAAAATCTTCGCTTGGATATTATTTAAAGAGAAGTAAGAGACATGTTATGTCCACCTGATTGTTTTGAATATTATGAGGCTTTTGTTTAAAGATTTTGTAAGATTCACACCATATTTTGTTTTTATAAATTTGAATAAAATATTTTTTTTATATGCTGAATTTGAGTTCTTATTATTTTTATTGTTTGTTAGTTTAATTTATGTTGAAATCGTTTCACATCTTAAAAATAAATAAGAGTATTTTTAAAAGAAATTAACAAAGTATGTACAAGTGATAATTTAAATGTATTTTATATGAAAGTGAGAAAACTAAAATTGCTATTTATACTTTTTGCCTTTCCCCAAAAGTATAAATAGCATAACTATTCATTGTAATAGTCATTCAATCAAGTTCTTTTCATCGGTAACAATGTATCAAGATTTAGCAGCGTTTTACTAAAATCCTGAAGTTCCAAATAGCTTCGGGGGTGTGGAAGCATTACATCGCTCTGTAAAAGGGAAATATAGTAAAAAAGATGTAAAACATTGGTTATCGCAGAAAGATGCTTACACTCTTCATAAACCTGTTCGACATAAGTTTCAGCGGAATTGAGTGTTTGTAAGTGATATTGATCGTCAGTTTCAAGCGGATTTAGTCGATATGCAATCTTTAGCAGAATTTAATAAAGGGTATAAGTATTTGTTAACTTGCATTGATTTATTTTCAAAATTTGCTTGGGCAGTTCGTCTGAAAGATAAATTTGGAAAAAGTGTAAAGTCTGGGCTATATATATATATATAGAAATTATTTCTAAAGAAAGGAAGCCTAAAGTGTTGCAAACAGATGCCGGTAAGGAGGTTTTAAATAAAATAGTTCAAAATTATTTAAAAATTCTGAATGTAAATTTTTTTTATATAAATAACGAAACTAAAGCTAGCATTGTTGAAAGGTTTAATCGGGCATTAAAAACAAAAATGTGGAAATATTTCACTGAATTTAACACTAAAAATTACATCGACGTCATTGATAAATTAATACACAGTTATAATCACTCGTATCACCGTTCAATTAAAATGGAACCTGTTTCTGTAAGTAGGCATAACCGGAAGCAAGTATTAAAAAATTTATACGGTGATCTAAGAAATGAGAAACCTAAAGCCCCTAGATTTAAAATTGGTGATGTTGTACACATTAATAAACAAAAACTTCACTTTGAAAAAGGGTACGAACAAAACTGGAGATGAGAACTTTTCATAGTTTTTGAAATCGTGCACATAATTCCGATCGTTTATAGATTAAAACGTTCAAACTATTCGTTCTCGTTTCAAACTATTCAATCTGAACTGAGACTCAATTCAGGTGATTTTGTTCCCTTTGAAAGAGGTACAGTGATCATAGTGCTTCATTTTCGCATGAGGCAAATACTATAAATAAAGCAATGCATTTCTCATACCCTCATTTGAAGATAAAAGACCAAGATGAGTGTACTATACGTTTGCTGTACTAAAAGATTTGAAGACCATTATGCAGGTCAAATAGGTTCGGGTCTGACTCATTACAAGGGCATTAATTTTCAAAAGGGTTATGGAATCGGAGGAATATTTCGTCGATTGTTTAGAGCAGCTTTACCTTTTTTAGTAAAAGGAGGTAAAACTATTGGAAAAGAAGTATTAATGACAGGGAGTCGTGTTGCCTCTGATGTATATAGTCAGGAGTAAATTTTAAAGAAGCTGTAAAAACAAGAAGCAGAGAAAGTGGGAAAAAATTAGCTCAGAAAGCTATTGATAGAGTTCAGTCTATGGTAGGGAAAGCACAGTATAAAAGAAAGCGTAAGAAACAGAAAAAATTCATTTAATCCAAAGCACGTAAAGTGAGTGTGTGACATCACGTACACAAAGTGTACGTGACATTTTCGACTCGTAAAAATGGAATTTTTATTCTTAAAGATTCTCCTGAATGTGTTAAATCTGAATTGGAACTTTTCAACTTACCAGGAACTCAAACAGTTATTCAAGATGGGCAGTGGAAACAATTTCATCCTCTTTCTAACGTTTTCGATAACGCACCTGTAGAATTTCACATTTCCGGAAGTGCAGAAGATTACATAGATCTCAGTCAAACACAATTATACGTAAAAGCGAAAATAGTAAAAGTGGACAATACGCCTATTACTAAAGATGATACTATAGGACCTGTGAATTTATTTCTACATTCATTATTTTGTCAAGTAGATGTATCCTTAAATGATCGCGTGGTTTCCAATTCCAGTAATACATATCCCTATCGATCTTATATTGAAACTCTCTTAAACCATGGATATGACAGCAAAACTTCCCAATTAACGGCTGAACTATTTTACAAGGATTCTGATGATGGTCTCACAAAAAGAAACGATTTTTTAAAGAAAGTGCAACTGTAGACATGATTGGTTGTATACATTCGGATTTATTTCATCAAGATCATCTTTTACACAATTTAGTGGATTTGAAAATAAAATTAATACGAAGCAAGCCCGAATTTTGTTTACAAGGATCTGAAGGATTTAAAGTTGTTTTGGATCATATTTCTTTATTCATACGAAAAGTTCGTGTGAATCCTGGAGTTATTCTTGGTCATATGCGAAAGCACTGGAAAAAACGAGCGCAAAATATCCCATTAACCAAGTTCTGTGCAAAGTGTGTGTATTCGATTCCTAAAGGAAGCATGTCTTTTATTCAAGATAACATATTTTCAGGCCAAAAGCCAAAAAAACTTTTTGTAAGATGTGTAGATAATTAAGCTTTTCACGGAGCTTTTTCAAAATCTCCTTATGAGTTTAAACATTTTAATTTAAATTTTATTGGAGTGTATGTGGATGGACAACCAGTGCCTCACAATCCATTAGAACTCGATTTTTCTAAAGATCAATACATACGGGCCTATCAAACTCTATTTGTTGGGACAGATCGAATGGGTCAAGACAGAGATATATTTATTTCTAGAAAAGAATATAAAGATTCAAATACATTATTTGGATTTAACCTCTCACCGGATTTATGTTCTTCAGGAGAACATTTATGTCTGATAAAACATAGAAATTTGCGATTAGAATTACAATTCAGCAAATCTTTAGAACAAACCGTATGTGTTATCGTTTTCGCCGAGTTTGAAAATTTAATCGAAATAAACAAATCGAGAAATATCTTGTATGATTTCGGAAATTAAAGAATGGATGGAATGCAAATGTATACAGTCTTATCTCAAGAGAAGACAACGTCCTCCTATTTTCAAGGTGTTTATTCTAGAGATACGCTCCCTCCTCTGCAAGAAAACATGTGTGCTATTGTGAATTCTGATGACTCATCACAACCTGGAACACAGTGGTTAGCATTATTTGTAAATGATAAAAGAGAATTAGAATTTTATGACTCGTTTGGACAACCTCCTGCATTCTATAACATTAGTACTACTACCTATTTAGATGTATTATGGAATTCTAAAGTGGTTCAATCACCAACATCCAATGTTAGTGGGCAATACTGTTTTACTTTTTATTCAAATGCAGCCAAGGCTATTCTATGCATTTTATTTTGAATCAATTGTATATAAACGATTTTCAAATGTATCAATTTGTAAAGAAGCGATATGGTGTAAGATTTGTATTTAGAAAATAAAAAATGGAATGAAATTAAATATTTGTGTGTCTTTTATTTTATTTTATTTCTTTTTCTATTTTTTTTCTATTTATTTCCAGCCCCTATTATATTAATATTTTTTTCTATGTTAAATTTCTTTTTCTCTCAAAAAATTAATATTTTTTTTCTATGATAAATTTTTCACCCAAAAAATTAATATAATTTTATTTAATTATCTATTCGAAACTTTTAAATTTTATCAAAGTATATTTTCCTCTGCAAAAGAAAACTATTCAAATCATAAAGAGACAATTGAGACAATTTTTTTTAATCAAATGAGTATCATTTATTCCAAAGTTTCAACCATGCATTTCTGCGACATACATTATTGGTTTCTTAATAATTTTGTTATTCTGATACAATTTTTTATTTACATCTAGATTTTTCGGTAAATTTACATCATTCAAAGCTCTTAAAAATACATATCTTCCTTCAGGTGCTGATTTTCGATTCCGTAGAAAATCATTCACGAGGAATGCAATATTGCTTCCTGGAATAACAGTGTTTTTGTAAATAATTTCACCTTCAGAATTCCAACTGAAAGATTCTTGAAGCTTTAAAAACTGAAAAATATTTTTTGCTTTTTCTTTATACCTAGCTGGAACAATTCTAAACACTTCATCCTCAAACACTTCTTTTTCCGTCTTTACTACTGGCTCTTTTAGATTTTCTTTTAATGATTCCGTTTCTTGATTTTCTGATGGAGATGTTTCATTTGGAACTGATTCAGACTCTCCTCGATTTTCGCTAGAAAAGTGCGTATATTTTTGTAAAACTTGTAAATAGAGAACTGTTTTTCCTTCTTGTGTTAAATCCTTATTATGGAGGATGTTTTTCATGCGTTGATCAAGTTTCGATAAGTGTCCCGTTACTTGAACTCTTTCTTCGGGTACCAGTACAAATTTTTTGCTAAATTCCCTTTTGAATTAAAGAACTGATGACGGAAATAGTCGCAGGTAATAAAATATAGACAAGAATCCTTCTCTTTTTTGAATTAAAATTTTCTTTTTCTCGTAAAGAGATGTTTTTTTGTTTGAAAGTTTTCTTAAGCTTTCTTTATAGGGAGATTAGCGATTTTTTTAATTTTAGTCAATGATATGTTACCACATAAAACATTCAGAACACACTCGCACAAAGTTTTTATTTCTTTGAACACTTTTTCAAAATAGATTTTGGGTTTTTTGTTTTAGAAATTAGTTTTAAGAGCTCTAAAGTTTGTTCAGAACACACCGGCATCTTGTGAACTAAAGAATATTCATTGAGCAATTTGAATCTATTTATATGCTTCAAAGTAATGGGTTATTGAGGTTGATATACATAAAAAACATCTCCAGGAAACATACCTGTGCGCACACGAAAGGATTCATCAGTTTCAGGTTTTAAATCAATAAGTATCCGTACGGTTTTGATGTGGCCTCTGCGTAATATTCTTGAAAAAATTTCACTTTACGAGGATAGAATTGGCGACCTAAATGTGTAATTTGGGATTGATCTCTTCGATTCTTAAATAATACAAGATAATGAGCGTTTAAGGAAATTTCTCTAATTTCTTTCCCTTTATGAAAAATATTCTGTACCACAAAAATTATACTTAAATATCTGTGATGCAAAAATGTTACAAATAATTTTGTTAATTGGGGATCATTTCCTAACTCACCCATAAGATCATCTATAATAATTAACGCATTCGAATACTGGTGCAAATTGGAGGGGATACCTTCATGAAAGGAAATATTCGTCATTTCTTCATACAACGCTTGGTAAATTCCATAACACCAAATTATTTGTTTAGGAAAAGGTTTAATCATTTTATTTTCGATTAATTTTTTAACGAACTGACTTTTACCGCTACCAGATGGCCCAGCCAAGATTAAAGTAAATGGATGAACTAATTTGAGAGAATCCATGATTAAACTAAATAATTTTTATGAATGATGTTGCTATTTATACTACGAGTCACTTAATTCTATTAATTTCATTTTGTGTGATATCGAAAGGAAAATTCATAAATTCTTTCACTGTCCGTAATCATATCTGTTGTATCCTGTATTTTCCTGTCTTGATTCGTTACCAGATAAAAGTGAGATCGTGATATACATTCAGTAGAATATTTGTTCATAGTATTGTAACGACGTCGCATTGATACGAGCCACCCCCCTCCATACATGTCTAGTTCGATGGATTAGAGCAGGTGGGGTTGGGGACAGAGCACATGGCCTTGGACGTCATTGTTCGTTGTTGGGATTCTGGTCAACGACGTCAGTGGGTCTGTAGTCTTAATGGGCTGGACGAAACCACGCTGTTCATCTTTTGACCGAGTTCATCTGACTCGATACACCGGCGCCTCAAAAACGGCGGGTGGTAAGGGGACCAGGTGTTCGGGCGGACCTTGTGTCGCCAGTGAGTGTGAGAGGGTCAGAGAGAGCTATCGTCAGATTCGCGCCAATAAGGACGCTAATGAGTCTGCGGGCCGTGTGCAGATTTCTGCTGGGCCGACCAATGAGAAATGACGAGGGGTGTGTAGTGGACCCACCCCTGGAGTTTAAAAGGGGTTGGTGGGAGATATCCATTCCAATTTGCTCTATCGATTCTATGTATTGCGCTTGATCGTCACAGAGTAGCAGAACACAAAATTTGATTGCCGATTTAGTAGTGTGTGTGTGTGTGTGTGTGTGTGTTTAGCAACGTTCTATAAGTTCTACATCTTCATTATGTATACTTGTAATATTTGTGGAAAAAACTTCGTTACAAACTATATTTTAAAACGCCATACATTACAAGTTCACGAAAAAAATGCTGTCCTTCAATGCGCGGACTGTAGTAAAAAATTCGTTCGAGAAAGTGATTTAAAAAGGCACAGAGACTCTGTGCATTCAACCGAGAAAATTACTTGTAAATTCTGCTATACGTCCTTTACCCGTAAAGACAACTTATTGAAACATTTGAACAATAAAAGATGCGAAAGAAAGTTGGAGAAAGAAGCGGGGAAAAGAAAGAGAGTGGATTTGTCTGTATCAAGTAGGAAAAAGAAAACACAGTTGTCCACATCTGCTGAAAATTCTACAGCTGATCCTGAAAATATCTTCTTACCACCAAAAGAGAACGAGAGTGCTTTTCAAAAAGCATATAAAACTTTTAATCTTCCCTATAACGATAGTTCAATGGGGATAAAAGGGTTTCTACTCTTAAGAAAAGAAGAGACAATCTTCATTTTTCGCAATGAACTGGAAACTTACAAAGCCTTGAAAGTGAGTAAATGGGTTCATTGCATTTACTCGAAAGCGACACATACTGGAAAAATGATAAAGAACGTAGAATTCAAAACGCCGAATAATGAAGTACTACAAGAAACTAATCTCGCCAGACTTTATGACAACATGTCTGAGAAAATAGTGAAAGAAAGTGAGGATTTTGAAGGTAGAGACTCGGGCTGGACACTGGACAAAATCTTAAGACTCGAAGTCCGCATGAACCGTTATTCTCCTTTCAGAGGTTCATCAACCTTCATCGAGGTGCCTAAGCAGATCGCTGAAACAAAGGCAATCATCAATGTCATCAATAAAAAACACTTTCAGTGTTTCATGTGGTCTATTCTCGCAGCTCTTTACCCCAACCCCAGCAACTCTAACAAAACGTCAAGTTATGTCCCCCACCTAAATAAGCTGAACTTTGATGGAATATCCTTTCCAACACCACTTAACGAGGTGAAACAATTTTCAAAAATGAACAATATAGGAATAAACATTTATTCTTTTGAAGAATATTTAAAAATATTTCCTCTCCTCATTAGTGATATAGTGTGTGTTAGAAACATAGATTTGTGTGTGTGTGTGTGTGCTTTAAGTAAAAAATTGAGAGTTTGGACATTATTGTTTCATTAAAAGCTTATCTCGACTTGTTTCGAAACAACTCTCAAAACATCAACACAAAACATTTATATGTAAAAGATGTTTAAGTGCTTTCCAAACAGAATACAAACTTCTTCAGCACATTGAGATGTGTATACATAAAAGTCCTGCTAGGGTAGTAATGCCGTCAGAAACAAGTACGTTTTTAAAATTTAAAAATTTTCACCGTTGTTTCAAAATACCTTTCGTTTTATATGCGGATTTCGAGTGTTTAACTAGGAAAACTGATACTTGCTGTTCTAATCCAAACTTTTCCTTTACAAATATTTATGAAAAACATATCCCAATAGGTTTTTGTTATTTTATCAGTTATCAAGGGGGGCATTATAAAGATCCAGTAGTATATAGAGGTATTGATGGCCCCAAAATTTTTATTGAAAAGTTAGAAAACGATGCAATAGAAATTGATAATATTTATAAAAAATCAAAACCGTTATTACCTCTCACTGAATCAGAAAAGCAATTGTACGATAATGCTAATAATTGTTATGTTTGTGGTCAAACCTTTCACGAAAACAATATCATGGTTAGGGATCATAATAATGTTACTCAAACGTTTAATGGCCCTTGTTGCAATAGTTGTAATTTAGCAATGAAAACCCCCAAATTTTTGCCTGTTTTCTTCCATAATCTTTCAGGATATGACGCCCATATTTTTATTAATAAGTTAGGATATGATGAAAAACAAATTAATTTAATTCCGAACACCGAAGAAAAATATATTTCCTTCAGTAAAAATATTTCAAATGATTTTCAGTTAAGGTTTTTAGATTCTTTCAAATTCATGTCTTCTAGTTTGGAAAATTTGATAAAAACACTAAAAAAAGATGAATTTAAATATATGAAACATTATTTTGACTCAGAAAAAATAGATTTACTTTTAAGAAAGGGAGTTTTTCCGTATGATTATTTTGATAGTTTTGAAAAGTGTAAAGATTCTTGTTTACCACCTATTAGCAAATTTTACAATAAACTAAATGAGGAGGCTATAAGTGTAGAGGATTATAATCATGCATGTAAAGTATTTAATGAATTTCATTTAAATAATCTTGGTGAATACTGTGATCTATATGTAAAAACAGATGTTCTATTGTTATCAGATCTCTTTGAAAACTTTCGGAAAATATGCATGCAAACTTATAAACTTGACCCCTGTTGGTATTTTACCACCCCAGCTTTATCATGGGATGCTATGTTATTACATACTAAAGTAGCTATCGAACTGTTCACAGATTACGAATGCTTCTTTTTATAGAAAAGGGTGTAAGAGAAGGTATAAGTCAGTGTTGCAATCGTTATGCTATAGCCAACAACAGATATATGTCTAATTTTAACCCAGATGATGAGATAAAATATTTAATGTATCTTGACGCAAATAATTTGTACGGTTATGCAATGAGTAAATATCTACCCTTAAAATATTTTGTTTGGAGTGATAACGATTTAACTGAACAGTATATTTTAAATTTATCAGATGAATCCGATGTAGGTTACATCTTGGAAGTAGATCTTGAATATCCTTCCGATTTGCATGACAAACATTCAGACTTTCCCCTCGCCCCTGAGAAAAAGCTCTCACCTAATTGTAAAGAGCCTAGACTTTTAACTACTTTGGAACCAAAAAACAAAATATCTCTTCTCCATTATTCTAATTTAAAGCTATATTTAAAATTAGGGTTAGTCTTGAAAAAAATTCATCGCGTTTTAAAAATTTTTCAATCTCCTTGGCTTAAAAATTACATAGATTATACTAAATTAAGAACTAAATCTGTAAATGACTTTCAAAAGGATTATTACAAACTAATGAATAATAGTATTTTCGGGAAAACGATGGAAAATATAAGAAGAAGAGTAGATATACGTTTATGTTCAACAGAAGAGCAGGCTCGAAAGTTAATAGCGAAATCAAATTTTAATCGACGCACAATATTTTCTGAAAACTTAATGGCCGACCATCTAAAAAAACTCAAATCAAATTTTTCAAACCAATACAGGTAGGAATGGTAATTTTAGATGTATCAAAAGTTCTAATGTATTCTTTTCACTATGAGTACATGAAGCACTGTTATGACTCAAAAGTAAGGATCCTGTATACAGACACTGATTCTTTTATATATGAAATAAAAACTGATGATTTTTATAGTGAAATGAAAGATGATATTAACTTATATGATACTTCAGACTATGATGAAAACAACATTTATAATTTATCTCTTGTTAACAAAAAAGTCATCGGGAAAATGAAAGATGAAAATAAAGGAAATATTATGACAGAATATGTAGGATTAAAATCGAAAATTTATGCCTACAAAACAAACAATAAGATTGAAAAGCGGTTAAAAGGAATTAAAAAACAAACTATAAAAAATAAAATAACATTTGAGGACTACAAAGCTTGTCTTTTTAATGAAAAAAAAATATGTTGACATGAACTTCATTAGATCCAAATTTCATTCATTACATTCAATAAAGCAAAACAAACTTGCTCTGTCATATAAAGATGACAAAAGGTTTAATGATGATGGCATTACTACTCTTGCCCATGGTCAATGGTCGTTGATGGATTTAAACCTATTCAATGTGAGCTGTAGGACATAAAATCCAATGTGATTTTGTGTGTGTATGTGTGTGTGTGTGTGTAAATTGGTTGTAATAATTGATGCTGTTTTCGTAAATAAACAACTTAATTTGTATCTTTACTGTACATGTGCAATCATTATACTGAAATAAATTTTACAAGTTGTTGTTCTCCTGTAATGTAAATATACGATTGTAATGTAAAACGCAATACAAGATGCTGATTTCTGAATTAACAATTTACTTTCTATCTTTACTGTGTGTGTGTGTGTAATCATTATGCTGAATTAAAACTTACAAAGTACTAAAATAATATAAATTAAAAAAATTTTTTATTTCATTTTAATTAAGAAACTGATTTTAAAACACGTCGCCATCTGCTTCGCCTGCAAAATTAAAATCATGAGATTATAAACATAAGTTTTCTTCAGGTCTGTATGCCTTCATAGGACAATGGTTAGCGTAACTGAAAAACTATTGTCCTATGGAGACATTTTGATCTGAGGCCGTGAGTTTGAGAATCTGGATTTATTATTATTATTTTTTTTATTTGAGCGTTATTTACTTCAATCATTTTAAAATCTATAATTAGTGTATATTATAATCAAAAGGTGGCGCCATGAGCACGTTTAACATTCCCATACTTCCATTTTTTGTACACATTTTTTTAAAAACAACTCAACTTAGCTGTAGGAGAAAACAATGCAACTCGCCCCCTCAACTCGAAAACCAAAACCATTGCAGGAGAAAACAACTCAACTCAGTAGGAGAAAACAACTCAACTCGTCAGCAGAAATGAAACAACTCAACTCTGCAATGCCGTCGACTGCCTGCAATCACCTTTACAGCAGAATCGGCTTTTTCTACCTACTTATGTTTTTGGTCAATTCTTCGTCATACTTTTCACTACCAATAATTAGATCTTTGAGTGTCGCGATGGTCATAGATTTATCGAATGCAAAATTGAATTCCGTGGCTAAGACAAATAAATCTTCGCGTCGACCTTTGCCATGATACGCCATTTTAAAATTTAACTTTAACTTTAGATAGTAACCAGAGGAATAAACAAAATTGTCACGTGTTCAAACAAAAAAAAATGATGTTGCTATAGGCAAATCTCGTTTTCATTTACAAAAATTCTCAAGTTAAAATGATATTGCATCAAAATACACTAAATATACATTGAAATATTCAAATTTTATTCATTTAGAAATGTTTTAAACCAGTAACGTGTAAAGACAACAGAGCAAGCTAAAATGCGCAATGCTTAATTTGAAATAGTTAAATTATTAATTTCAACTAAAAACAAAACTTTTTTTTTAAACCATTTAATACATCAGTTATCTCATTTCGTTATAATAAATGCAAAAAGAATTTGAAAGAAAAAATAAATTAATATTAATCTTCTTTTAAAACTGTGATTAAATTTATTGTGATATGAAAAAGAATTTAGTAATTTAAAGTTCTTTATTGAAAAAAGCAAACAATTAGAAGTTAGTCACTTTAAGAAAAATCTCATATATATTATTTATTACACCAATAAAAAAAATTCTTTTTAGGATCTCATCAGCAAATTCTAAGAATAAACTCACGTTTCAATAGAAAGCTTAATAACTCTGTCAAAATGAACTCAAAATACTTATATATTGAATGATAAAATACACCATTAAAAATAAGATCATGTAGAATAATCTTTCATCAATCCTAAAAAAATATAGCATAATTCTTTCAAAATATATTTCTCGAATACTCATAACAATAATTAATTACCAAACAGCTGCGGGAGAAAGAAATGTTAAACTATATGAGTCATCGAAATTGCAAAATGTTTAGGAATGGCAAATATGTGGATTCTTGCTAGTTGACTCCGTTCAAGGTCAATGACGCAACCAAAGGAAGCGAAAGCTTTTCGTACACGCATGAAATGCAATTCAATGCGTTATTAAATTAGATACAAATAAAAAAACTTGAATATTACGTACGACTTCCTTAATATTTTAAAACATGTACTTGTAGAAAATTTTAATTGATACGATTTCTATACACACATAGAAAAATAATATTTGAAAAAAACACAATGAGATATTTAAAAATATAAATTACTTCATGAAATCGGCTACAACAATTTTTTATAAGCAAAATGACAGTGGCTCCCGTATTCTTTTAGATTTCTTTTCTTTTTCTTTTTTTTTTTGAAGAACAATAAAAACACAGTACCTGATACAGTTGAAAATGAAAAAAGAGTTTTTGGATGTTTTCACTGGACTTGAAATGGATCAAATACTCATTTGAAGTTGTACACTGCAGAAAATAACGTGTTTTAGGCGAAGTTGTAGCTCTTGACTCCGGGGGTCGCTTTATTTTATTCACCTAAGAGTGACCGACGTTAGTATGTTATGAGAGGCAAACCGCGCGTTTTCGATTCAGTCCGTTTGTAATTTAGGCGCGTTAAGCCAATTTTTTTTTCAAAGAAGAAGGCTAGAAGTTCAAACTAATTATTTAGAGAAGATTTTTGAAATCAAATCCCGGGCGATCCCCCAATTATTTCTGTGGGGGGAGTCCGACTAAAATCTTTAAATAAAAATCGAACTTTTCAGAAGTCGGGATTTTATATTGGCGAGGTAGTTGTCTAGGGGTAAGTAATAAAGGGTTAGTGATGAATTAATGGAATCAAAGTCATTTAAACGCAGATTCTTCATTTAAGTAAAAAAGTATTTATTTCAAGTTAAAGGGGGAAATTTACAAGGGAAATATTTACAAAGGGAAAGAGACATGCAGAAGTTAGGTTAATTGAAAGTTGAGTTATACCTTTAGAAAACGGGGAAATTAATTACACTTCTCATGCTTGGACTGGAACCGCGCTGGGCGCGAAATGCGCGAAAAACGTGGCGTATTGAACCGGTTGTGGTTAGTAGGTCTTTGCCAAAAAATTATTCAAGCCGGTGCTCCGAAAACTGAACAGACGGCACTGCATCGGAATGCGGTAATAAACAAAATTGACATTAATAGTCATCTGAAAAAGATATGACTCAAACTTTTACAAAAGGTTTCTAACGGAAAATCCTAAATATATATATATATATATATACCGTTTCTTTTAACGAACTTTTGTTTTGCATTTCAGAAAAGCTGTAATTAAATTTTTAAAAATGCCGAAAAATAATACCATATTATTTGTGAATTTCCAACATTTTAAAAATTATTTACAAAGAAATAGTTGATGCAGGAATTTTTTAAAGCAAAGTAGATGCACGATATTTCACACACAAGAGGTAAATATTATTCAAAATTTAAATGTAAAAACCTATAAGAAAAAAGTAATTTAAAAAAATATAAACGTCACAACAAACTTTACGAGTTGCTATAAAACAATTAACCTTCAGTTTGCTACCAATGCTACCATGTGTAAGGAAATGGGATCAGGTCTGATCCCTCCATCCTCTATCTGGTTTTGGAATTGGCTTTGTGATGCGACCTGGTGGATGGTGGTGGGCGGAGTTTCGGAGGAGAGGACCAATGGGGTGGCTCGAGCAGATTGGAAAACCGAGTCCACCAAATGGATGTTGGGAGTGAGCATTAAGTGGAAAGAACTTAGTAATTTTTGAAAAGAGAATCTATGGGAATTAAAAAGGAGGAAAATAATTAAAAATAGAAAACAGTGAAATTTTGACTATTATTTGAAAGAAGATTATTTAATCGAAAAGTTATTCCTTGTCGAGCAAAGCTTCAACAAGAATGCAAGCTTTAGATTTAGAATCTTCGGCATTTTTAAGTTTATTTAGTAACTGTAATTTTTCAGGGGATCTTTTAATTATTTTAGAAATTAAATTAATTAGCTCAATTACTTGGGCTAAGTCAGAAGTATTTTTTCATTGAGATCAATTTCGTGGATTTCCTTGACTGAGTTAATATTTTCATTAGTTATTGCATTTTTATTTTCTAATGGTGGGAAGGGAGGGGAGGTAACTCCGCTAACGTTAGCGAAGGAAACTCCTTGTTTAAGAACATTGCTATTGAATGTTTTATTTAAAAATATGGGGGAGCCCTTTTCAGGTTGGGGGAATTTCGGGCATTTTTTAACAGGCCGAATGGCCATATTCATTGCAATTTATACAAAAGGGGTTGCAATGTCTCTCCTTGATTGGGCATTGCTTAGTAATGTGCTCTTTGCCACAGTTCAGACATCTTGGCTTTAAGTGGCAGTTTTCTGCCGTGCGATAGAAATTGTTACAATTGTAACATTGAGTGATTCTTCTAACGAGGAAACCCTCTACACGAACCTGCATATATCCTAGCTTATTGATTTTGAAAATTTTTAAGTTATTTGCATTTATTGGAAGGGTAATTTAGAAAAATGGAAGGGGACCTTTGTTTTTTAGAAATAAGTTGACTGACTTTATCAACAGTAAATCCATCTTCCTCAAGGTCAGATTGAATTTCCTGCGTTTTGGTGAAAATAGGTAATCCTTTAATAACTACTTTGATCGGTTTATTTGGTTTAGGTTGAACTGAGAAGAATTCGAATTCTTTATTTTTTTCAAGAAATTGTCTTAATTTATGGTGTTGGTCATGGTCTTTAGTGAAAAGTTTAATAAATTCTCCTAAAGTTTTATTTGTGAAATTTGGGAAGTTTTGATAAATTTGCTTTAGTAGTATATAACTGACAAAAGTGAGCTCACTTTTTAGCCTTGACGGTTTTGAGCTCACTTTTTGACAGTGAAGGTTTTAAGCTCACAGAGATGAAAAGAGTTTGGAGCGCTTGGAAATGAGCAAGAGCGATCGAATGACCGCCCCTACTCCCCGTTGTGCCCGAAAAGAAGAACGGAGCTGGCTGAATTGGGAGGAACAGAAAAAGGCAAGGTCAGAACTGAGAAAATTATTTCAATGAAAATTATGTAAACTCTAATTTGAGGAAAGGCGTTAGAGAGTCGATGACAAAGAAAAATTACACGTAACTTTGCCATCGATTCTTTTTCGATGGTTATAGGTTCGATCCTTACTCGAAAAATATACAGAAAAATGAAGAATAAAAAGCTTTATTTATTTAAAATAATATATGGAAAATGAGGGGAAACGGGGTTTTTCGGAATGTATAAAAGCAGAGTTTTAAAGTATTTCGTTTAAAATAAAAGACAGTCATCAAACTTTCGGGGTAGAGATTAAATACGCTCTCCGTTTTACGAGCAAGTATATAAAGACCCGTGCAAATATTTTTCGCTCTGAAAATGAAAAATATTTCGAGCAAAACATTATTTCACATTGCTCTTTTACTGAGTGTTATTATTGTTGAATTCATAATTTTTACAATTTATTTCCAAACGCAAACAACAATCGAACCATCTGAAAAATTAAATATTTCCAGCTCTACTTGTTTTGTCTCGAAGCACATCGGTCGAAAAATCTTTCTTCACATCTGTATGAAAAACAAACAAGAGATATTTGATATTCGATTTTTTTTTCTAACCACACTGTCAATCCTATTCCAGAGATTTTAGGTGTGCAATTAACACAGCAAGAATTCAGAAAAGTTTGCGAAGTGTGCTGAGTCATGTCTCTACAACTCAAATTTCCTTCGACAATGATAATCAATGGCCCCAGCCAGAGTGGAAAGACACATTTAGTCCGGAAACTTATTTCAGAGCAAGTGTATGAAGTTCCAATAAAAAAAACAGTCTGGTGTTACAAAATATTTCAACAGTGGTTTCACGAAGAGAAAAATATAAAATTCATAGCAGGATTGCCAACGGAAGACGAAAAATTTCAACTTTTAATTATTGATGATCTTATGAATTCTCTAACAAATGATATAGCACAAATGTTTACGGTTGGATCTCATCATAAAAATTTCAGCATAATTTTGATCACTCAAAATCTCTTTCCCCGTATTCGAGTAGCAAGAGATATAAGCTTGAATGCTCATTACATAATTCTTTTTCGAAATAATAGAGACCGATCGCAAATTGCATGTTTCGGTCGACAGGTGTTTCCTGATCGCTCTAAATTTTTCATGGACGCCTATAAAAAGGCGACAGCGGAAAAATATCAATATCTACTAGTGGACTGCTTTCCAACTACAGATGAAGAGTTGAGATTGCGACAATCGCTCTTTCTCGATCAAAGAGGGCTTAATTGGGTTTATGTGCCAGAATAAAAAAATGAATCGAATTAAACGACATGTGCACTTGTTGCATGTCTTATCCTCTGCGAATCCGCAACAAAGAAATGCAATATTAAAAAGTGCCACGAACGAACAGATAAAAACATTGTGCGAAATATGTCAGAATGTATTAGAGGGAAACGTGTCAAAAGCGAAGGTTCGACAGTTGTGTCGCTATAAGAAAGTTATCCGCCAGTTAGCTGACCGAAATATCCCCATAGCCCGAAAACACAAGTTATTGACAAACCAAACAGGCGGTTTCTTACCTTTCGTTCTTCCAGCTGTCCTGAGTCTGGTTGGAGGTCTTGTAGGGAAAGCTATAGGCAAACGAATTTTAAAAAATGGCTCAAAAAATGGCTTTGGTTCCAAAAGAACTAGTGTCAGAATATTATCAACTAAACAAACCAGAAATACGAGTTGAAGATAGTATTTCAACCTCTTATACATGACGAGGAAAAGTCAGACGATGTGAAAGCGAAACTTTTATCTCATTGGATCCCGAAATATCAGCGCTTGATGCAGCCTCCCCTCCACCAAAACCATTTGAAATTCCTAAGGAACTTTTACAAGAAACAGAGGTTGAACAAGAACAAACACCCTCTCCTATGATATCCATGACAAATATGATTGCAAAATTTATTGCATATACTATTCCAAAATCGAGAAAAAAATACATCATACCCATTTTGGAAAAACTTAGAGACGTCAATTACACATTTAATGAAATGAACGAATTGCAAAAAGACGGGAAAACAGAATATAGAAGCAATGGAATTGATTTATTTAGTTATTTGATGAGAAACGAACGAGATAACAGAAACCCTCCTCCCGGTTTTCAAACATTTTTTCAAGGAATATTGAATGCGAACATACCTATAGAGTGGATTGGCAATAAAAATGTGAAAGAGCTTATGCTTCTCTCACAAGCTGATCCGAAATGGAAGGATCAAAGTTCTCCGATCGCTCTGAATGAATCGAAAGCTAAGAAATTGTCAATAGTGGAAAGATTGCAAGCATTCTCCAGCCCAGAAACAAAACCTGTAAAAAGAATTAAAGAAAACATTTTCCGATCCTGAGACCACCTCTGATAAGCAGCAATGGACTTCCTGGGAAGAGACCAAAAGGTTGCCGGAAAAGCCGTCTTGGAAGACGTGGAGAAATTGAAGAAACTCTACTACAATCCCAAAGAACCAGCTTCATTCGGCGGTGCCAAAAGACTCAGATGCAAGCGGTTTAAAAAAAAACTCGTGTTCGAAAATTTCTTTCGGGAGAAGATCCTTATACACTTCATTTCCCTGTACGATATAAATTCCAAAGACGAAAAACGATTGCATATGGGGTGAACGAGTTGTGGCAGAGTGATTTAGTTGATTTGCAGAAAATATCACGCTTCAATAGAGGCTCTATCGATCTCTTCTAACTATTATTGATGTTATGTCTAGATATTTAAGAGCATTTCCGATCAAAGACAAAAAAGCTGGTACGATCGCTAAAGTTTTCCACAAAGTTTTTAAAGAGGTTCGACCTAAAAATATTCAAACAGATAAAGGTAAAGAGTTTTACAACAAAACGGTTAGTAGATTATTTAAGAAATTTAACGTTCACCACTATTCAACAAAAAGCGAAGCAAAATGCGCTATTTTGGAAAGAGCACACAAAACATTGCAAAATAAAATGTTTCGCGTTTTCACACATCGCAATTCATATAAGTATTTAGATATTTTAAAACCCCTGGTTGATTCATACAACAATTCTGTTCATCGAAGCCATGGATTTGCACCTGCGAACGTCACAGAAGCTGACGAGCCTCAGTTATATAAATTGCTGTACAAAATAGACTCTCCAATTAGATTTCGGTTTGCCGTTAACGATGTGGTGAGAATTTCAAAAGCTCGCAAAGTGTTCAGAAAAGGTTATCTACCCGGTTGGACAGAAGAAACATTTATAATCTATAAACGATATCCAACAAATCCGCCAACATATGTGTTACAAGATCTGTCGGGAAAAGAAATTGCTGGTCGGTTTTATACAGAAGAGTTACAAAAAATTGATAAGTCCAACAATGATTTGTGGGCAATTGAAAAAATTATTCGCAAAAAAGGTCGAGGAACATCCCGACAATTATTTGTAAAGTGGGTTGGTTTCGACGACTCCTTTGGCGCAGCTTGACCAAAGTTGGCCCTTGCGCCACTAAACTTCATATTCACTTCACTTCTCAGTACTCGACATTCGGGGCAACTACTTTGATTTAATTAGTATTTAAGTTTTTCTCCACACATATGTTATTTTTTAAATGACGTTTTGTTCAAAACAAGGACATCAAAATCAGTATAAAAACTCTCTCCCTTAACATTGTAAACACACCATCGCCTCATCTACTCCTCGATTCAAAAGATGGAAGCTGGTAAGTTTTTTGTTATTATTTGTAAGACTGTTTCGAAATTTACTACTACTTACGTTTTTAAGCTTTGTCACAAACATTCTATTTTTCCTTTTTAAAGTGATATCTATAGATATTGTTTCTCTCTCCCACGAGAGATATAAGCAAGTTTTACAAGACGAACTTTGTATTAAGGATTTACAATATTCTATAGCTTCTAAAAAACACGTTTTGGAGACTATTGTCCAAAACAATACAACTTTGTCCTCTTTTTATGATAAAAAGTTTTTATGCGATGATGGGATTTCTACTCTAGCTTACTGTCATTATAAAATCAACGAATAGTATACCACTTCTTTCCTTTTTTTCAATCATATCCCTTTGTGAATCTGATTTTCCTCTTCTTTATAATATTATAGGGTGGGAACTAATATACATTTTTTAACTGGCGTCAAGTAAACTTGACTACCAATACATATTTTTTAACCTATTATATTTGTTTTCTAAAAAATGAGGAATCGGACATACTTTAAAAAGGAAAAATAGAATGTTTGTGACAAAGCTTAAAAACGTAAGTAGTAGTAAATTTCGAAACAAAGTCTTACAAACATATTACTTTCGAAACAAATATATCACAAACATATTACTTTTGCAGTTATTATTTGTAAATAATAACTGCAAAAGTAATATGTTTGTGATATATTTGTTTCGCTTAACTCATCGCTTATTAGTTTCGTAAAAATTACATGTAAGCATATAATAACACGCAAACGCAAAACAGGAGATACGTTTAAAACATTATGAATTGCCGGTCTAAGTTCAAAAAAGGCTGATTCTACGCTATCAAAATCTACTGCTGCTCTCAATGTTCGCGTGAACCCCCGGAAAGAAGCATTAATTTCTTGGAACTGCACCATGTTATACCTCTTCCTTTTAAATTTTAATTGACTTTTAACTTATGGTTTCTCTTATTCTGCGCAATTTTTATTTTGATGCATTTTTAAGAATTCTTGCATCTTTTCGAGGCCTAAAATCATAGTTTTTATTTGATCTATGTTTATATTAAACCTATTTTTAATTTCACCCCTATCACTATTTTAAGAAGCAGATATAATATTGTTTTCTATATTCTTTCACCTCAATCGCCGTGTTTTTGCCTAAATACACACTGTAATTGGGAATCTGCACATTTTTATTTTCTAATTCCTCGGATAAATTTAAATCAAACTTTTTTGCCTTCTTTGGCGTGAAATGGTCGACATCAAGGATTCTATCTAGGGGGAAATTTATAGGATTTAAATTTTTTGAAAAATTACCTAGTTATGTATCTTAATGCTTTATGTTTTTATATCTATAGATATTACTTTAAAAAGGAAAAATAGAATGTTTGTGACAAAGCTTAAAAACGTAAGTAGTAGTAAATTTCAAAACAAAGTCTTACAAATAATAATAAAAAACTTACCAGCTTCCATCTTTTGAATCGAGGAGTAGATGAGGCGATGGTGTGTTTACAATGTTAACGGAGAGAGTTTTTATACTGATTTTGATGTCCTTGTTTTGAACAAAACGTCATTTAAAAAATAACAAATATGCGTGGGGAAAAATTTAAATACTAATTAAATCAAAGTAGTTGCCCCGAATGTCGAGTACTGTGAAGTGAAGTGAATGTGGAGTTTAGTGACGCAAGGGCCAACTTTGGTCAAGCTGCGCCAAACACTTGTTAAAAGAAAAGTGTTGTGTGTCTCGAAAGACTCTTGAGATTCCAAACAGCGATGAAGTGTTTACAATGTTGGCGGAGAGGGTTTTGCGGTCCTTGTTTTGAACAAAACGTTATTTTAAAAATTCATAAAAATAGCAAATATACGTGAGGGGATATTTAAATATTATTTAAATAAGTAGATCAACAGAATATGAAGTGTCTCGAGAGATCCTCGAGATGTCGGATATTGAAGATTGCTCTTAACCTCGACTATGTGATAATGGGTATTTCCACTAAAATGTCATTGAGAAATCTGAATCTAATAATTACTTCCTTATTCATTTTTTGTTACACAGAATTGTTTTGTGTAAAAAAAGAACGAGAAAAAAAGACACATACTAGTGGGAAAATCAAAACACATTTATTGTTTTATCAGCATAGAAAATTACATTTGGATACATTTTTCAAAGTAAAAACGTTTTACGTAGGGTTACATTTTCCAACAAATCAGTATATTTACAAACAATGCAAATAAAACACAACTTCATCATCATTTAACAATAGAAAATATCCAAATTTTGCTTCAAAATTGGGACAGTCCGGGATGTCATTCCAAGAAACTCCTTTAGTGGCTGCGATTGCGTCCACAATTGTTTCAAACAAAAATTTTTGCGAAGAGTAGACGTTGTATTTTTCAATATTATTATATTTCGTGAGTTGACAGAAACCAAATCGTTTCTCGTCTGTTGAAGTTTCGTGTAGGAATTGTACTATCTCTGTGTTTGATAATACGGAAAAGTACATAATCTTAGCAGGTTGAACAGAGTTTTTATGAAGTCGAGCATTTTCGACACATTCCAAAATATTATCATATAGTTTGTTGTGAATGTATAAATAATCCCCTCCAGAGCAAGAATCCGCAACGAGATATCCAAATCTTTCCATGTCTGGAGATCAACTGAAATCCCAATTATGCTTGTGATGAATATATCTCTTTCTTTTATTATTTGACATGTTTTGAAGAGATTCGCATTGCTGCTTGGAGACGTCGAAAGTTGGATGATTTGTCAATTTCAATTGTGTTTGCGCAAAACATGTTACAACACGTTCATTTTCGCAAACATGTGTTTCTCGTAATCTGTTGATTGTTAATTTTCGGGATAAATGCCATAGAAAATAGAGGCAAAATAGTCCACAAGATGTTTTGGGATGTTGTAAGAGTTTCTAATTACATTCCACTTGCGTCGAATTGTTATCGATAAATATTTTAATGCTTCCCCTCGGATCAGTCCCGTAAGAACAAAAGAAAGTGCATTTATCATTCTCATCAAAATACATAGCTTGCCAGTGGGTTCCTTTTTCCAAAGACGAATTGGTGTTTACTATAAATGATTGGTAATAACCTCGATTATTTGGTAATAAATCTCTCGCAAAGACTCCCCCAAATCTTCTAGCTATTATAGGATCGCTGCGGGCTAATCGTAAGAGAGTTTGAGTGTCCATGATGCTTTAAAAGTCAGTAAATATGTTTCTGCTTTTATCGATTTCGATAAGTGATTGCATTTCCATATAAACTAATAATGTGACTGTTTCTGGAAGAACTTCGTCAAATTTTAAATGAATCGATATGTCTCCGCTTCTAGCTATGTTATTAAAAGGATCGCTGGCAGAATAATCTTGCGTGAGGTCGAAGACATATAAACAGGTATTGTTCTTATATTCCTCGAGCGTTATGTTTGTATTGTGTTGGGCAAGATCTGTAAATAGACTTAAATAGTTTCTTGAGTACAAATTATTTTTGTACGAAGGAGTGTAGGCCGACATTGGTATCTGCACTCCATTCTCTGATAAGGAAATGTAACTTAGATTGTAGTTCTTGAAATTGAAAGGGTTCAATTTAAAGTCACCATTAAAGGCAGAATTAGATATCAACCCGAACACCATTCGCGAGGGTAAAATACCGTTCATTGCATTCGGAATTATAACACTTTTAAGTCCTGAACTTAGAGTGTAAGTTTTCGTTTCGATTCTAGTAAAAGGCATTTGAACTAATGCTTGCTCTAAAGCTTTTTCATGCGCGATCACTATGGAACTTGATATATCGCATTTTCGAATAAATAGACTTATATTTTCGATTTGAAGGCGAAAGGCACCTGTTTTAGCTAGGAGACTGAAATTGTCTTTTGCTTTCAACAAACGCACGCGAACCGTTGTCCCGCTAATTAGCAGACGAGGTTGTGTACCTAAATCTATATGGAGAATTCCACACATATCGAATATCTTACCCTCTTTCACCCTCTCATAGCGCTGTTTCAAACCCAAATTTTTGCCAGCGGTTGTTAGATCTACATCGTCAAATTCACCTGGTGTATCTTTATAAAACATACCCGCCCGTAAAAAGTTCTTTTGCGATGATTCGGAATGAAACAACTTGCTCTGAATATATGTTTTATAAGCATAGTTACTCTCGGAAGAAATTTGTCGATCATTCAGGGAGATGTGACATTCTGAAAACATCGTATTTAAAAGATAGTTTATAGGTCCACACTTGTCGGCTTCTACGAAAGCTGTTCCATCTGCTTTTAGAATTTTTGCTTGAATATTTAGAAGAACGTGCGAGATATCGAAATAGCCATCTCCCAAACCGGTGATTTGAAACTCTATAGTGTTGCTATCAGAAATAGAAGCGATTGGATGAATCTCTACAAAGCTGGAATTATCTATTGCTAATTGAATTTTCTCGGAGCCGAATAATTCAAGTTCGCTCTTAGTGCAGTAACATCGCTCCATTTTTTCAGTTGTTAGAGATCTAAAAATACGTCTGTTGGATTCCGTTTCTTTCGCTTCGTTTGACGAGAGCGCTGGGATTTTTTCCTTTTAACTCCTCCTCCGCCGCCTTGTAATTTGCGAATTATATCTGCTTTTATTTCTCGACCAGATTGGCGAATTTGGTCTCTCGCTGCATGACGAAATGATTTTCCTCGTGAAACATCTTCGACGATGTTTTGACCAGATTCCAATAAACGCTTCCCTAAATATTTTCCTGCTTGCATCATCAGAGATAGTGCATATCGACGCAGGCTACTAAAAAAACCATATCCTCTTTGAATGGGAAAATCAGAAGAAAAGTATGGATTAGCATTCCCTATTTGATTCTGATAATGCGCTATGCAATACTCAGGTTGTAGTCTTATGACCACGCTTCGCCATGATTGTTCTTCACTCTGAAAACGGGGTCGAATGTGACAGCATTTATATTATTTTTTCCTAAAGGATAAAACCAAATTCGATTTCCCAGATATGAATTTGATGGGAGTTCCGCTACTGGTTCGCATTTCAATTTCGATCACGTCAAAGAATTGTTTTTTTACTCTAAAATATAATGGAACTGAAAAGTTTTTAACTATTTGCTCGTTCTGTTCATTGGCTACCGGAATGATTTTTAGAATTGATGCCAAAGAATCTCCGACGAGAGAGGGGGCTATAATATCGCAATACACATAGACTTCTGTGATGCCTGCTCGCAACTCTAAAACATATTCCGATTTATAATCACCCTGCTCAAAAGTATCTTGAGAAAATCCCAAAAGATCTTTGAGTTTTTCCCCAAACATGACAACAGTGTGGGGAGGAACATGCAATCCTACTCGCGAATCTGCAATCAGTTTCAAAGAGATAAACTTGAATTCTTTAAACAAGTCTTTTGCATCTTGATACATTCCACTAGGAATAAGAAGAGTTGTTTTTTTGGTTTCTTTGCGTGTTGTGGGGAATGTTTTATATGTGACCACACGAAATGTTTCGCCTTGAATCGATTCTTTCGGACTGTTATAGGGAAATCGCATCTCCGATTGTTTTCCGAGAAGGGTATATACATCATCGATTATATTCAGAGCATTCATTAGTCTATAGGGCAAGAGGTCTTCCTGAATTCGATCTTAATATTAAATCGTAATTTCACAATAATTTGTCCATTACTTTCCGAAAATTGCAGCTCATTTGTAAGCTCAAGTTCGTTTATTTTTGAATCAATTTGCTCTACTAAATCGCCTTCTTCTAATTTTATTTCGAATGTTTCATCCAAAACAGGTTCTTTTGCAACCAACCGAATTATTTGATTTTTGAACATATCTCTGTTGGGTGCTTGGTATCTTCGAACTACTGTAAACCCCTCAGGTTTATGTTGAATTTTCACGTTTTTGTTGGGATCTAAACCCAGCACTCTTAATAGTTGGTTTCCTTCTTCTGGGGTTATAATCCGATCGAATCCCCGCTTTAGTTCCATTTTTAGCTGTCTTTTATTGTTGATGAGAGTGAACACCAATGGAGGATCTGTAAAAATATTTTTCATATTCGCATCAAATCCAGCAACAAAATCTTCATGATCTTCATTGTAGAGAAAGATATCGAATGTTGAAAGAAGTGTTTCATCGGGAACTTCAATTTCTCTTGTGACTGTATAAAAATCGTTATAACGAGGTTGGATTGTAAAGTATTTTCCCGGAAGAGTCACTTCGGATAAGCAGCACTCCCACTCACCATTTAGGGTTATTGGTCTGCATAATTTCGTTCGAAAATGATTTGGAGAGTTATCCGGAAAATATTGCATACTCGAGTTGGATGGTAATAGAATATGAAAATCTGTCATGTTTTCAGCCATTCTGCTTTTATCCAAGAGTTAAAGGAGTCGTCGAAACCAACCCACTTTACAAATAATTGTCGGGATGTTCCTCGACCTTTTTGCGAATAATTTTTTCAATTGTCCACAAATCATTGTCGGACTTATCAATTTTTTGTAACTCTTCTGTATAAAACCGACCAGCAATTTCTTTTCCCGACAGATCTTGTAACACATATGTTGGCGGATTTGTTGGATATCGTTTATAGATTATAAATGTTTCTTCTGTCCAACCGGGTAGATAACCTTTTCTGAACACTTTGCGAGCTTTTGAAATTCTCACCACATCGTTAACGGCAAACCGAAATCTAATTGGAGAGTCTATTTTGTACAGCAATTTATATAACTGAGGCTCGTCAGCTTCTGTGACGTTCGCAGGTGCAAATCCATGGCTTCGATGAACAGAATTGTTGTATGAATCAACCAGGGGTTTTAAAATATCTAAATACTTATATGAATTGCGATGTGTGAAAACGCGAAACATTTTATTTTGCAATGTTTTGTGTGCTCTTTCCAAAATAGCGCATTTTGCTTCGCTTTTTGTTGAATAGTGGTGAACGTTAAATTTCTTAAATAATCTACTAACCGTTTTGTTGTAAAACTCTTTACCTTTATCTGTTTGAATATTTTTAGGTCGAACCTCTTTAAAAACTTTGTGGAAAACTTTAGCGATCGTACCAGCTTTTTTGTCTTTGATCGGAAATGCTCTTAAATATCTAGACATAACATCAATAATAGTTAGAAGAGATCGATAGAGCCTCTATTGAAGCGTGATATTTTCTGCAAATCAACTAAATCACTCTGCCACAACTCGTTCACCCCATATGCAATCGTTTTTCGTCTTTGGAATTTATATCGTACAGGGAAATGAAGTGTATAAGGATCTTCTCCCGAAAGAAATTTTCGAACACGAGTTTTTTTTTAAACCGCTTGCATCTGAGTCTTTTGGCACCGCCGAATGAAGCTGGTTCTTTGGGATTGTAGTAGAGTTTCTTCAATTTCTCCACGTCTTCCAAGACGGCTTTTCCGGCAACCTTTTGGTCTCTTCCCAGGAAGTCCATTGCTGCTTATCAGAGGTGGTCTCAGGATCGGAAAATGTTTTCTTTAATTCTTTTTTTACAGGTTTTGTTTCTGGGCTGGAGAATGCTTGCAATCTTTCCACTATTGACAATTTCTTAGCTTTCGATTCATTCAGAGCGATCGGAGAACTTTGATCCTTCCATTTCGGATCAGCTTGTGAGAGAAGCATAAGCTCTTTCACATTTTTATTGCCAATCCACTCTATAGGTATGTTCGCATTCAATATTCCTTGAAAAAATGTTTGAAAACCGGGAGGAGGGTTTCTGTTATCTCGTTCGTTTCTCATCAAATAACTAAATAAATCAATTCCATTGCTTCTATATTCTGTTTTCCCGTCTTTTTGCAATTCGTTCATTTCATTAAATGTGTAATTGACGTCTCTAAGTTTTTCCAAAATGGGTATGATGTATTTCTTTCTCGATTTTGGAATAGTATATGCAATAAATTTTGCAATCATATTTGTCGTGGATATCATAGGAGAGGGTGTTTGTTCTTGTTCAACCTCTGTTTCTTGTAAAAGTTCCTTAGGAATTTCAAATGGTTTTGGAGGAGGGGGAGGCTGCATCAAGCGCTGATATTTCGGGATCCAATGAGATAAAATTTTCGCTTTCACATCGTCTGACTTTTCCTCGTCATGTAAGAGGTTTGAAATATTATCTTCAACTCGTATTTCTGGTTTGTTTAGTTGATAATATTCTGACACTAGTTCTTTTGGAACCAAAGCCATTTTCCGAGCCATTTTTTTTTTAAATTCGTTTGCCTATAGCTTTCCCTACAAGACCTCCAACCAGACTCAGGACAGCTGGAAGAACGAGAGGTAAGAAACCGCCTGTTTGGTTTGTCAATAACTTGCGTTTTCGAGCGATGGGGATATTTCGGTCAGCTAACTGGCGGATAACTTTCTTATAGCGACACAACTGTCGAACCTTCGCTTTTGACACGTTTCCCTCTAATACATTCTGACATATCTCGCACAATGTTTTTATCTGTTCATTCGTGGCACTTTTTAATATTGCATTTCTTTGTTGCGGATTCGCAGAGGATAAGACATGCAACAAGTGCACATGTCGTTTAATTCGATTCATTTTTTTTTATTCTGGCACATAAACCCAATTAAGCCCTCTTTGATCGAGAAAGAGCGATTGTCGCAATCTCAACTCTTCATCTGTAGTTGGAAAGCAGTCCACTAGTAGATATTGATATTTTTCCGCTGTCGCCTTTTTATAGGCGTCCATGAAAAATTTAGAGCGATCAGGAAACACCTGTCGACCGAAACATGCAATTTGCGATCGGTCTCTATTATTTCGAAAAAGAATTATGTAATGAGCATTCAAGCTTATATCTCTTGCTACTCGAATACGGGGAAAGAGATTTTGAGTGATCAAAATTATGCTGAAATTTTTATGATGAGATCCAACCGTAAACATTTGTGCTATATCATTTGTTAGAGAATTCATAAGATCATCAATAATTAAAAGTTGAAATTTTTCGTCTTCCGTTGGCAATCCTGCTATGAATTTTATATTTTTCTCTTCGTGAAACCACTGTTGAAATATTTTGTAACACCAGACTGTTTTTTTTATTGGAACTTCATACACTTGCTCTGAAATAAGTTTCCGGACTAAATGTGTCTTTCCACTCTGGCTGGGGCCATTGATTATCATTGTCGAAGGAAATTTGAGTTGTAGAGACATGACTCAGCACACTTCGCAAACTTTTCTGAATTCTTGCTGTGTTAATTGCACACCTAAAATCTCTGGAATAGGATTGACAGTGTGGTTAGAGAAAAAAAAAATCGAATATCAAATATCTCTTGTTTGTTTTTCATACAGATGTGAAGAAAGATTTTTCGACCGATGTGCTTCGAGACAAAACAAGTAGAGCTGGAAATATTTAATTTTTCAGATGGTTCGATTGTTGTTTGCGTTTGGAAATAAATTGTAAAAATTATGAATTCAACAATAATAACACTCAGTAAAAGAGCAATGTGAAATAATGTTTTGCTCGAAATATTTTTCATTTTCAGAGCGAAAAATATTTGCACGGGTCTTTATATACTTGCTCGTAAAACGGAGAGCGTATTTAATCTCTACCCCGAAAGTTTGATGACTGTCTTTTATTTTAAACGAAATACTTTAAAACTCTGCTTTTATACATTCCGAAAAACCCCGTTTCCCCTCATTTTCCATATATTATTTTAAATAAATAAAGCTTTTTATTCTTCATTTTTCTGTATATTTTTCGAGTAAGGATCGAACCTATAACCATCGAAAAAGAATCGATGGCAAAGTTACGTGTAATTTTTCTTTGTCATCGACTCTCTAACGCCTTTCCTCAAATTAGAGTTTACATAATTTTCATTGAAATAATTTTCTCAGTTCTGGCCTTGCCTTTTTCTGTTCCTCCCAATTCATCCAGCTCCGTTCTTCTTTTCGGGCACAACGGGGAGTAGGGGCGGTCATTCGATCGCTCTTGCTCATTTCCAAGCGCTCCAAACTCTTTTCATCTCTGTGAGCTTAAAACCTTCACTGTCAAAAAGTGAGCTCAAAACCGTCAAGGCTAAAAAGTGAGCTCACTTTTGTCAGTTATATACTACTTGCTTTACTTGATTCCTAAAATTATTTTTAATTTTAAGATGAATTGGATAAGGGGGCTTAGGTTTGGGAAGTTCTGCGGTTTTAATTTCTTCCGTTTCTACTTTGTTTTTAATTTCCTCAGATTCTAGATCTGAGATACTGTTGGTAGTTACGACTGGTTCGCTAACAGAAGGAGAGACAGGCCAAGCAGTTTTTTTGGGGAAGACAAAGTCTTCCACTGAATCATTTTTATTAATTTTACGTTTCTTAATTTTCTTTTTAATTTTAGGGGAAGTAGCATTAATGGGGATTTGAAAAGTATTATTCTCCTTGGAATTTGAAATTTTTACTGAGGCATTCTCTACCACCGGGGTGGAGAGATTGCTAGAAGTGCAATAATTGCAGTTAAAAGTAAGACATGGGGGGAGAGGATCTAGCTCACTCATCAAGGCATCCAATTTCGATTGATGAACAGCAAATGAAGTAGTTGCAGTCTCAGTCACATTTGGATAAGAAGAATGAAATTTGTCGGAAAGCTCCTGGTAGGTTTTAATGAGCATCCTTTCAACGTTAATCCTTCTCGTAACCTGTTGTCGATGTAAACATGGCGATATATTTAATTCGGGTGGATCGGCATCCATAATTGACATCCTGGGTATTAGACAGGAAAATCGTATGCGGGCGTGCTAAACACGACCGTCCGCTAGCGTGTTTCCTACCGTTCTGCTTCAAAAAAGCTTCAGTTTGCTTACAGCAAATCTGGTTTAATATTATTTAATAAATATATAAAAGTGGTGGAATACGAAATGATTCGATATTTTCCTACCTGACTTGTTACTTAATTCGATTTGGAAACACCATCTCTTGCTGCACCTAGAATAAATTACTAATTTCTTAATAATTGAATTGGTCTGAACAGAAATAGTATCTTGAAAGCACAAAAGACGACCACACACGAACGAGTTTGAACATGAACTGTTTATTTACTCAAAATAATATTACAATGAAATGCGCAGCGCTCCATCTGTGGACTGTAAGTTTAAACATACCGCACCCCCTTGAAACACGGAGGGGTTTCAAAATTAAGGAGTTAACCTAAACATACTAATGAATTAAGCATAAGATTTAACATACAAATTGACAATAAAATCTCTTCTAAATTAATGAAATTAAGCAATGAGATTTACTGAAGTTTAGATGCCCTTAACCCTCTGAGTGGATGACCCGCTAATTGAATTTCACTTCGAAAGCGGTCTACTTTTTCAAAGCTAGTGGTAGCGAAAACGTTTCGGATTAATTTCGCGAACTGCTTCGAAAGCGCACCGCAGTTTTATGCCTTCCCCCCTTAAAACTGCGGGAGGTCTTCAAATGGTTTTGCAGGGGATGGTTTTATTGCTTTTCGGTTTCTGTGTTGTTTGAAAGGTGAGGTTTCTCATTCACAGCTGTGGCCTAGGGCGAGGATTTTGAAATGGACATTTTCTCCACTTCAAGGCCAACAGAAACTTCTCCCAATTTATTGCAATTATATATTTCATATATTTGGAACACTTGCTCAATTTCTGATCTAAAAACCAATTAAGTTTTAAAAAATTTTAATTTTCTGAGTTTTGATTTTAAATTCGGTTTCATTTTAAAGCATTTTTGAATTCCTAGATTGAATTAAAAATATTTTTTTAACACAATCCATTATTTCGTGTGAAATTTATATTAACTGCAATTTTAATTTCTAAAATCCTTTCTGTTTGCTTATGTTTTTAAGAGAGTTTTTGAGTTTTCTCACATTTACTTAATTAAGATTGATTTAAAGACCAATTTATTTTTTGACACATAGTTTATATAATTTAAAAGCTCTTTACTTTGTTTTCATTATTTTTTTTCCTTTTGAAAAATGCCATGACCAAAATGTACGCAGGCTACTGTGATAAATAATACTTGAAAGGGATGGAATATGACTGAAAATGGTAAATCTAAAATCCAGCTTTCAGGTGATATTACAATTAGACTACAGAATGCAAATGTTGCAGAATGAACTAAATATTTCCCTGACGTACCACAAACTACATTATAATAAATACATTGTAGTACTACATTACAGTATTTTAAAGTCATGCAACAAAAACTTAAACTTGCTTACCTGCAACGATGGGGAACTGAGAAAAAAATATTTACAATCTTGGTGATTTCTGGATTACATTTGTATCACTACTATTTTCTGTATAAATATTTTGCATTTAAAACTTTTGAGAATATAAGGTTCTGATAAAACGGAATAATTGATCAAATTAACAATTGTTATCAATATTATGTCGAAGAAAATTTTGAATTAGAAAAGTTATTTTCAGTCATATTTATTTCAAGTAGAATTTTCATGTAGGACATAAGTTGGATAGTAACATATTAAAAAATTAAAGCTTTACATTCATTGGAATTTTTTTATGCCTTTACAAATTTTAAATGTGTTTTTCTCAGATTTTTAAATTTGAAATTGAGAGTATTCTAATTCCTTAGGCGTTTTTCCTGTTCAAGATAGAGTCGTAAAATATCTTGTAAATAATCCCTAACATATTTTTAGTAATTTACTTCTAAAATCTAAGTATTTCTTTTCCCTTAATTTTTTATACAAATATTTTGTGCATCAGCTCCTCTTCAACGCTAAACTTTTGTGGTACCAGGGCTCGAGCACTGGACTCGAGTTCATAACCATGACCATCAGGCTACCGTGGCCGCAAAAGAAAATAGCAAGTTTGAAAGAAATGTAATGGAGAAGTATATTTGAAGAAATAACTTCAAAACTTAACGAAAAACCAAAATATCAAAATTTATTTTTGGAATAATAGTGAATATAACTAAATTTTTTTGATACACAAAATTACTTATGGTTGAATCTAATACAATTCCCTACAAAATGAATGAAAACCCTTTTTTATCATAAATTGTGTTTGAATAGGAGATGGTTAGTTAATAACATTTAAAACGTGTCGGCAATCTATGGACCTGTGGCACGTGGTACAATTCTTAGTGGCACTCAGCACTACTTTACAAATTTGTCAATTCTTGAGTGGATGGAAGTTGATAATAGACCTTATTTGAGAAACATCTTCTGAGAGAGAGAGAGTTATGGACATTTATGGAACTATTAAATAATCTGAAAGATAATTCTAAGGATAAATTTACTGCTATTTTGTAAATAATTGAATGTTATTGGATTCGGCATATCAAAGTAAAAAATCTTTCATAGTATGAAAAATATTTCGACTCCGAAAAGAAATTGTTTAACAACTGAATGCTCAGAATCGTGTCACGCATTATACCCCTGGTTTTGCGATATGAAAGAAGAGTGGTGAAAGAGTTAATTCGTATTACATTTTTTATTTAACTGTAATGAAGGGAATAATTTATATTTCACTTTGTCTATTTCTTATTTAAATAAACATGTTGGAAACATACATTTTAAATTTTTTTTTATCTTTGTTGAAGGAATAGTAATATTTTATATTGTTTATTTTTATGTTAATAAATGTATTTTATTGATCCATAACTAATATAAAATAAAACTATAAATCTAAATTATTTACCTCTATTCTTTAAATCTGCAAATATTACCGTAAAAATCGAAGGATTTCAAAAATTCCCTACTATGTGGCACGCTGAATGATACTGACAGATTGGTTTGGGACGTCTTAGCTACACAGTTGCCGCCCCTGATTTAAAATGTTGGGTAAGATAACCATTATATTTTTAAAATGAGTAAAGTTTACGAGAACGAAATATAAAATTGCGTTAAAATTATTTTGTCAATACATGTTTTAAAATATAGTAAAGTTTATGAGAACGAAATATATAAAATTGCGTTAAAATATATTATATATAACCGTACTTATATATATATAAGAAGTACGGTCGATAGAGTACCGTAGTTACTGCCAACTCGTGACAATGAATTGGAAATTAAGTTCACAATTCATTGTTATTAAAATATATAAAATTTTACATGACTTATTTTTGTATTTGTTATTTTTATATTCCTTACTGAAAGAAACAATTAGGAGTTCATTACCTGCCAAAACTGCAGAGGCCTGGTTGTTTACTGCACAAGCTCCTATCTTATGCTTACTCTGCCCTACTAAGTAAAAATGCCGTCTTCTGCTCGTCAAGATCATGGAATTGCAGATATTGTTTTCCATATATTTTAAATATTAGTTTTCTAACTTCTACATCAGCCTTTTAATAGTCTACACTCCTGCAAAGAAGTCTGAATTCAAAACTATAAAAACTTATTATTCCCAACAGTGTCATTTATACATTTATTTTTTTATAATCTATGAATGCGTAAAACTATTAATTTGTTATCGCGACTATTTAATATTAAATACGAAAAAAAAAACGAATAAGTTTCAAACAGAAACTTAAATTGAATTTTTCAAAAATTGTCATCGATATTCTCATAACTTTTACATATTGTCATTTTAGCATATCACACATCTATCTTCTATGCAAAAATCTATTATAAGTTCAAATGTTTCAGCATATTTTTACTCATAACATGCAGTTTTCAACCACATTGTGAGGCCGCGGTAGCCTAATGGTCAAAGTAACGGACTCGTAGCTTGCTTTAATATCCCCTCACTTAATTAAATTATATGAAATTTAAGGAATACTTGAAAAAATATTAGAAGTCGAATATATATATATATATAAAATATATAATATAATATATATATATATATATATAATATAATCTATTGATAATTTTAAATATCCAAAGGATTATTAGTATTTATGGTAAATATATGTTTTTCAACTGAGTATGTGAGAAACGTATAAATATCTTTTTCGAAATTCCAATGCAGAATTTCAGTGGAGCTAATACAAAATTCCTAGTTTTGCATGGTTAAGATTATAAAAATGTCCAAATTTTAATAACCTTTTCTTCAGTCAACCACTAATGGAACATGAATGATGAGGGATTATGCATAAATGTATATTTTTTTAACTTGAATTTAAAAAGGATCTTTATATTTATTTATATACGCAAATGTTAACTCTAAATTTTTCCAGATGCTTTTAAATACTCTTTATTTGAAGATTCAAGTTAAAAAATATAAACATGAAATTAAAATTCTCTTTGAATGAAATTAATGTTCAGACATTCAAAATTCAAATATAATTTGTTATCTGAACAATACAAAACAAGGGATTCTATGTAAGATGCCCTGAATACTTGGCTTTAAAATTATGAAAAACTAAAAGATTTAAACAGGGTTTTTTTTAACAATGCATAAATTTTTTTTGCAAATAATGTAATACAGAAGCTTAAAAATTATTCATGTTTAGAAGTGTCTGAAATTTTAAAAGATTTTAAATTTTGAACCTTTTTTTATTTTTTGACACATAACAAAATAATCATTTTTAAAAAAAATCCCTGAAAGTATTGATTAAAATAAGAAAAATGAAACAGTAAATTATCCTCAATGTTTTTATATATAATTTGAATTTAAATACTACAGATATTTTTTAAAAACTTAGACATACATTATAAAAACTTAATTCCATTTGGGAATTTTAAGGTAAAGAAAAAAATGAGAATTCTCAACTCGTTGACTTGCAATTATTTCCGTACACTTTTGGGTTTAAAGAAATTCTTCCCAGTTTTTTACGATTGCTGCAAGGGAAAGAACTGGTCTCCCCGTGAGCCATAAAACTTCCCCTCAATGCCCATTGTGTCTCCCCGACCGTCTCTAATTATCTTTCAAGATACTAAACCTTTAAAGGGGGAAAAGAATTCGGAAAAACACGACTTCACCGTTTTTGAACACATTACTTGAGGAGGAAAAAATCAATTTAGTTCATTTTTGGTGAGTCCCCAGCCTTACGAAAAATTCAGTGTGGTTCGTTTTCGAAGCCTCTCTAGTAGGGCAGAAAAATACGTGCTGTCCAGTTGGAGGGTTAACAATGCTAAAAGGAAAAGTTATTCACAATTCACAAATGTTCAAGAGTTTATAGGTAGTGGACACAGTTTAGCAATTGATCTCACAAGTTCACTAGTTTGAGTTTTCACCTCAACCACACGAACCTTACAGTCCTTACTGGGGAACGTTTTCGTGACTTTCCCTAATTTCCACTGTAGTGGGGGTGAGTTGTTGTGTTTGATTAAGACAAGATCTCCGATATCTAGGTTCTTTTGAACGATGCGCCATTTTGATCTTCACTGCAACAATGGCATGTACTCTGAAGACCATCTATTCCAAAAATTTTAGGTCATTCTTGTAAGCAATCGCCAACGGTCGTAGTGGCGAAGGTCGTCTGGAACTGTAGGTTGCGGGACAGCTGTTAATGCATTTCCTTTCAGAAAATGTCCTGGTGTGAGAACACAAGAATCATCTGGACTGCTACATAATACACATAGTGGTCTGAAAATGAGGCATGCCTCAATTTTTTCTTGATAACGTAGATAGTTCTTCGAAGGTGAGACAAGAGACTCCAACAACTCTGCTCAAATGAAACTTAAAATATTTCACTGTAGCCTCCCAAATACCTCCGAAATGAGGAGTAGATGGAGGATTGAAATGAAAGTTGATGTTGTTAGTTACCAGGAATTGATAAATGGTATCATCCTTCATCAACTGGCGGAACTCCTTTCTGAGATTTCTGCTAGCTCCATAGAAATTGGTTCCTTAATCGCAAAAGATCTCTGATGGTTTACCTCTGCGAACCATGAATCTTTTTAACCCTCCAAGCGTTCCACACGGAAAATTCGGTCATTGCAAAGATGCTTCGAAAATGCACTGCACGGGTTTTTTTGCCTTCAAGCAACATTTTCAAAAGCGGTTGAGTCGTACTTTTCTGAAATCTTTTCCCCCTTTTAAAGGTTTAACATCTTGAAAGGTAATTAGGGACGGTGGAAGCCACACAGCAGGACATTGATAGGAAGTTTCATGGCTCGCAGGGAACTTCGTGTTTTGACCCTGGAGCAATCGTAAAAAATCGGGGAAGAATTTTTTAGACCCCAGGAAGTGTTTGTTTGTTAGCTTGTATTTTAAAAGTTTTGAAAAGTCCCAACGCATAAGTAAAATATGTTAAACAATTCCCTTTTGGTTTCATATTATTTTAAAAATGTAACAAGTTGTGGCGTGTCAGGGTAATCTGCTATTTTATATAGTTAGACAAATTACCTTTTTAAGTTTATTCTTTCGCTTCATTTTTCTTATCTTAATCAACGCTTTCAATTTTTTAAACATGATTAGTTCATTATAAGATGCCAAAAAAAAAATTATAAAGCACCAAACACTTTAAAATTTCAAACCTTTAGAACTTTCCAACCAATAAAAATGAACAAATTTAAAGTTCATCAAGTAATTTGAAACATTGTCTTAAGCTTTGATAAAAATAATAACGAAAAAAAAAACTAATTAAGATCTATTATTTTTTTTTAGATTTCAAAACCCAAGTGTTCAGGGAAAAATTACGTACAGTGCCTAGTTATATATTGTTAAAATACACCGAATTATGTATGAATTTTAAGTGCTTGAACTTCAGTTTGCATCAAAGACAACATGAATGAAGATTTCCCACATTTTTTTTATAACTTTAATGTTTGAATAAATGGTCATCAAAAATATACGGAAACATTTACAGAAGACATTTATGCATATAAATAAACATAAAAATCAATTTTAAATTCGAGCTATTCAAAAACATTCGAATTATTATTCAAAAATATCTATTTATGCAAAATACCTCAACATTTATCTTTTTTTGAAAGGCTAACTGAATAAGTAATTAGAATCTGGATATTTTTTAAAATCTCGACCCCATAAACCTAGAAATTTTATGTTAGAAATTTCATTTGAAATTTCGAAAAAATGCATCGCGTAGTTAAAAATTATTTACCATATAAGTTCTAGTAATTCTTTGAGTATAATATAAATTTCAAATTTTTTATTATATAGCTTCTTTAGTATTTTTTAATATATTTCAAAAATTTCATACATTTCGGTTGAAAACTGCATGTTAAGAGCAAAAAATATACTAAAAAATTGATGAATATACAATAAATTTTTACATAGAAGCAAAACTGAGTAGCTAAACCGTAGGAATAAAAAATTATGAGTATATCTGAAGTAGTTTTCGATATATTTATTTTAAAGCTCAGAAAATTTGCATATGTTATACTTAATATTAATTAAATGGTTTAAATAATATGTTAATAATAGTCATGTAATCATTTGACGACGCATTCATATACTAATAAAAATTATAATGGTCATTGATGCGAATGTCAAGAATTTTATGTAATTTTAAATTCAGACATTAAGATAATGTAGAAAATATAAAAAGACCATCGAAAATACATGAAAAATGCAGTCTGCTATAAAATAATTTTGACAAACAAAATACGGCATTTTCACTTACTATGACAGAGCCGGCTTAGGCAGGGGCGATCTGGGAAAACAGAGAGGACTCGCGGTTTTGATGGATGCCGCTCTAGCTTTTAAACTTCTCAGGACAAAAATATAAAAATTACGAATGCAAAAATAAGTCTTGTAATTTTCCATACAATTTAATAACGACGAATTGTGGAATTGGCTTCCAATACATTGTGTTTGACAATATCTAAGGTAACCAACCCTACTTTAGATAGATTTGTACTACTTTTTCATAACCGTATTCCTTTTAAAATTAATTCGTGCAGCCAAAATACACCTTTAGCATTCTTAAAAATTTATGTAAACTATAACTGTTAATTTTAATTTATGCAACTTGGGAAATTTTCATATTTAACCATTTCCGTCTAAACAGTTTAAATGGAAAAAAAGTTTGGACTCTCTTATTCATTAGGGAATTATACAGGATTCCAACATTAAGTTTTATTTTTCATCGAATAGGGTCGAGTGGTAGTATATCGTGCTTCTCCACCACAGGTCTGGGTGGATGGGAAAGGTCGACTCTGCCTTTCATCCCCGCTGCATTGGGTGGATAAATGAGTAACAAGCTTGCTTTGGGTCTTAAACACTGAAGGTCTCTCATCAGACAGACCGCCAAACCGGCCAACTTTTAAGTCTCTGAAGTATAAATGGAAAAATTATAGGCATATTTTGCAAATTATTACGTTTTTGTCAGATAGGTCATTTTAAATTATCTATATTACCCTGAATTTAATGTCTAATAAGATATGCTTAGAAATACAAAACATACACATATTTCTTTATATTCTTTATGGAGACTTTGTTAAAAAGCCTTTGTTAAAAAATTCAAAAAGAACAGTTTTTGATAAATTCGATTTATTTATTGTGAGAATAGTTTTTCATTATTGTTACAAAATATTCAGATAAAATCTGAAAATGTCTTTTAGTGTTTGGTGAAACACTATTTACATAAAGAATTCATATTCAATTTAATGTATTTGTTTTTTAGCTTATTATTTGTAAGAAAATATTATCTAATACACGTTTAATTCATTAAAAATTACCAATTATTTACAAGTGAGATATACTTTGAAATAAAATGTTATATATAACCTACCTATTATAAAAAAAAGATTGCAAATATTTGATAACTCAAAAATACATGACCCCAACAGATGATTCTAGTTCTTATGAGAAATTCCCTAGAATTTAATATCTACCTATCTATAATATATTTTCAGGTAGAAAAGACGTTTGCTTCGATACATTTCTTTTAATGAAGCTTTTTGTGTTTGGTTCGAACATGCCTGTTCCTATTGCTTGAGTCACTAAAACATTGTCTGCAAAACTCGCACTTAAACGGTTTTTCTCCCGTGTGAATACGAAGGTGCGTTTCCAAATGTCCTTTTTTCGTAAATTTTTTTCCGCAAATTTCACATACATGAAGAATGTCTCCCGAATGGAGTTTCTTATGCACATTAAAATATGAATGTTGTGAAAACATTTTGCCGCACGTTTCACATTTGTAGGGTTTTTCCCCCGTATGAGAATGGTAGTGTTCTCTCAACTCACAAGGTCGCAAAAATTCTTTTTTACATATATCACATTTATGTTGTTTTTTTCCTGTATGTATAAGTAGGTGTGCTTTTTTATATCCTTTTGTTTTAAATTTTTTATCACAAAATGGACAGGAATGGGGTTTATCATTTCTGTGTGTCTCTTGATGTTTTTTAAAATTAGATTTGTCACCAAAGAATTTCCCACAAATATAGCATCGGAGTTGATTCTTCCCATCATGGTGATGCATATATGTTTTTTCTGCCTTTTTCTGTGCGAATTCTCTATTACACACACCAGAATTAATAGATATTTCAGCCCTGTGCAACAGTAGATGTTGTTGTAATAACGACTGGGTCTGAAATTGGCAATGGCACATTTCACAATTAAAATGATTTCTTCTTGTGTGTTGATTTTCATGTAGCCTAAGAGTATCATGAGAGCTGAAAGATTCATTGCAATACATACAATTTAAATTTGTATGTTGCACATGAATTTCGATATGTTCGAGGTAATGAAAAAAGGAATTGAAGGCTGCCGCACAATTGAAACATTTTTGAAAAACGGTGTCTTTATGCACTTTCATATGTTTTATGTAGTGCCTCTGTAACTGAAATGTTCTGTAACACGTATCACAAACATACTTCGTATCTTCTCCAGAACGTTCAGCAATCATTTTTCATGAAATTTGTGATCACTGAAGCCACGATGATTTATTCAATAGCTTATTATCCTGTAGATATTGGTTCCAAGGTGCAGATAGTTTCCGTACAAGGCTTGTAATTCAAAGCATCCGCTCTAATTATCTGAAAATCATTTGAAACCTTTTTTTTAACTATATTTTCCAATTCATTAAAATAAATTTTTTTATCAAATTATCTCGTTCATCACTATCGGTAGAGAATTAAAAATTTAAACGAAGTTTCTAATGAAGAAATTTTATTACTTTTTTAAAATGAATTTAATTTCTCCACAATCTTTCACAGAACAATTTCTAACGAAGTATAAACACAGAAAAAGTTTGAAACATTTCTATTAATAAAAGGTTATTTTTGTTAAATTTTATCCAATCCTGTGTAAAAACTAAGAATAAATCCCCTTCCAATGTATTTTTAACAAAAATTGTCGTTCAGCAAAGAAATAGAAATATTAGCTTCTCGTAGACAAAACATTATGAGTATAAATGCATTTTTCATAATATCTGAATATTTGGAATGTATGTATTTTTATTTCTTTTCTTACCAAAAAAATTATATGTAAGTAGTATTTGCTTGCAATATTGTTCTTAAGATAATTATATTCTTATGTTCAAACTCTCAACTGAGATTAAACAAGAAAAAACTATATACTGTGGTACAAACAATTGAGGATACACCTTACTTTTACTTGATAAATCCAAGTTTCAATCGAAATAACACATTAACTAGAAGTGCAAACGTGTTTTTATTTTCACACGTAAAAAAATGGTTAATTTACAGTAATAATAATGAAAATCAACAAAAAAATATCTAAAATTAAAAATTTCACAAGTATTTGAAATAATAATAGGCAGATCTTTACCTCAAAAAATGTAGGATACACGAATGAAATTTGTGTGACATATCACATACAAAGAGAGTGTCAATATTTGGTTGCATGTCCTTTGGCTTTTATAATGTTCTCCAAACGTCTTGGTACCGATTCGACCAATTTTTTGGTGGTATCTGGAGATATTTTATCCCATTCTTCTTGTAACACTTGCTGCTTTAAAAGGGCTTTGTTCCTAATTTGGTGTTTTGGGACCGCTGTTTCGAGTGTGGCCCACAAATGTTCTATGACAGGGGACTGTTTTGGTGTGTGCAATTGCTGTTTACAAGGAAAAAAAACAACATTTTGACATTACGTGCCGTAATTTTGGGGTGGTTGTCTTGCCTGAGAATAAAATTTCCATCTAAACCCATTTTTTTCACTTTTTTTTAAAATTGTTGTTGAGTATATCTATATAAAGCCTATGATCCATTATGCCATCTACCCCATTTGAAGCCATACAACTCCAAACCATGACGGAACAAACCCCCATTTTTAACTGTAGGACGTAAATTTTTTGAAACCAAAGCGGTGTTCGGCTTTCTCTAAACGGTGCGACGGCCATCACTTCCAAAAATAATGGATTTAATTTCGTCACTAAATATAACTTTCTTCTAAAAGTTATCTGTCTTCAATTGATGAGTTTTTGCAAACTCCAAACGCTTTTTCTGATTTTGTGAGCTTACGAAAGGTTTCTTTCTAGCAACTCGACTGCTATATCCAGCATGTCTAATCACATTTCTCACAGTTTCATTACTTACACTTCTGCCCATTATTCGAGAAGTTTCTGCAGCTAATTTGACTGCACTTAGTTTAGGATCAATCTTGATATCTTTCAAAACTTTCTTTTTGGCTACATCACTCAGAATACTTTTCCTTCCTCTTCCACTTTTATTTTCAATTAATCCATCGCTTTTAAATCTTCCAATGATTTTCTGGACACACTAGTGGCTTCGACCGACTATTTTAGCTATTTCACGATAAGATTTCCCTTTGTTAAATAACCTTAGTATAAATTTTCTTACATCAATACTGCTCTCTCTCCAAGGATCCATTTTCCGTTTAAAATTGCGATTTTAAATTTACATAACCAACTTCAAAAGACAAAAGTAGCAGTCGAAAAAGTTTAAGATAAAATTGGCCAAACTTAGGCTATTATAGTAGCAACCAGAAAAAATTCTAGGTGTAGTTAAACATTTCATTGGTGTATCCTCAATTTTTTGAGGTAAAGATCTGCCTATGTATTTTTCAAATACACGTGTGAAATTTTTAATTTTAGATATCTTTTGTTGATTTTCTTTATTTTAACTGTAAATTAACTCTTTTGTTACGTGTGAAAATAAAAACACGTTTTCACTTCTAGTTAATGTGTTATTTCGATTGAAAGTTGGATTTATCAAGTAAAAGTAAGTTGAATCCTCAATGGTTTGTACCACAGTATTTATACGCTGTGCTTAACAATAAAGATTTTCGACGTAGTCAGTCATCTTAAAAACGCATGATTTACACAATATTATTCTATAATTTTCTGATGATAATTTCCTGAATTGGAATTTTTGGTACAAATAGCTTTCAAACATAAATAGCGTATCGTTATCCTTGCCACGTTGTCAATAAAGAGAAAAACAAAAATAGTATTTCAATTTACGTAAAGATATAAATTGCGAATCTATTAAATATGAGCGTCTCTGTATTAAATCTTTTTTTTAAAAAAACTCTAGGCTTCTGAATTAACATGACAATTTAAGAACGAGTGAGTGATTGAATATTAACGCCGCAATATTCAGATACACGAGGGCTTTCGGCGACGGACGGCGTAATTTTGAACCGTGGTCATGTGACGAGGACGACACTTGAGCTGGCATCCCCTCTCCTAACTACCACACCACAACACACCAACGGAAGGACGTTTCAGCTCTCGACAGATTTAACGTGCATCGCTGCTCTACACGGTGGGTCTTTTGAGGTCCTGGGCTCGAACTCATGACATTCCTGTCATGATCCGATACCTAGACCATTGGGCTACCGCATCCTCCCTGATATAATAAGACGCTGAATAAAACAGAATACCGGTGACCGCGGTAGCCTAGTAACCAAGGTAACGGACTTATTGCTGGCATGTTATGAGTTTGAGCCTTGTGTACGGCTGATTACCCGCCGTGCAGAAGGGCCGTTGAAGACTTAATATGAAAATGTCAAATGTTCTCCCATTTGGGTAGTATGGAAGCTAGGAGAAAGGATGCCAGCATAGGGGTCGTCCTCGTCACTTGACCACGCTTCAAAATTACGCGGTCCGTCGCCGAAAGCCCTCGTGTATCTGAATATTGCGGCGTTAATATTCAATCACTCACTCGTTGTTAAGTTGTCATGTTGCTTCAGAAGCCTAGAGTTTTTTTTTAAAAAAAGATTTAATACAGAGACGCTCATATTTAAATGATTCGCAATTTATATCTTTACGTAAATTGAAATACTATTTTTGTTTTTCTCTTTATTGACAACGTGGCAAGGATAACGATACGCTATTTATGTTTGAAAACTATTTGTACCAAAAATTCCAATTCTGGAAATTTCATCAGAAAATTATAGAATAATATTATGTAATTCATGCATTTTATGTTCTAGTAGTTTAAGTTTAATTGATATTCTGGGGGCATACTATACTATTGACAAATTCTGCAAAAATGTTTTAAAACATGTTGCATAAACAATTATTTTCTAATTTGTATTTTATAAATTTAATGTTATGAGTTATCGACTGAAAAATACTCACTAAAACATATTTTCAGTATTTTCCCATAATTTTGAAAAATTCGTTTTTTCCTATACCAAAATGATGAATATAATGTAATGAAATATAATTTTTTTCTTACAAAATTTCATGAATTTGTTCATGGTTATTTAAGGGGTGTTGGAAACCTCTCTCTCTATACTGACAATGTTAAATTGGCTGTTCGATGTACCTTTTCTCAAAATCTGTTTTATGTACATGCTTGAAATTTTTCATACTATTAAAGTACATCTCTTATACTAAAATGAGCTTTTAGCTAATTTTGAATATTTTAAGAAATTATGAAATATTTTATCAAACATTGCGAAATTTGAAACATTTTGTGCTTAAAAAATTTGTAAAAATTAAATTTTTGAGTGTTTTTAAAAAAGCTCATTTTAGTATATATTAGACATCATTATAAATAATTTACATACCTGTGAGCAGTAGTTTCTCAGAAAAGGTACATCTCCCATTAAAATTTACATTTTGAGATAAATTGATTTTAATGTATACAGTGAGACTTCTAATCGGCTGGGAAAAAAAAAAAGGCTCAATTTAAAATAAAAGATACATGTTTTGGTTATATCAGTCGTTACACTATTAAGCAAAAACAAAGTAATTTGTTTAGAATTTTCGCCATTAAAATGGGCGTGGCCCAAATCCAACGATTATTTAAAAATACGTTTTAAGGGCTTCTAAATACCCTAGAGGTTCAAGTAAAACATTTTTAGAAAGGTTATAATCTATACAATTTGAAAATGTAAAAATCTCAAATTGTCAAAAAAATAAGATTTTAGCTTTCCAACACCCCTTAAATACCAATCATTCTACAAATCGTTAATTTTGAATTAAAACTTCTTACGATAACGGATGCGTTGTAGCAAAACACAAATATTAGGCAGAAAAAGTGTACTTTCACTATATGATTATTCTTCATTCCTGGAATCTTTAATAAAAGCCGTTATAGGTTAACAGAGTTTTTGTGTTCAGTTACCAAGTAAAATAGCTTAAGAGAGTTGTGACGCAATATTTTTTACGCTTTTGTGAGATACGAAGCAATTCAAGGACGGAAAGTATAAGGAATGAAATTAGTATTAGTGAGTGATAAATTGTGAAAATGTTCAAAGATGGAAAAAGTCGTCGGGGTACAGCGAGATCCATTCGAAGGCAATATTCATCCATCCGGCGTGTTAATAATATCTAGATATATATTATAAATGCGAAAGTTTGTGAGGATGTTTGGCCGTCTTTCACGCAAAAACAAATGAATGGATTTAAATGAAACTTTACAGTATTATAGCTTATACATCAGAATACATATGCTATAATTTATAACGATATTGTGTGAACTGATTAACCCTCTAACTGGATACTTTCTAACCTGAAAAGTTATTCAGAAAGCGTTTTACACTTATATTGCTATTCCCTTCAAAAATGCAACAGACTTCAATTCTTTCCCCCTTTTAAAACTTGGGAGGTCGAAAGGGGACAACTTTATGACATGGTTCGGCGTATTTGATCATTGAGAACCAGGATAGCAATCGTTTACAGCAAGCTGTTAAGTTGCCATGGGCAATCTTGTATGAAAACCGTAGTTCTTTCTACTCTGTCGTTTTCCCCATAGATTCAGTCACAGTAATATTAAAATAAAATGCAGGGTAAAAAAAACATGAAATAAATGGAACGTTAAAAGTTGAAAAATAGTTATATTTTCTTCAAACAAAATTTATTTTTCTGTCATTTTTTAAAAATTAAAAAAAAATATGTTGGTATTGCGATTTGAACCAGAAAAAAGCATCCTGTATTCATTTTTGAATATGAGAGTAAGAAAACGCGCTCACTTTCCTGTTTTTAAAAAAGTTATGAGGTAAAAAGAGTAAAGGCCCTATCTTTTTTTTTAAACAATAAGACATAAATGGTGCATATTTTTGAAATAAAACAGATCTTTCTCTATTCAATTATATTTTTAATTTAGAATAACAAAAAATGATTTCAATACTTTTAATTTATTTAAATTTAAATGATATAAATGATATTTTTATGTTAACTGAATATTTTTCGGAAAAAATCTAAATTTTCATTCCTAGTGCTCTCCTTTTCGAACTCCTATTAAATAAATATATCTTTTCTACATCGGCATTTGTGATGGACATAACACACATTCAGTCAATAATTTTTAATTTTAATGGGGGATATACCTCAAATGCGCATGACAGTACTTCTAACCATTTTCTACTGAAGTTAAATTTCTTATCTTTCCGTTTCTTTTATTACAAGGAAAAATGTCACACATTCATAACTACATTTTCACACAATTCAGTCATTACAAATTCTATTGTGAGAAAAGTTCTCCCTAATTAATTTTGTCTTTCAAAAAACAGTACACTTAAAACAATTTTGTACAGTGAAGTTAACCGACAACTCCACAATGTATTCATACCAAATTTTAAAAATAAATTTAATATTTGAAAATGTATCCTGTATTAAAATTTTCAGTATACACAAATATTTCCTGTTGTAAGGAAGATATAGTATGAGATGTGGTGTGCGGTTGTGAAAGAATGTTTTCGTACGTGTAGACTATTTTTGAAAATTTAAATATCACTGAAGCTGATCATATAACTGCAAATGAGCTTTATTTTAATGTGTGCTGGTATCAAAGTAAAACATTTTACAATATTAAACAGCCTATGGAATTATACTCAATATCAAACTATTCGCAAAATGTGTGTGTGTGTGGCTTACAACTTCTATTCAAATTGTAAAGAAACTGAAATATAAATATATCTTACTACAGTCAAAAATATTCATAATATGTAAGTATCCTTTTTCTCCACTTATTTCTGTACATTTTAAAAACTGTAGCTGAATGCAATTTTTTTATATTTATAAACGAGGCATAACAGCTCACACACTCGTAAAAATGTCTTTATCATTTTTAAATATACTACTATAAAACGTATATGGATTATAAGTTCAGTTGTAAAATCCTAAAAGCTTTTAGAGGAGCTAAAATCATGTAATTTTGGATTGATCAAATTTTTAATATAATGCACAAATATACATGTTATTAAGCAAATACATTTGAAAAATAAAACTTCCTTCTGAAATAAACGTAATTGAAAGAAAAATGTTTAATTGCAAATGAGTGGAAATACATGTTTATCTAAGGGGTATCCCCAAAGTGAGGTAATCCTCAAACATAAAACTCAAACTCAGAGGCACAACAATCCATAAGACCAGGAACTACTGTGCCCATCATAATACACGTGACCATTGGACGCTGAGGTGCATGAACAGATGCCCCGATTTGGTGGTCTGTCTGAAGAGAGACCTTCAGTGTTTAAGACCCGAAGCAAGCTTGGTACTCATTTATCGACCCAATGTAGCGGGGATGAAAGGCAGAGTCGACCTTGCGCAGCCCGTTAATACAACCCCAGACCTGTGGTGTGGAAGCACTATACACATCCACTCGATCCTATTCGGTGAAAAAAAGAATTTAATGTTAGAATCTTATATAAATCCCTAATGAATGAGGGAGTCCAAACTTTTTTTTCATGTAAACTGTTTAGACGGAAATGGTTAATTATGAACATTTCACAAGTTGCATAAATTAAAATTAACCGTTATAGTTTACATAAATTTTCAAGGGTGCAAAAGGTGTATTTCGGCTGCACGAATTAATTTTAAAAAGAATACGGTTACGAAAAAGTAGTACAAATCTATCTAAAGTAGGGTTGGTTACCTTACATATTGTCAAAAAGAACAATGTATTGGAAGCCAATTCCACAATTCGTTGTTATAAAAATGTATGGAACATTACAAGATTTACTTTTGCTTTTGTAATTTATATATATATAATTTTTCCTGGGAACTTTAAAAGCTAGAGCGGCATCCATCAAAACCGCGGTTCTCTCTCTGTTTTTCCAGATCGCCCCTGACTAAGCCGGCTCTGCCATAGTAAGTGAAATTGCCGGATTTTGTTTGTCAAGATCATTTTATAGCAGACTGCATTTTTCATGTATTTTAGATGGTCGTTTTATATTTTCTACATAAATATCTTAATGTCTGAATTTAAAATTACATAAAATTCTTGACATTCGCATCAATGACCATTATAATTTTTATTAGTATATGAATGAGAGTCATCACACGATTACATGACTGTTATTAACATATTATTTTAACCATTTAATTAATATTAAGTATAACATAACGCACATAAATTTTCTGAACTTTAAAATAAATACTTCGAAAACTACTTCAGATATACTCAAAATTTTTCATTCCTACCCTTTAGCTTCTCAGTTTCGCTTCTATGTAAAACTTTATTGTATATTTCTCGGTTTTTTTAGTATATTTTTTTTCTTAGCATGCATTTTTCAACTGAATTGTATGAAATCTTCAAAATATATTAAAAAATACCAAAGAAGCTATATAATAAAATTTGAAATTTATATTATACTCAAAGAGTTGCTAGAACTTATGGTAAATAATTTTTAACTGCGCGATGCATTTTTTTTTCGAAATTTAAAATGAAATTTCTAACAAAATTTCTAGGTTTATGGGGTCGAGATTTTAAAAATATCCAGATTTTAATTACTTATTCAGTTAGTCTTTAAAAAAAAAGATAAATGTTGATGCATTTTGCATAAATAGATATTTTTGAATAATAATTCGAATGTTTTTGAATAGCTCGAATTTAAAATTGATTTTTATGTTTATTTATATGCAGAAATGTCTACTGTAATTGTTTCCGTATATTTTTGATTACCACTTATTCAAACATTCAAGTTATAAAAAAATGTGTGAAAATCTTCATTCATGTTGTCTTTGATGTAAACTGAAGTTCAAGCACTTAAGGTATACGAATACGTTGAAATGGCCAATTTTTGCAAAAAATCACATTTTGAGTTTTTGATGTTATAGAATAAAGCAATTATTTAGCTCTATAAATCTGTTCTATTTAACATTTTGTTATTTAAATAGGTCACTTTTTTTTTAGAATTCAAGATATTTAACAATTAGTAAAGCGGGAAACCGGAAGTATTTTAAATAGCCGGAAGTCAGCATTTAAATGTCCTTAAATTGGTCAAAGAAGATTTAAAAACATTATTTTTTTTAAAGTATAATTTTAAAAAAAACTTTTGATATTAAAAATAATTATACAATTTGAAAGTATTTGACAAAGTGAATCTGGCAATATTTGTTTTGTTTACTTTCAGCTTCATTTGATAAAAATTCTGCGTATTTAGTTACAAAACAAAAGTTATCAAGTATTATTTGTGTTAAAACACAAGTGAATTAATAGCTCGCATTACTATTTTATAGTTATGGGAAATAACAGAAATAAAAGATATTCCCGTAAACGTCAGTTCAAAGGAAATAAGTTCTGCAAAAGAGTTTCAGTTTTCAACAACGAAAAGATAAGTATCAATTCAAGTATTCCAACTGCAAGTGAATCAAAGCTAATTAATTCTTTGAGACCTGCAGATGTTCCAGAAGACAATGAAAAAAATGTTATTTTTAACTTAGGAGTTTTGTACAATATAATTTCATTATTATGCTATCCTGTGTGTTTTGAAAAAAAAGTTAGTGTTGTGTAAGACTGTGTTTGGGTTAGCTTTAAATATGACTTTGAAATGTGAAAACTGTGACTATTCCTTCTCATTCTGCACTTCTGAGAAAGTAAACAAACTGCATAGTATCAATCTTGCATTTGTTTTTGGTATGAGAATTATTGGTAAAGGATATTCTGCGGCTAAAAAACTTTGTTCTGCTATAAATATAGATGTACCATCTAAAAGAGCATTTGGTTTCCTGGAAAAAAAGCTTGAATTTGCTGCTAGCAACGTAGCATGCAATACAATGAAGGAAGCTGCATTGGAAATTAGAAGTAACGAAACTGATACTGAATTTTCTCAATGTGGTGTGTCGGTGGATGGCACATGGCAACGAAGAGGATATTCCTCCTTGAATGGATGTGTGTCTGTTATCTCGATAGATTCTGGAAAGGTGTTAGACGTTGAATTCATGTAAAAAGTGTGTAGACTTTGCAATTCCAAAAACAAAAAGTTAAACAACATTCATAATTGTGCAAAACATATAGGGTCATCTGGTGCTATGGAACCCCTGGGTGTTTATCGTATTTTCGAACGATCTGTCGAAATGAGAAAATTACAGTATGTAAATTTTTTTGGCGATGGAGACTAAGGGGTATGCCTCTGTAAAAGATATTTATGGTAAGAATACTGTAGCAAAATACGAGAGTATTGGACACATACAAAAGCGTGTCGGAACAAAACTGAGGAAACTGAAATCGAAACGAAAAGATCTAGGAGGTCGAGGAAAACTGACGGATGCCTTTATCGATAAGTTACAGAATTACTATGGCATTGCTATCCGTGACAATGTAAATAATTTACAAGGCATGCAACGGGCAGTCATTGCAGCATTTTTCCATTGTTGCTCTAATGCAAAACAACAAATGCATGGCCAATGCCCTGTTGGACCGGATAGTTGGTGTAAATATCAACAAGCCGTATCAAAGGATAAGATCTACATCGATAAATCTAAAGGACTTCCCCCAAATCTGATCAACATAATCAAACCAACATATATGAAGTTATGTGATCAAAACTTATTAGCAAAATGTTTACCAGGAAAAACACAAAACTCTAATGATTGTTTCAATGGAATCCTTTGGAAATTTATTCCAAAAGATGTTTTTGTTTCATTAACAATACTGCGATTAGGAGGATACATGGCTGTAATTCAGTTCAATAAGGGATTGATAGATATCTTGAAACATTTCGGAGTGACTGTTGGTGTATTAACATTGAAAGGTTTTTCAGAACTTGATGAAATTCGAAAAACAGATTCTAAACGACATTCTCTGACTGGCAAAAGTTGCCAGAAAAAAAAATAGATTAGCTAAAAAGAAAAAAAATGATTAAAAATGAGCTGATAGAAGGTGTAAGCTATAAAACTGGTGAATTTTAAGTAATTAATTATGTAAATAAGAAAAATATGTGATAAATTGTACTAAAAATGCATTTTTCTCAAAATAACTTTTTTCGTATGTTTTGAAAATTTCAAAAATGATAAATCAAATTATAACCATTAAATAACTTTGAAACTCGGTACCATTTTTTCTCACAATGTTTTCTAGGGCCTGAAGTAAAAGAATGATCATAATAAGAATAATTTTTAAATTATGGATTGGTATTTGTGTAACGGTGTTGTAAAACATGGCAAATTTCTTGTTTGGGCTTCTCGATTAGTTGTGGAATTTTTATTTATTTATATAATCATAAGATTTTACTCCAGGCCCTAGATACACACATAATGATTATTTTGATACTAAATTTATACAAATTGAGTCCATGGATTTTCATGTAGAATTTTTTAAATGTCTTTAAAATTTCTTCAATATTTCCAACAAATTTACCAATTTTCTGAAACGTTAAGGATTTATTACAAGTATGAGATAAGTATAGTTTATTTATATATAAACTGAAGTTAAAAAGAGTACAATTTTTTTTCTAAATGATGTTTTTTAAAAAAAGGGCTCCGAACGTATTCGTATACCTTAAAATTCAAATATAATTCGGTGTATTTTAACAATATATAACTAGGCACTGTACGTAAACTTCTCTGAACACTGGGGCTTTGAAATCTAAAAAAAAATTAATAGATCTTAATTAGTTTTTTTTTGTTATTATTTTTATCAAAGTGTAAGAAAATATGTTTCAAATTATTTGATGAAGTTTAAATTTATTCATTTTTAGTGGTTGGAAAGTTGAAAAGATTTTTGTTTTATTATTTTTTTTGGGCATCTTATAATGAAATAATCATGTTTCAAAAACTGAAAGCATTGATTAAGATAAAAAAAATGAAGCGAAAGAATATACTTTAAAAAAGATAATTTGTCTAACTATATAAAATAGCAGATTGCCCTGACACGCCCCAACTTGTTACAGTTTGAAATTAATATGAAACCAAAAGGAAATTGTTACATATTTTACTTATGCGTTGGGACTTTTGAAATCTTTTAAAATACAAGCTAGCAAACAAACACTTCTTGGGTTCTAAAGAAATTTCTCCCCGATTTTTTACGATTGCCCAAGGGTCAAAACACGGGTTCCCTGCGGGCCATAAAACTGCTGCTGTGTTGCTTCCTCCGTCCCTCATTATCTTTCAAGATGTTAAACCTTAAAAGGGGGGAAGGATTTCTGAAAAGTGCGGGTAATCCGCTTTTGAAAACGTTACTTGAAGGCAGAAAAATCAGTGCAGTCCATTTTCGAAGCATCTTTACACTGACGGAATTTTCCGTGCTATCCGGTTAGAGGGTTGAGTGAGTGAGTGAGTTAATATTAACGTCGCACTGTTCAGCTACACGAGGGCTTTTGGCGACGGACCACGTAATTTTGAACCATGGTCAAGTGACGTGGACGACACCTGAGCTGGCACCTCCCTCTCCTAACTACCACACCACACCAACGGGAGGACGTTTCAGCTCTCGACAGATTTAACGTGCATCGCTGCCCTACACGGCGGGTCTTTAGTGGTACTGGGATCGAACTCATGACATGCCTGCCATGGTTGCATACCTTAACCACTGGGCTACCGCAGCCCTCCCGGTTAGAGGGTTAAAACAGAATATTTGTCAAGTAGGAAAAAAAAATCTGCCATCTGCAAGCAATTCTGGTGTGCGCAGCAAAAAAAAGCCCGCGATAGCATTTATCTATATTTTGATTGTGAAGAAACCCTTTTTTTTTTGGCTACGCAATTTACTCCCTTCTAATTAATTCCTGTGATCAGCATAAAATCCTTAATTTTTTTTATTTCAGAATAAAATTAATTTTTGAAGGCAGAGGTTGTTATAAATCTCTTTATTTGAATGTGTTTTTTTTTGTCATTTTATTATGCACATTTGGTAGTAAAAAAAATGATCTTTTTTCCAAATAAATGCTTTTATCGGTTCGGATACTTAAAGTAAATAAGTTTTCTCTTTCACCCTACATCATTTGCACAAATTTTCAAAATTCCTTTGGGGTTAGTAGATAATTATAATAATATAATTTTATTTGATTATGCGCATATTGCATTTTTAAGTATAAAAAAAATTATAACTTCTGTACTGTATTTTTTGGGGTGAGTGAATATTAACGTCACACTGTTCAGCTACACGAGGGCTTTTGGGAACGGACAACGTAATTTTGAACCATGGTCAAGTGACGTGGAAGACACCTGAGCTGGCACCACCTTCTTCTAATTATCACCCCATTCCAACTTAGAATCAATATTCTATCAATACTTAGCAGGAATATTCCTTGAAATCCACTCTTCCAAGATATATGGCAGCACAGGTTCTATGATGAGTATTTTAGAGGGGAAGGCGAATAGTTTTGTAGCAGATATTGCGTTTTTAGCGGATTGCAACTATTATTATTTTTGTCCCGAAAAAATAGTTTATGTCAAAATTTAAGTGTCTTATGTTTTTGTATGTTAATGAAGACCTTAGAAAACGATTTGGCTATTTATTTTCAGTGAACAGTGTGTATTATTAATTTTATAGTGAAATATCTTTAATTCATTATCTCTAACGGATTAAATTTCCCAAATTGGAGTATTTTGTTTATGTATATACC
>BMAU01006111.1:0-23924 GCA_019973935.1 Trichonephila clavipes | reverse complement strand
AAAGAAACTTGATTTTGTTAAATGGGATGACTCAACACTATGATTGTAAGTTATTTACTCCATCATTAATATTTATTAAGAAAGAAATAATTTTACATCCATTTTAGAAGGCGAAAATATTCAACATCTTTAGTTGTTATTTTATTTCTACAAGTTTACTCTACCGTTGCTAAGGCAACTCATTAAATCCATCATCTGACCTTTTCATTTTGCCAGATACTACAGAATGAAGGGGCTACTAATCCGGAATTACAAATATAGGCTTAAATTATTTCTCTGACAAATACCATTAAATACACTACTCTCAACTAAGTTCTCATTGAAAGAGGAACAACATACCCAAGCTCATCTGCCTTTCTTCATCCATCAATACTAGTTTTTACAACACAAAATGAAACTTACTAATACAAATGAATATATTTTAATATAAAGGAGAATTTACAGGAGTGAGTGGAAATACAAACTGTATTAAAATAGAAAGGAGTTTATTCTAGAAGAATGTTGTTAATCCCATTTTAGTAATGATAACTGCTTATAATGTGAAAGAAAAATCATAAAATCAAAACACATACACCCACAAATTTAAATTGACCACTTAAATTATTTAATAAAGAAGTTTTTAAAAAAAATGTCACAAACACATACATTATCCACAAAGAAATAAAAATCCTCTGGTTAGAGTAGGTATATTTTTATTTAGTTTCAAATAAAAATGAAGATTAAAATATACATATTACATTAGATTCATATTGCATTTACATTTATATACATACCAAAATTAAGATCAATAACAAATGAGAAACAAAACAAATAAGTACACATGTAATTTTTTTAAAATTTATAATATCAGAATGTAGAAAAATTTCCAGCATAATATAGTTGAACATGTTTTTTGTGTGGTTGATTGGAACCGCTTAAAATAACACCACAAAAAAAATATTTGAATATTTCATGAATTAATACATATAATAAGCGAATTCATCGAAATATTGCAGATTTTTTTTTTTTTTGCGGTCGCACAAAAACAGGTTCTACTGCACTGTAATGTAACACAATTATTGATTCTCATATAAAATCTTCATTACTACAAATACTTTTTTCACAGAACAATTTTTGAAATGATTAAAAACTGATTTAATAGAAATTGATTTTAAGCTTTGAAAAAGAAAACATCTATTTAAATGGAATTTAATTCAAAATACCTACTATAATTAAGATCAATAATAAATGAGAAACAAAACAAATAAGTATACAAGTAGGGTATATAATTATTGATTCTCATATAATCTTCATTCAAACAAACATTTTTTGAAATGATTAAAAATTCATTCAAAGCTTCGCGAAAAAGAAAACATCTATTTAAATGGTATTTAATTCAAAATACCTATACAAAAGTTAATTATCCTATGTAAAGCATTTATTTACATAACCAGAGCAGAAAAAAGTAGAACAAAATAAAAAGTTTCTAATATTTAAATACAAAAGAATATAAGTCAGGGGAATGGGAAAGTTCTCTTTCATTACAAATAATTCTCATTAAGACATAACTCAAATATCTACTATTCAATAACTACAACATTTATCTTAATAAAACATTTATACAATATTCCTTAGTGAGCACAAAAGTACTAAATACATATCCCACACACTAGAGCAGGACTGTAAAAAAGTACTTTTTTCACATGCTATGTGTTAACATTACAAATCAGCAGCTTTTCAACTGTGGTCTGCAGACTCCTATAGGAACCCATACATTTTGGTCCCTTAAATATGGTGAATTCCGAGAGCATGTTACTGTTTTTCAAGTCGAAGACAAAATCAAAGCAATTAGTAAGAGTCAGAATTGTGACACCACCGCTTCATTTCGAAGAAAGATTTTAATTTTGATGCATTTCTCCCTATCTGAAAGATTTTCTCCATTCTAATGAGATCTCTGAAGAAGACATGATGCTTATTACACAAAATTTAAAGCGGAGTTTACGTAATTATTTTCTTGTCTCTAAATGAAAAAATAATTGGATGAGACATCCATTTCAAATAGATGTGTGTGAACAGGATGGTTTCACATCAGTAGAACAACTAATAGAAATTTTCACAGATGGATCTTTGATATTGGAGTACAATAAGTTCCTTCAAAACTTTTTGGGTCACTTACAGGAAAATATTTCAGAATTATACATGAAAACCCAATGCCTATCCAAATCACTTATTTATGTGAAAAAACTTTTTTGGCTCTTCTTTATTGTCAGGGTGATCCAAAAAGAAGGGGCATGGTGATTGAAAGTTTAAGAAATGCTGTTAGAGATGTTTGCGAGATTAGTTAGGGAGATACATCTGGTCTGCAAGTTTAACATAACAGATCTAATGTAAAGATCAAGAACAAGTATTTTTTGTTTGTTAATTCAAACTCAATTAACATTTCTTTCATTTTCATATTTGCTCAATAATAATACAGCATTTTAGCTTAAGACAAAACCAATTACTGACATTCATTTAAATGTTATCTGTATTTAGGATTTAAAATTCATATTTACTTAATGTAATTAGAATAAGATTTCTTCATTCAATCAGTAAAGATTTTTTTTTGTTTAATGGCATTTAATATTAATATTAATTAAAAAAGATTCTTGAAAATGGTTACAGCAATATTACAATATAACATAATTTTTAAGTAAATCAGTGGTGCACACAAGGGAAGGGGTCCCCAAAGCCCTTAATTTTTTAATGATGATAATCCTATAATATATAGTATTTGAAATTTAATTATAAGTAATTAGCATTAATTTATAAAATAAAAGGTTATTAATTCCATAATTTATTTTTTACTTTCTTTTGTTCCCCAAATCGACAAAATCAAAAGAATACGTTTGGGGCCTCGTATTGAGGTATGATACAAGAATGGTCAACTTTCAACCCAATCTATACCCTCCCACTTCAGTGAATGAATATTAACATCGCACCATTCAGCTACTTGAGGGGTTTTACTGATGGACCTTGTGATTTTTAACTATGGTTGACGAGGACGACACCTGAACTCGTAACTTCCTCTTTTTATTTCCACACCAACGGGAGGAATTTTGAGCCTTGACATATTTCTTGTCCAAATGACGGATGGCTTGGATCTCCTTGCTATAAATCGTCGGAGACATGCTAGGAAGGCTTCTGTGATCAAGTCGGAAACAACTTCTAAATCAGTGGCTTTTGTACTGAAACAGATGAAAATGGCAACATACGATTTTAAAGTCAATCTTGATCTTTTTAAATTTGGTTTCGTGATTATAGGACCAGCGTAATCCAATCCAACTTTTTCGAAGGGTCTAGAAGGCACAATTCTGTATCGTGGTAAAGCTCCCATCATCTGGTTTATTGTCTGGGCTTTCGTGCGAAAACACGTAATACATTTATTTAATATTCTTCTTACACGGTTCTGACCCGATGGGATCCAATAAACTGTCTTATTAAATATAATGTGGTTTGCAAGCCAGAATGTAATGATTTCTTGTGACAGTGTTCAATTATTAAATCAGTTAAATGATGAGCCTTTGGCAACATCATTTGATGTTTTTGGAATTCAAATACGGTCGAATGTTTCAATCTACCTCCCACTCTCAGTATTTCATCTTCGTCCAAAAAAACGTTTAAAGATGATATTTTGCTGCCCTTTGGAATCGGTTGTCCGTTTTTGAGACACTTTATTTCCGTTAGAAATTCATTTAATTGTACTTGTTTTACTAAAACTTTCGTAACATGATCAAATTCAGAAGCACTTATACAATCTATTTTCCTTAATACTGGGTTCACTTTACAGTTATAAATAAATCTTAAACATAGAGCGCTTATTCTAATTAATTTACTAAAAGAGGTATATCTAGAGATTAAATTATTTTCAATTTGCCTCTTTTCAACCGCTGTATTTACATTAATTGATTTCTTCAATTCTAATTTATCGTTGTTTATTTCGGTTTCAATTATAGGTTCTGAAAATAATGGTCATTATGTTTGTTTCATTGTCAATCACTTGGGACCATGCCACCATATTTTGTTATTTTTAAGATCATTTAAAGGCAAACCCCGACTAATTAAATCAGCGGAATTATCCTTTCCTTTACAGTAGCGCCATTCCTTGGGATCACTCAGTTTTTGTATTTCTTTAATTCTATTCTTTACAAACACTTTATGTCTATTAAAATCCCCCTTTATCCAGTAATATGTTGTAGACGAATCAGTCCAATAAAAACGACTCACAGGCAGTATGAGTGCAGTTGCAATTTTGTCACTTAACCTTGCAGATAAAAGTGCTCCCATAAGCTCCAATCTAGGGATCGAAAGAGTTTTTAATGGAGCTACCCGACCTTTGATGCTACAAAACTAGAAATAATATTTTCATCATTCAGTTCTATGCGTAAATAAGCGACAGTTCCATATGCCCTTTGAAGCATCTGAAAAGCAATGCAACTGAATGGTGGTTGCATTTGAAGGCAAAAAGTTTTGAAAGTAATATCGAGGAATTTTTATTTCACTTAAATAATGAATCTCATTACACCATTTGTTCCATGAAACTTCTAATTGTTTCGGCAATTTGTCATCCCAATCCAATCCTAAACACCAAATTTTCTGAATTAAACATTTTATTCGGATCGTAAAAGGACCTATGAAACCTACTGGGTCAAATAATCGACCTGCGGCTTGTAACAAATATCTTTTTTGTATTAATTCTTTTAGAAAGAAATGTTCCTAAATCGCTGGAATCAAAATAGAATGTATCAGATTTTTCATTCCAACCAACTCCTAAGACCTTTGAAGCTATCAACGTGTTCAATGACTCTTTATGTTCATCTACTTCAAAATTTAATTTTTTTAACCTTTGATTTAGCTCGGAAGAGTTGGTTCTCCATTTCCGAAGATCCATACTTGCATCTTCCAAAATTTGTTTACTTTCTATGCAGGTCGTCAAGGCTGCTTGGACACTGACATTTCCACACAGAAAATCATCAACATACAATGACTGGTTAAGATGGTTAAAAGTATCAGGAAAAATATCTACATATTTTTTAAGATGATGCTTTATCGTAGCTGTGGGAAGAAATGGACTTGATTTTACTCCAAATAAAACCCTAGTCATTCGGAAAATATCAAGCCGTTTGTTTCCTGGATTTTCATCCCAGAAAAATCTTGTAAAATCCCTTTCACTTTCGTCTATCTCAATCATCAAAAATGCCATTTTTATGTCAGCTACAAATGCAATTGGATTCACTCTAAATTTGATGAATAGAAAAAATAGGTTAGGTATAAAATTTAGCCCTGTGTGTAAACAATTGTTCAAAGATAGCTGTGATGACGCATCAAATACGATTCGCAATTTGCTTGTAGTTTTATCAGTACGTATTACTGCTCTATGTGGTAGATAAAAAATATTATGCTTTAGATTTTCTTCTTCAAATGGAACACGTTCTATGATTTTCTCAGAAAGATAATTATTTACAACTAATTTGTAATCCTCAAATAAGGAACTGTCATTTTTAAAACGTGATCTTATTTTTAGAAATCTTTTCCTAGCAATTTCTTCATTATTTTCTAACAATGTTTTCATGTTAGGTTTCCAAGGGAATTTAACTTTATACCGCTTATTTTGGTATGAAATTCCCGCTTCAAATTCAGACTATTCAATATTTTCCTCATCGGACACACCTCTCTGCTTCTATTCCTAAGTTCTCTAAATTCCAAAATTCGCTAAGCTGTTTAGAAATATTGGATTCATTAACAATAACACTCATTGTTAAAATGTCCTCAGAATCTGTTTCGATTACTGCTGAAACTATATTATCAGTGTCCCTTTTCGAGACAAATCGGCATCATGTCGATTTCGAAAACATATTGAGAAATGGTGCGACCCATTACAAATCGGACACGACTCCTTTTTTACACATTCCATTGCTCTATGACCGGGCGACAAACATAAATAACAACAGCCCTTTTTCCTTAAAATTTCTCGCTTTTCGTTAGCACTAAAAGAACGGCAAGCGTCGAGTTCATGACCTTTGTTGCAGTATAAACATTTTCGGTTTCTAGGTTCTACTTTCTCCCAGGGGGTGGGAAATGAATGTGGCCGTAAATGTACTCTATTCGGGGTGGCTTCATACGTTGTCCGGGGAAATAGGAGCCTTTATTTTTTGTTCTGTCTTGCGGTGGAGGGGAATAATGACATAGTTTATGACTTTATTTGAGAAGCTCGCTCCCTACTACGGATTTCAAAGTGCAGGAACCGCAAAAGAGCGCTCAGGTCAAACCCTTCGTCCTTTTGAGAACGATTGAATTCCAAAACGAGTTCCGAGGACGAGGAGGTTCCTGTTTCAACAGGATGGGTGTTAATAAGTTTGAGTAGGATTCTCCTTTAACTCCTAAACTTTAAAGACTCCTTATTTGCGTTTCTGCTCTATCGTACAAATTTCTTAAGGCTACAGTGGACAGTAAAAAAAAAATTTTTAATTTTTTACAAACATGCCCCAAATTTTTACTGGCTGTATGTAACTTAGAACTAAAACCATATAAAAATTTGGTGAGAAAAAATGATTAGTTTTTAAGAAATTTAAAAAAAAATTTAACGAAAATTTCAAAACGTTCCAAGCGTTTTGATTTTTTTTAAATTTCATGTTTTCACCTGATTTAACTTCTTTAAGCAATTCTTTACAAATGTATGCATACAATGTAATGTTTTATATGATAATTTACAAAATATGGGTAAACGCAAATTTTTATATAAAAATTTCAAGAATTTTAATGATTTCCTACATAAAAAAACTTTAATTTCTTCTTTCACCCTATCACTATTACTACAATGCATCCAAGAATTTATAAGTATACATTAGATGAATACTTTTGGAAAGTTTTGTTATAATTCGACAAAAATTGCAACGCATGGAACATTTTGAGTTTTGGTTTCGAGGCAAATTTTTGATTCTGAGAAAAAGTTTTTTTTTATTTTAAAGGAAATTAACTTATTTTTTTTAAAAAAAATTAAAGATATAAATATGAATTTGAAAAACACTAATATCATACAAATATAAGATAGATGCAGAATATATATACATAAGGTTCTGCAATATTTATTGTAACAGTCACATTGACACGTGGTATATACAGTGATAAAAATTGAAGTAAGCTAGAACTTTCTTATAATATCTGAAGTAAATTAGCAGAATGTATTTCATTGTTTTATCTCAACCAGATAGTATATTATATATTTCATTAATCATGATGAGTAAAAATAAAGTATTTCAAAGAGATTAAATTACAAAAATTCAATGCTTTCGAGGAAGGTTTCATTTTTAGAACAACAGCTATTATTATTCTAAAGGAAAAAACTTAGTTTTTTTAAAAACAATTAAAGACATTCATATAAATTTGAAAACACTAATATCATAAAGATAAGATAAACATAGAATGTATGTATAAGATTCTGCAATATTTATTGTAACAGTCACATTGACATGTAATATATATAATGATAAAATTGAAGTAAGCAAGAACATTCCAATAAAATCTAAAGTAAATTAACAGAATGTATTTCATTATTATTTCATCAACCAGATAATATATTATATATTTCATTAATCACAATGAGCAAAAATAAAGTATTTCAATACAATTAAATTACAAAAATTCAAAAAAATAACAAATCTAATTACACATAACAAGAAAACTGTTTGCTAAGTCTGATAAAAAAATTTAAAAAGCACCGGCACTATAGGCTGCATTTGTATTCGTGGCATTTCTTTTCCTTTTTTGTTTTGTAGAAATATTCTGAGAAATGCGTCGTTTATCTTGTCTTTCTGCAATAGTCAAAGAAAAACTGTCATTTAGACATGAGTCCTCTTTCGCTTCAAGAGATTTTACATAGCCCAAATTGTGCTTTTCAATGGCATCCGTTAGGGCTATTTCCAGCCTCCTTTTGTAGACGAATACCTCTTTTGGGCATTTCCGCCAAATGCAGCTATGCAAACTTTCATTCGAATTTTGCGTCTTGCCTGCTACGCATCTTTCAAGAATGGTGTCTGAAGCTAAACGTTGATAAACAGGCATAATTTTCTCCACTACTTGTGGCGACAAGTAAGTTTTCATGGAACTGTGTGACCCTGGGGTCTCACCTTTGGCTATAGCTCTTTTATAGAAACACCATGATGATTCCCCTTCAGGACACTTACCATGCATAGGCTTTTTGTCAGTTGACGAGCAATGCATCAGGCTGGCATATATAGCAGTTTTCATTTTATCGGTATCAGGGACATTATCTTTTATTGCCTTTCTATAGTAATTTTGCAACTTTGTAATGTTTTTATCTGTAAGACTTCCCTGCTTACGCCCACCAAGAGTCACTTTTTTCACCTTCCATTCTTTCACTTTGTTACGTAACGATGTGCCTAGCCTCTTTGCAATATGATTCAGGCACTCTTCCTTTTCAATTTTTATATCAGAACCATATATTTTATTGTCCGACAAAAATTGAAAAGTTTTTGAGTCACCATCACTCAGCATGGAAACGAATCTCATTTGGCAATCACTAATTGATCGCCTCCACATAATTAGTACAGCGTGCATCTCCATGGCTCCAGAAGTTCCATCGAAATTTTTGTCACACTCATCCGCATGTCCTTTTTGCCATATGTGGAACTCCGCACTATCGACTCCCATATCTCGACCAGCAACTACACAATTATGACAGTATTTCGATAATACTTCAAAGTCAAGGACAAGTCCACTAAGGATATCGATGATTATTCCTAATCCTAGGTTAGATGTATGTCCTCGCTTTTGCCAAGTACCGTCATATGATACACTCACATCAATTATTTCCTGATTTTTTAGAGAAGCATCAACTTTTACGTGAGCTTCTCTAGCAGCTTGACGTGACATTTCGAGCATTTTTTTCTTCACCTGTTTTTCACGGATAAGTTGTGCATGCATTTGGCAAATGTTTTCGGTCCATTGTTGGCATGTTGAGCACAGATGAAAACGTTTCCAAAGCAGCATGCCCTCTGCCTATGGATAGGAAGGCACTCACCAGTTTGCTGTTTATATCAGGTGAGTTTTTGGCCTCTTCTTGGAAACTTGAAAAAACACTTCCATAGCTTTCATGACATGATTCGCAAAAAAGTTCCATCTTTGTAGAATACCCCATGGAATGGTGTTGTTTTATAACAAGGGTACACAGTTTGTACAATATTTACAAGGAACTTTCTGCAATAATTCAGAAAACACAGCCTTGTGAGTGAAAATATAGCGTGCCTCAGGTTGGGAAGATGTACTCGGTTCAGACAATGTATCTCTCTGCAATACCATACTATTACTGTTTTTTTCATCAACAGTTTTAGAAGATTTCTGCCATCGCTTCTTGCTATTTTCAGCCAACATCTTTCTCCTTTTGGTAGGACGACCTTTAAGTTTTCTATATCTCGATGATATAAGATCCATTATAAAAATTTTAAATAACAAAAGCAATTTAAAATGAACTTTAGTTCTGAAAAGAACTTTTTGTTTTGGTAAAATCAATATAAAGTTTGAATAAAATTGAACGAAAAATGCAAACGCAAGTTCGAACGAATTGTAAACAAATAATGCCGATTTAGGTCTCAGATACAGTTAAAACAAATTGTTGCCATCCAGACCTTGATAAATTAACATTTAAAAATAAAAATTAGAGAGGCTATGTCTACAGTAAATAAAATTCGTACTGTCAAAGTACATGACAGCTTTGTCAGCATAACATCAGAATGTAAACAAAGGGGCGTGGTCATGAATGACTGAATCGGAACTACCCCATAACTCAGTAAAAAATGCATGAAACCCAAAAATTTTTTTTGCGTTTGATAGAGAAGCTAATATAATATTAAAATAAGCCAAAAAAATTTTTCGATGTTTTAGTCAATTTTCCACATTTTAACTGTCCACTGTAGCCTTAAGCCCACAATATCAGTAGGGTTTCTAACAGGTGTTAAATTTAATAAATTGCTCAAATGAGCGTTAATTAACATGTTTTTATTTCCAAATCTATCTTTTAATAAATCAAGCGCTCTATCATAATTATCATCAGAAATTGGAAATCCACTAATGCAAGCAAGCGCATTACCACACAAATATGATTTTAAATAATTAAATTTATCAACTTTGCTTAGTCTATTGTTATTATGAATAGAGCTTTCAAATAAATTATAAAAATCTAACCATTCAGAATAATTTCCAGAATACTTATTTATATGCAATTTAGGTAAATTTATGTTCATACATTCAAAACTATTGGAATCAATAACTTGGATATTTCGAGAAACTGTATCAACCTGGATAGAGTCAGAATTTATTCTCCTAATTTTAGAAGAAAGCTTCGTTTTCCAAAATATAATCTTCTCTTTAATTTCTTCCGAAGCTTCCATATCTTCAGTAATAGTGTCAACAGACAAACGATCTTCAATTAGTGTATTTAATAAACTTAAGTTACTTTCTTTGTCATTTAATTGCTCTATAAAAGCTTCAAATTGATCAACAGGTTCATTTTCATTGTTGATCTTTCCTTCAATTTTATTTATCAATTTTGTCAACGAAGAGCGTACCGCAGTACGCTTCTTTTTAAATTTTGAGAGATCTTCTGACATTTTAATCTTCTATTCAGGTATAATTCAGTTTCAATAAAAATTCGGCTTACCTGAATTCACTGTCGACGATGATGTTTCAACTTCTTGGTCGAGGCTATCAAAAATGATTCTTTCATCAATTTCAGGCCGTTGCACCAATGTTACGATCATCGGTGGTTCAGTTAATCAGTGGTAGAATGCTTTTATATTAATCAACGCTCATATCATCATTAGACTCAATTAAATCATCGAAGACAAGTGTAAGATTAAATAAGTTTAATGGAATATGGAGTGCATCTGCACTCGGTCACGTACACAAGTTCTTTGATGTCAACGTATGTTTTTACAAGCAGCGCCCTCTATACTGAGAGGGGTTCTACCAAAGGTAATAATTCAAAAATTAAAAGCAAATCATTGTAAAGAAACTTGATTTTGTTAAATGGGATGACTCAACACTATGATTGTAGTTATTTACCATCATTAATATTTATTAAAAAAGAAATAATTTTACATCCATTTTAGAAGGCGAAAATATTCAACATTTTTAGTTGTTATTTTATTTCTACAAGCTTACTCTACCGTTGCTAAGGCAACTCATTAAATCCATCATCTGACCTTTTCATTGCCAGATACTACAGAATGAAGGGCTACTAATCTGGAATTACAAATATAGGCTTAAATTATTTCTCTGACAAATACCATTAAATATACTACTCTCAACTAAGTTCTCATTGAAAGAGGAACAACATACCCAAGCTCATCTGCCTTTCTTCATCCATCAATACTAGTTTTTACAACACAAAATGAAACTTACTAATACAAATGAATATATTTTAATATAAAGGAGAATTAACAGGATTGAGTGGAAATACAAACTGTATTAAAATATAAAGGAGTTTATTCTAGAAGAATGTTGTTAATCCCATTTTAGTAATGATAACTGCTTATAATGTGAAAGAAAAATCATAAAATCAAAACACATACACCCACAAATTTAAATTGACCACTTAAATTATTTAATAAAGAAGTTTTTTAAAAAAATGTCACAAACACATTCATTATCCACAAAGAAATAAAAATCCTCTGGTTAGAGTAGTATATTTGTTTTTAGTTTCAAATAAAAATGAAGATTAAAATATACATATTACATTAGATTCATATTGTATTTACATTTATATACATACCAAAATTAAGATCAATAACAAATGAGAAACAAAACAAATAAGTGTACACATGTAATTTTTTTTAAATTTATAATATCAGAATGTAGAAAAATTTCCAGCATAATATAGTTGAACATGTTTTTGTGCGGTTGATAGGAACTGCTTAAAATAACACCACAAAAAAAATATTTGAATATTTCATGAATTAATACATATAACAAGCAAATTCATCGAAATACTGCAGATTTTTTTTTTTTTTTTTTTTTTTTTTTTTTGCGGTCGCACAAAAACAGGTTCTACTGCACTGTAATGTAACACAATTATTGATTCTCATAAAATCTTCATTACTACAAATACTTTTTTCACAGAAGAATTTTTGAAATGATTAAAAACTGAATAAATAGAAATTGATTTTAAGCTTTGAAAAAGAAAAAACATCTATTTAAATGGAATTTAATTCAAAATAAATACTATAATTAAGATCAATAATAAATGAGAAACAAAACAAATAAGTACGCATGTAGGGTATATAATATCAGAGCACAGAAAAATTTCTAGCATAATACCATAATGTGGCATAATTATTGATTCTCATATAATCTTCATTCGAACAAACATTTTTTGAAATGATTAAAAATTCATTCAAAGCTCCGCGAAAAAGAAAACATCTATTTAAATGGTATTTAATTCAAAATACCTATACAAAAGTTAATTATCCTATGTAAAGCATTTATTTACATAACCAGAGCAGAAAAAAGTAGAACAAAATAAAAAGTTTCTAATATTTAAATACAAAAGAATATAAGTCAGGAATGGGAAAGTTTTCTTCTCATTACAAATAATTCTCATTAAGACATAACTCAAATATCTATTATTCAATAACTACAACATTTATCTTAATAAAACATTTATACAATATTCCTTAGTCAGCACAAAAGTACTAAATACATATCCCACACACTAGAGCAGGACTGTAAAAAAAGTACTTTTTTCACATGCTATGTGTTAACATTACAAATCAGCAGCTTTTAAACTGTGGTCTGCAGACTCCTATAGGAACCTATACATTTTTGTCCCTTAAATATGGTGAATTCAGAGAGCATGTTACTGTTTTTCAAGTCGAAGACAAAATCAAAGCAATTAGTAAGAGTCAGAATTGTGACACCACCGCTTCACTTCGAAGAAAGATTTTAATTTTGATGCATTTCTCCCTATCTGAAAGATTTTCTCCATTCTAATGAGATCTCTGAAGAAGACATGATGCTTATTACACAAAATTTAAAGCGGAGTTTACGTAATTATTTTCTTGTCTCTAAATGAAAAAATAATTGGATTAGACATCCATTTCAAATAGATGTGTGAGAACAGGATGGTTTCACATCAGTAGAACAACTAATAGAAATTTTCACAGATGGATCTTTGATATTGGAGTACAATAAGTTCCTTCAAAACTTTTTGGGTCACTTACAGGAAAATATTTCAGAATTATACATGAAAACTCCAATACCTATCCAAATCACTTATTTATGTGAAAAAACTTTTTTGGCTCTTCTTTATTGTCAGGGTGATCCAAAAAGAAGGGGCATGGTGATTGAAAGTTTAAGAAATGCTGTTAGAGATGTTTGCGAGTTTAGTTAGGGAGATACATCTGGTCTGCAAGTTTAACATAACAGATCTAATGTAAAGATCAAGAACAAGTATTTTTTTGTTTGTTAATTCAAACTCAATTAACATTTCTTTCATTTTCATATTTGCTCAATAATAATACAGCATTAGCTTAAGACAAAACCAATTACTGACATTCATTTAAATGTTATCTGTATTTAGGATTTAAAATTCATATTCACTTAATGTAATTAGAATAAGATTTCTTCATTCAATCAGTAAAGATTTTTTTTTGTTTAATGGCATTTAATATTAATATTAATTAAAAAAGATTCTTGAAAATGGTTACAGCAATATTACAATATAACATAATTTTTAAGTAAATCAGTGGTGCACACAAGGGAAGGGGTCCCCAAAGCCCTTAATTTTTTTTAATGATGATAATCCTATAATATATAGTATTTGAAATTTAATTATAAGTAATTAGCATTAATTTATAAAATAAAAGGTTATTAATTCCATAATTTATTTTTTACTTTCTTTTGCTCCCCAAATCGACAAAATCAAAAGAATACGTTTGGGGCCTCGTATTGAGGTATGATACAAGAATGGTCAACTTTCAACCCAATCTATACCCTCCCACTTCAGTGAATGAATATTAACATCGCACCATTCAGCTACTTGAGGGCTTTTACTGATGGACCTTGTGATTTTTAACTATGGTTGACGAGGACGACACCTGAACTCGTAACTTCCTCTTTTTATTTCCACACCAACGGGAGGAATTTTGAGCCTTGACATATTTCTTGTGCTTTGGCTCCCACTTCATGGCGGGATTTCAGCAGTACAAGGATTGAACTAACGACATACCATCCACGAGTCTCTTACTTTGATCAGTTCACAATGATTAAAAGGTTGAGAAGTACTGCTATATATAAGATCAAATATTTCACACTTATAACTGGCTAATTAAAACGAGCCTTAGTTCCTCTACTATTCAAGTTACATTAGACTACACATTTCAATTAACAAAGTTTATAATAATATTCAAATTCTTAAGAGTTTTGTTGAAGATTTTCACAAACACAAAAAGGTACTTTTCCATTTTGGGGGTCATAACAATGCAACAACAACAAAACAAAACAAAAATTGACAAATGGCAGTAAAAAATTTTTATTGTAGTAAATCTACATAAAAATTCCCAAGTTTCAGTGCTTAAGATACATGTGGAGGAAAATAAGTAAAAAAAAGCACCTTATTCTGAGCTTGGTGTTTAAAATAAAATTAACTGTTGCCAATGGCTCCCAAAAACAAAGTATCCAAAAAATAATTTTGCAAAAGCCTTCATTAAACATCATTGGCAAATATTGCATTTGCACTCGTTTTTTCAGGATAATCCTTATATCCAGAATAATTGAGGAAAAAAAGTACATATTTACAAACTAAAGATTCAATGGGTACTTCCGTATTATCGCAGCCGTATTGGTAACGTTGTACGAGACGAAGCACATGGTTACCAATTCAGTGTGCATGACATATGCGAAATAGGGGTTGCCAACTTGGCGAATTATCTTAAATGTTGGCATTGTTGCAATAAAAAGCAAGTACCATTCAAAGTTTACATTCTTTTAAAAAAAAAAAAAGCAGATGAAAAATAGAAAATAATATAACCTTATTAAAGATAACATATTTCATTTATACTGCAGCATTATTTATAAAATATACTTAGTTACAAGAATATTTCGCAGAATTAATTACAATACAACATTTTTCCATATTTAATAATAGCATCATGTTTTATGTACTTCGTATCTCTGGTTAACAAAGAAGTAAACTATGTAAGATAAACTTAAAAGTTTTTTAAACAATATTTTGATATGATTATTAATAATTCACCAGAATTCAGTTTTATTTGCCTTTTCTTACCATTGTACATATAAAAACTACAGATATGTATACATTGCAGTGAGAAAACACATAACTTCAGTTTTTATTTCCCTTCCTAAAATCATCACAAATCACTAGTATACCAATAGTAGATAATTTTGATAAATCTGTATTCAGGTTTAAAAGTTCATCTGGACAAAAGAATTGCATAAAATAAAGAACTTCATTATGATCACATGTTTCATAAGCATAACTCAAAATGTCATTAGTTGAAATCCTTTCGGTTTCTAAGTTTTTACATTTCTGAAATATATCATGAATGATATCACTAACATATTCTCGAAGAATACCAAGAAGGGAACATCTTGAAAAATTTTCAAAGTTATCATCAAAATTCATTTCAGGATACTTTTTCTTATAGAATGAAGAATGTTCACCATGTTTAACGCAGAGTTTTGAGAGAACACCACATGTGACAGGAAGAGTAAAAAAATCTTTCACAGTAGAATGCAACATTGAATTATGCCTTAAAATGGTTAAATAATCGATTGCATTATCAAAACCACGATTACATTCTAAGTCATCTGATATATCTTTCAACTTGTTTAACAAATTACTTGCCCTGATTGTGTTGCTTTGAGTAACTTCAACACATTCTGTGGAATGAATTTCAGTTGATTGAGTAACGAATGATGGCAGAGAAGATGAATGCTGTACAGATGATCCAGAATTTCATTCATCATGACTTCTTCATAATGATTTTTGCATTGAATGTTTATCAATATCAGGTCTTTTAATTTGTTTAAAATTACCATGATTGGATTTGTGTATAGTGGGTGATATTTCAACAACTGTATTGTTACTGTTTTGGCATTCTTTACTTTCATTGCAACCTTTTTTTGCTCCAGTTGATTTAGGAGCTATCTTTTGAATAGAACTTTTAGGTCTACGGGTTAATTTTTTTGTATTTGATTTATTAGATCGTTCAGGTGTTTTGCTTACTTCGGAATTTCTTCTATTATCATACTCCAGCTTTCGTTCTAAAGAATATCTGTGAGCAAAATCAACCATATCTATTTCATAACTTGAAGTCTCAGCAAGGTGTCTTTCGTAATTTGCATCTCTTTTCATTTTTTTGACAATCGTACGCTTCTTATTGCCTTCACGAAGAGAAGGAGAGTGTTGTACGTTAACTTTGGTATCATTTTGCTGATATGTTTGTAGCATATCCTATATTTTAACTCACTAGATGGTAGCACCTTACAATGAAGTGTACATCTAGAATAGTACTAGTTTTCTCCGCTAGGGTTCCAGTATATATACGTTGTGCTCATGGGTAATCTCTCTCTCTCTCTCAACACTCGCAGAGGATTTAGAACATGTGTCTACAATAAAGTTAAAGTTGTTAAGTTTTATCCGATTACATCCTGATTGAACATTAACGCAACATAGCCTTCAATGGTGACCTGCATGAATAAGATATTATGGCATTAAAATAATGCTTTATTTTTAAAATTTTCACGAAATAGCTAAATATTGCGTAAGAACTGGTAACCACGTGTAAGCTTCAAAATGAATGACGTAGGCGCCGTCAAGATACCGGCATATAACTTTCACGATCCTGCTCTCTGGTTCACAATGTGCGATAGCACATTCCAACTTGGCTGTCCCAAGGCAATAACAGACAGCAAAACAAAATTTAATTACATCATCGCACATTTACCACCGGAAGCAGCAACCATCATTCGTGACGTCATTATGAATCCCGACCCTGTGGAGCCTTACGAAAAAGCGAGAATGGAGCTAATAAAAAGAAGCGGTGAATCATCCCATCAAGAAATCAGGAAATTACTCATCGGAGAAGAACTCAGAGATAGACGTCCCAGCGAACTATTGCGCGTCATGAGGAGGCGCGCGGAATCTCATAGCGTTCCGGATGACCTCATGCTTGAACTTTTTCAGCAGCATCTGCCCACTCGTGTACAATCCATTCTTGCAGCTATAAGCCCGCTGGCATTGGAGAAAGCTACCGAAGTAGCCGATCGAGTCATGGAGGTGACGCCAATTGCGGTAAGTGCCTGTTCCGTTTTCTCAGACAAAAATTCCATTGAAAGCCATGTACTTGAAGAAATAAAAAAATTAAATTTGCGCATTGATGAAATTTCGCGTAGCAGAAGTCGTAGTCGTAATCGTAATCTCCCATTTCATAAACGTAATCGCTCTAAACCAAAAACATACGAGCAGTGCTGGTACCATTACAAATTTGGCTCAGCAGCTCAAAAATGTCACCCTCCATGTAAATTCTCAAAAACGAGTCCGGTTAGGTATAATGGCGACTACTGCCTTGCCAAGAAATTCTCGTCGCCTTTTATTCGAGATAGACGTACTAATGTCACATTTTTAATTGACACGGATCTGGTGCGTCCATAATTCCAGCAACAAAAACACAAAGGCAAAATAATTCACAAATGACACTTTCTGCCGCCAATACATCACCCATACATGTATACACAACTCAAACACTTTCTTTGGATTTAGGCTTAAGGAGAATTTTCCAATGGACATTTTTAGTTAGTAACGTTTCAACCCCAATTATCGGTGCTGATTTCTTGTACAACTTCCGTTTAGTACCGGATATAAGTAAGCAAGCATTGTTAGACTCGGAGACAAATATTAAATGTCATTGTATTTTAGGCAATAGTAGAATTCATTCAATTAAAACTGTGTCAGGTGATAGTGTTTATCATGAACTTTTAAGAAAAATTCCTGACATCACAAAACCTCCCCGGCCTGATCAAGAAATTAAACATTCCGTAGTCCATTACATCGAAACAAATAGTCGACCTGTAACAGCTAAAGCTCGCCGCCTCGCTCCCGATCGTCTCCGCATCGCAAAGCGGAATTTGAGAACATGATTACTCTAGGTCATATGCGACCTTCCAAAAGTAATTATGCCTCACCTTTACATATGGTTCCTAAAAAAGACAGCACAGAGTGGTGACCAGTCGGCGATTACCGTGCACTCAATGCTCAAACTATTAAAGATAATTATAGCGTTCCCAATATTTTAGATTTTACTTCTAATCTTCACGGTACAAAAATTTATTCTCAAATTGATCTCGTGAAGGCATATCATCAAATTCCAATTAACCCAGATGATGTACATAAAAGTGCAATCATCACACCTTTTGGGTTATTTGAAAGCACTCGGATGCAGTTTGGTCTTTGCAATGCCGCTGCTACATTTCAACGATTCATAGATGAAGTCTTGCGAAATCTTCCATTTGTGTTCGCTTTTGTAGATGACATTCTGGTCGCGTCTTCTTCACCCGAAGAACATTTAGAACATTTACAAATTTTATTCACACGCTTACAACAATATGGACTATCTTTAAAGCCCTCTAAATGCATTTTCGGTGTAACTACAATAAAATTCTTAGGCTTTAAAGTATCTGAATCAGGAATAGAACCCTTGTCGGATCACGTCGATTGCATTTTAAATTTTCCTCAACCTACTACACTCACGCAATTAAGACGTTTCCTCGGGTTATTTAATTTTTATCGACGCTTTGATCCCAAAGCTGCTCATTTATTAGCCCCACTAAATAAATTTTTTGGAAGGAATTAAAAATTTTAAAAGTCTAAACAAGTTTCCTGTAAAATTTGCGTGACTCAATTCAATGGACTGAGGAGGCAGAGCAGGCATTTAATGATGCCAAAAACGCTTTAGCTGACGCAACTCTTCTTCGACATCCCATTCCAGGTGCAAAATTAAGCCTTTGGACTGATGCGAGTGACAAAGCCGTAGGTGGTTCTCTTATGCAACTTTGCCAAAACAATTGGGAACCTGTTGCCTTTTTGTCAGTGAAACTCTCGAAAAGTCAGCAGAAATGGTCCACATATGACAGAGAACTCCTGGCAATGTATATTTCGGTCAAACGTTTTTGTCACATGCTCGAAGGAAGAGACTTCATAATCTACACAGACCAGAAGCCTCTCATGTATACCTTTATGCAAAATCCTGACAAGTGCAGTCCACGGCAATGGCGACATCTAGATTTCATATCTCAATTCAGTACCGATGTTCGTCATATAAATGGTACCCACAACGCAGTCGCTGATGCACTTTCAAGAATTGAAGTGAATCAAATATCCAATTCATTTTAGATTTCGAGGCACTTTCAAAGGCTCAACTAGAAGACAACGAATTACAAAGTTTCCAAAATGACGAGAAATCTTCCCTTGTCTTTAAACGTGTGCCATCTCCAGTATCAGCTACTGAACTTATCTGTGATACTTCCACTGGCTCTCCCAGACCATTTGTACCACATAATTTTCGTAGGACCATATTTGAGCATTTTCACAACTTAGCTCACCCTGGTGTTGCAGCATCTTTCCAACTCATCGCATCCAGATATGTTTGGCCAAACATGCGGAAAACAGTGAAAGATTGGGTCCAGAATTGTATTGCTTGTCAACGTTCAAAAGTGCACAGACACACAAAGACACCTCTGGGCACTTTCGCCTTACCTGATGCAAGATTTTCACACATTCATGTGGATTTGATAGGTCCTTTACCATCATCAGAAGGAAAATCTTTTGCTTAACAATTGTCGATCGATTCACTAGGTGGCCAGAAGCAGTAGCCATAGAGAACATTACTGCAGAAACAGTTTCTCGTGCCATTTTTGACACTTGGATCTCTAGATTTGGTTGCCCAGTTTACTTAACGACTGACCAAGGCCGACAATTTGAAGCTGCTCTTTTCAAAGAATTAACGAAATTCCTGGGCACAAACCGCATCAGGACCACATCATACCACCCACAAGCAAACGATTTAGTGGAACGTTTACATAGAGTGCTAAAGAGCGCCTTAATGGCTCATGAGAATATCAAGTGGACTGAGACCCTACCTGCAGTTCTTCTTGGCTTGCGAGTAGCTGTGAAACCCGACATCAATGCTTCAAGTGCAGAATTAGTGTATGGTGTTTCCTCAGATTACCAGCCGAGATATGCACTGACACATCTTCAATGCCACTAGACTACGGATTTGTGCAACAGTTGAAAAACCACATGAATCATTTAAAACCCTTATCAACATCCACTCATGGATTTTCAAAAATTTTTGTGCACCCTAAATTGGATGACTGTTCTCATGTGTTCCTCCGTGTTGACAAAGTTTCCCCATCATTGTCTCAGCCTTACACAGGGCCACACGAAGTCCTATCAAGGAATGACAAACACATAACCATTAATATAAATGGAAAGAAAAGTTGTGTATCACTTGATAGAGTAAAACCAGCATTTGTGTTCAAGGATTTGCCCGAGACCATTCCTGATCCTATCATTAGTGCAGAATCATCACATCGCCATCCAGTGACAACAAACATGCAAACTACCAAATCAGGTAGACGGGTAAGATTTCCTCAGACTAATAACTGAAATTAAATAAACTATTCAAGTACCAGATGGACATACATATTTTTTCTAAGGAAAATTGTTTGACTTTTAATATCTTATGATTTTCATACCTTTTCATATTATGTATATTTATGCAATGTAATCTCAAATATCTGTATGCATATTATATTTTCTTATAGCGTAATTTCAAGCATATGTATATATAATTTTCTTTTCAATGTAATTTTCAAGCATATTTCAAATGTATTTGAGATTTTGCTCATGAGCATGTCATATATCGTTCTTTCGATTCTCTCCATCACTGGGGGGATACTATTGTAGCATATCCTATATTTTAACTCACTAGATGGTAGCACCTTACAATGAAGTGTACATCTAGAATAGTACTAGTTTTCTCCGCTAGGGTTCCAGTATATATACGTTGTCCTCATGGGTAATCTCTCTCTCTCTCTCAACACTCACAGATGATTTAGAACATGTGTCTACAATAAAGTTAAAGTTGTTAAGTTTTATCCGATTGCATCCTGATTGAACATTAACGCAACATAGCCTTCATGTTTTATAAGGAAAAGTTGAAAATAATTCATCTATAAAATCACATCTAGAAGCAGAACATTCGTCCTCTTCATTATCAAAGCGAGAAATAAGTGGATCCTCGTTTATTATTTTATTTTCATGTGTTTTTATCAATTCTGAGTGGATGTTTTTATCAATAAAATCATTTTCACAGGAAAGAGAAGAGGATGCAATATTTTTTGTATTTGTAGTACTTTTACAAAAATATTTCTCATTTCCACTATCGCAACTTTCCTTAACCTTAGAATAAGTTTTTCTACTGGACCTCAGAATACTCAAATCCCCATCACCGCCAGATACTAAATCACTGAAAACATGGCTAGAGTCTAGACAGTTGAATAGAGACATAGTTGGAAAAATCTCAAAGTACCACCAAAACCAACGGAAAATTATAGTCCTACCTTTCTTAAAAGAGTTTCCAAGGATGAAACAGTTGGCAGTGAAAATATGAGAAATGTAGACAATATAAAGAATTAAATCAAACCTACAAAAGAACACATCAAATCAAACAGAATAAATCATGCAATAGTGAAAAGTACAAAAAATTATAAAATACACATACGTATAAGTTAAAGTCTGTAAGTAAAATTTACTCTTAAATATTCAAGTAAAAATTTTAAATTTGAGAAACAAAGGAATTTCAAACCTTTTCTAATTAAATTTTTTAAGCTATTGAATACCGCTCCAATAAGGTAAATTACGGTCTTTTATCAACTAAAATATACAGTTCAAGAAAGAAAAATACTTGCATATTCTAAAATGGCTTTGAAAAATCCACTTACCAGTTTCGACGGTTGAACCCCAATTTTATGAAGTCGTTAAATAAAAGAGCACTTTTTTAGAAGAGGAGAGGGGAAGGTGAAATTGTCGAATCCGGCACTTCTCCGCCAAATTTTGAAAAATCGCCAATTTGGCGTGTTTTTGCGTGTTGTGTTTTGGAGTTACAACCCTAAATACACAACACGCAACGCCGGAGCGAAATTCAAGATGGCGGAAGGAAAATGTTTAAAAAATAGCATTTTAAAAAGTTCAAAACTGAAAATCGCTGCAAAATTAGGCATTTAAAAATGGAAATAGTTTCACTTACCTTAAAGAAATGCTGCTTTTCCCGACACTTATGATGACGATGAGTTGCCTACTGAAATTATACCAGTGTGCTACTGCATATTTTTTATGAGAGCACCTTCCAAAACATTTTTATTTTTGCATCGCTAACAAAACGTGCACGAATCCATATTACTCAATTCAAACCAAAACCATTTCTTTACACTCCTAAACACATGATGGGTATCCTTTTTCACACTGGACTGAATTTTGCAGTACCATTCAAAAATAATCATTCACTTTCTTACCCGTTCTTTTCTTTCCCATACTTTTTCCACATTTCGGACACACATACGATGATCCAATCAAACCTTCTTCCATGCACCATTCTAAAACAGCTTTCTTTCCAAGCACAGGCAACATAGCAAAACACCTTTAACAATAGTAATCGTAATTTTTCATGCATTCATTCAAATTAATCCTAAGAGCATCACTGGACATCATGGCAATCCTTTGAAATTTATGTGAAGAAAGAAATAAAGAAAAAAATTACCTGTAAAAATTAATTCCCAAATCGAAGAAAACGAAGCCGAACAGCTGACCCAACCGGAGCGAAAGAAGTAACCGTTTGCTGTGTAACGGATTTTTGAAGAAAAAGCTTTCTGCTCATGCGCGAGAAAACCGTTGGAGAATTAAACTGTTAAAAATAAAAAACCAATTACGAATGCGCTAACTTCGTTAAAACTGTTAAAATTAAAAACATCTACTGCGCATGCGCCGCATTTCGCCAAAAAAACGACTTCTCCACTGAAAAACGAATTCAAAAGGGTTACCAGATTTGGCGCATTTATCGATTTGGCGAGAAAACACTTGGCGCGATAAGTGCCGGATTCGACAAATCAACCGGGGAAGGAAACAGGGGGATGACAGTCTGCAGGGTTACAGAACTGAGCAAATTTCTCGCCAATATCGGCGCTTGCTTTGAATACGATGCCAATCATTCATTTTCGCATTAGACGTGGACCTGTTCACAATCGACCAATAAGAAAGCTCCCTCTCGCAACGCGGGAGAGAGTAATCATACTCACATCTCACACCCAACACAAACACGAAAAGCTGCCTCCCCATTGGACAAGCAATCAGCCATCCTGAGGCCCCCATTGGCCGAAGGAATTTTAACTTTAATGCATCTTTCAAAATTCAGCAAATGTAACTTCTTAAATTGTATTCAGATTCTTAAAATTAAATTTTCTTGATTTTATATAGTCTTTAAATTTTAAATTTTTAACTTCTTTTTTTATCATACTCTTAAATATTTATTTTAAATCTCTAAAATAAAAGGGCAATGTTTCAAAGTATCAAGTCACAAATATTTTTCATCAGACAAGAGATCAAAGCCCCAAAAGGGCTAAGTGCTCTAGTAAAAATATCCCAGCTAGACCTGTTCACATGGTGAAAGCTGTATTCTTATCGGAAGCATAAAAAAAATATATAACCATCTTTCGAAATAGCAAGTTTAAATACATGGAACAAATTTATTTTAAATGAAATTAAATAATTTATTTCTTCATTATTTTTTGAATAAAAAGTTGAATTATGTAATTGC
>BMAU01006110.1:0-21413 GCA_019973935.1 Trichonephila clavipes | reverse complement strand
GTTAAGCCAATTTTTTCAAAGAAGAAAAAGGTTAGAAGTTCATCAAACCAATTATTTTAGAGAAGATTTTTGAAATCAAATCCCGGCCGAGCCCCCAATTATTTCTGTGGGAGTCCGAATAAAATCTTCGAATAAAATCAGACTCTTCAGAAGTCGGGATTTTAAATTGGTGAGGTGGTTGTCTAGGGTATTAAAGGGTTAGTGATGAATAAATTGAATCAAAGTCTTTTAAACGCAGATACTTCATTTAAGTAAAAATATTTATTTCAAGTTAAAGAGGAAAATTTACAATGGGAAAGAGATATGCAGAAATTAGATTAATTGAAAGTTGAGTTATATCTTTAGAAGACGGGGAAATGAATTACTTTTCTCATGCTTGGACTGAAATTCAAGCGCGCGAAATGCGCGAAAACGTGAAGTGGTTGAACCGGTGGTGGCTAGTAAAAAATCTGAATCTGCCGAAAAATCTTCAAGTCGGTGCTCCACAGCCCACCCTGACGGCGCTGCTTTCAAATGTGGTAATAAACAAAATTGACATTAATAGTCCTCTGAAAAGGATATGACTCAACCTTTACAAAGTGATTAAAGGAAAAATCCCACATATATATATATATATATATATATATATATATATATATATATATATATAGTTTTACTATACATAATTTTGCATCCTTTTAGGATATTTCTCAACCTAAAAATAAAACAGCATAAAATATATTTATTTACTCAATAAAAGTTTTTTAATGGATTATATATATAAAAATTTACCTATATTAAGGTATTTTGACTACGTTCGAACCGTGATTTTAAAAAGCGCATAAATCGATAATTTTCATGATATTTAGTGTCACTCAGATTAGAATACATGCATAAAATTGTTTTAGGGACATTTTGACAAAAAATTATTTAAATATAATATTTTTGAAAAAATTAACTTAGAATAATCTTTTTCCAAATGTTCTCCTTTGTATAAAAATGGTTCTAATGTAATAATATTTTGCCAGTATATAGGTCAGACCTCTACAGAGGCCCAACTAGATTTTTGAAAAATTCACATTATTTTCAGAGTTACCACCCATTGAAATAATTATTCGAGTTTTTTTCTTAAAATTGTTCCCTTCTGTTGTCAAAATATGAATAAACCCGCTTCCAAGTTATATATTTCCCACCCTAGTTGAGCCTCTGAACAGAGAGGTCTGATAAGTTCTAATAGAAGCATTTTCCACAAAAGGAGAACATTTGGAAAAAGGATTATTCTGTTAATTTTTTGCCAAAATATTGTATTTGAATACATTTTTTGTCAAAATGTCCTTTAAACAATTTTATGCATATATTCTAATCTAAGTGACACTAAATATACAAAGTTATCCATTTATGCGGCCTTTTGAAAATCACGGTTCCGAACGTAGTCGGATACCTTAAGTATTTTTAGAAATATTTATTGAAGCACAGTGGCTGAGTGGTAGTGTGTGTATCGCACTTTCTTCACAGGTTTGGGGTTCTAATCCCGCTGCGCAAGGTCACAACTCAGCCTTTCATCCCTTTATTGGGTCAGTAAATGAATACGAAGATTTTTTGGGAACTTAACTTGGGGTTTCGTGTCAGACTGATCACTTGTCCGAAACATTGCACAGAAGGCCTTGACCCCAATGGGCTGTTATGCAGTTCAGTTCAGATATATTTATTAAAATAAGAAGAAGAAAACAATAATTGTAAGTACTTCTTTCATTATAGTTAATTAGAAATTTTAATGTTAACCAAATACTTGCAATGATCTATTTTTATACTGAAAAATCAGACGTTTTTTGTGTGACTTTCAATTACCAGCACGATGAGCATTCAGTTGTTAAACAATTTCTGTGTGGACTCGAGATATTTTTCGTATGAGGAAAGGATTTTTACTTTGATATGTAGAACCAAAAGTGGATTGAGTCAGTGGGTGAATATTAACGTCGTACAGTGGGCAGTTTTTCCAATTTGGCGCACGGGAATTATTTTATGGCTTTAAAATCTTCATAATGATTTAAACTCATAGCAATTAATGTAAATTGGGTATTCTTTTCTGTTTTTTTACTAACAAATAAGGTTAATAGGGTCTTAACTAATTTATGTCCAGTTTGAATTTGATCAAGAATAAATGATTGCTAAGTGGAACTAGTTTTAAAGCAAGGATCTAAGGATATTAACAGAAGCAGTAATTTACACGTGAGAGAATATATACAAGAAATAGTGTGACAAGTTCAAAAAATTAAATTTAATAATTGTTAAAGATTAAATAAATACAATCAAACATAACATTGTACATATACAATAAAGTATAATAGGTAGAGATTAAAAGGACTCGGCACCCTTTGAACATTTTTTTTATTTATTTAAAAATTACATTTTTGCATTTCATATAATGTTTATTTAAGAAACTGATACCAGATAAAAATTTTCACATATTATTCACACAATTTTTACAAATTTAATTTCTTTTAAAAATTTGGAAATTTTTAAAATTTTACTCTTTTTTGTGTTAATTGATTTTTGACATGAAATTTTTGTAATATTTCTGTGGATGTTTTAGCACCTTTAGAGGGATGTGATCAATTTTACAATACCTTAATTAGTTCTGGAGAAAAAAAAAAACTAAAAATGTTAATATATATGCATATGCTAAAATTCAACCAAAAGCCTCATATTTCCCACATTTCATTTTTTTTTTTACAAAAAGTATTCAATTACAGCAAAATGAATCCCTAATGTAGTTACATGCATTACATATAAGACACAGGGAAAAAATGGAAGTGATTGGTAAATAATTGTGGAAGAAGTGGTATTTTGAATGTGAAAACACAAACCGAGAAAAACCATTTTAAAGTTTTATAATTCTGAAAAATAGCTTAAAAATAAACATAAAATACCACCTAAAATATTAACTATATATTTTTCTTAAAAATATTAAAAATATAATATAAATCTTACTCCGTCGACAACCGCGCATCATTCGACTTGGAGAGCTTCTATGGCGCCTCATCCATTTTTCCTCTACAAACGAGCAGAAATTTTTCACAATTTTTCTAAATTTTTATTGCTGCTAATAATATTTATAATATTTATCAAAGTCCATTATAGTCAAACTAAACTCAAAACAACATTAGTCTTGCGCTAGTATGTTGCTTTTCCTTCCATACATTGAATAAGGAACGCCGAGTAATACCATCGGCCAACGCTGAAAAAAATCATAACTTTGGGAGTAGCAGGAAGTAGCAGCTCTATATATAAATTTGGTATTAAATTATAGATCTGTATCTACTCTATGTGACTCAATTGTTATTTCGATCAATCCGTGTCAATCCTAAGAGTTCTACTCCAATAAACACAAAATACCAACATATGTTAGTAGGAGTTAGATGCTATGTTAAATGTTATGTTTTTACAATTTTTAATCAAACTTGAACCTAATTTGAAAGTCAAATCAAGAAATTACTTACCCATGACATGTATTAAAAAAAACGCTTAAATCTGCAAAATCTTTTTCAGACGAAACGATTGAATTCTTACTAGAAAATGACGCTCGCAAGTGTTTCTTGTAGCAAAAAGAAACCCGATCTAAACCGCTGATTGTAGAATATTTCAATTCCGGTGCTGACTCTGTGGTAAAGTCTTTACCACATGGCTAGGGAACCTATGTGGATAATAAATAGTGGGTTGTTGTTTTTTTATTTTGCGCAATTTCATTTTTGGACTTTCTGAGCGCCAAATTGGGAAAACTGCCCACTGTGCGTCGCATTGTTCAGCTACACGAGGACTTTTGGCGACGGACTACGTAATTTTGAACCATGGTCTAGAGACGTGGACGACACCTGAGCTGGCACCCCCTCTCCCAATTACCACACCACACCAACGGGAGGACATTTGAGTCTTTGAGAGATTTAACGTGCATCACTCCCTACACGACGGGTCTTATGGTACTGGGCTCGAACTCATGTAAGTCCAGCCACAATCCGATTTCTTGACCACTCGACCGTGGCCGGAACCAAAAGCGGAAATCAGAGTACATGGAATTTTCTCTCTTCAAACAATTAAATCTCGCTTGTAATGGCATTCTATAATTTACTAAATAGCTGTACATTTATCTTTGGAGTTATCTTTCAGATTTTTTTCGTAGTTCTGTAATGTCCGTCACCCCGAAGGGCAGAGAACCACTGAGAATTATACCGCTTGTCACATGTGACCCGCGTGCCACAGGTGCCTACCCCTGGTGTAACTTACTGTGTTTGTCAGACACCCTGTTTTATAAATCTATGCTCAATAAAACATCGCATTTATTTAATTTAATATATTTCGAATCACGTCAAACTGACCAACTGGTCGAAACATCTGCTCATATACGTCATTACCTAAGGTCACGTAAACTGAGATAGCACAGTTTGTCTGACCTGAGTTTTTATTTCGTGTACATTTTTTGTGTAAGGATTAACAATGATAAGTTCGCAAATTAAATGCCTATGCGGTTGATTGAAATGGAATTGAAATAAAATGATGAAGACAAGAATACTTCGTCATTTGGTGCATTTATTGAAGAGTTTCTCTCAGGGCAGGGCTGGCTCTAGTAGTTTTGCCACCCCTGGAAAAAAAATGGAAAAATGCATCCCCTCCCCCAAGCAAAAATTATAATTAAAGAAATAACTTGTACTCATAAATGCGCACTTATAAAAATTAATAATACCAGCAAAACAAACAGGCAGTACATAAGAATATATATTATTACTAGAATTTACATAGTAATAATTATATTATAGTAGACTGTATTAAATTAAGTTTAAACATTTCAAAACAACTTGAAATTAAGGAAATAATTACTTATTATTTTTATTTCAAACGAATACAATACAAGAAGAGGAATCGTCTACTATAGCAGGACACTTTCTTCCAAAAGTAGTCTACTGATGGTGGAGATCACACAAGCGTTTATTTTAACTTATACTAACTGCACTCAAGACTAAAATAAAACATCTCCTGTGGCTTTCTATCTACCAAAACCTCTTTTATAACCCCTGTCCCCTTTTGGATAGCTGACACCCTACATCGTAAGAGTGAAAGGAATGTCTGTTGTGACCTCACTCCTGGATGGGGTGAAAGATGCGTAAACATATTAAATTTCATGATTTAACATACACTCCTACCTTGAACCCTACAAATTTCAAAATAAAAAAAACTGTCATTAAACATACAGAGTACAAAATAAGATGCGTTAAATGAAATACCAAATTCACCCCAATAAAATTTCAGAAAATATATCAAATTTTTTGTAGCAATATATATATATATATATATATATATATATATATATATATATATATATATATATATATATATATATATTTCAAATTCGATCCAAATGCCACCCTGTCCAAGGGCCCGGTTTGTCCGGCCCTAGAGCCGCCCCTGCTCAGAGGATAATTCATCTCCAAACATACCAGAAAAAAAATTACAGAACAGTAAATGTAGAGCTTGAGCATTGAGCTTAATTTTAAAAAATCAATACAGAAAATGACAAGCTCGTAAATATATGTATTTTTTGCATATATGTATATATGATATTACATATGTATGTACGATATTTGGTTCCAACTTGCCTTCGACTTCAATCTAACAATGTGTGCACCAATTATCAGAATCCGTCTCGGATACATTCGAAAATTTCAGGACATTGTTTTTATTTTTGCTCTTTTTCTTCGTTCAATTTTTTACAACATTTATTTCATCTTTATTTACCTTCTTTTTTCTTTTCTACCTCAGAAATATTACCTTTCTTACCTTCTTCTATGCTACATTTTATGCCTTTATCATTTTTCATTTCAATTTCAAAAATACCTTCCTTAATGTTATTTTCAGGATTGTTATACAAAGACAAATAGCTGCATTCAGAACTGGAGAATTTGATCAAGTTTCTCCTTTCTGAACAACAACTAGTATCACACAATCAATTACCAACTGAAATTCAATACAACTCTCTAACCCCTACTAGAGCATAAGGCAGTGTTTCTCAAAGTGCGGGGCGCCCCCCTGGGGGCGCGAGCGTATCGAAAATTTAAAGATTTTTTAAAAAAATAACCGGAAAGAGAAGTAAAAACAAAATGCTTTCTTCCATAATAAAAAAAATACACACAACACTGACATAATTTATGTTTATTATCTGGTTTTTTTCCGTCATCAAATAGCTATCTTTGATCCCAAAACCAAATTAAAGAAAAAATATTTTTGTTTTATTTGCTGTATTTCCTCAATGAGAGATTTTTTATTACGTTTTAACATAAAATTTTACTCGTTAAAAGAAAACGAAACCCAGATCCTGAGAAAAATTCTAAAAGATAAACAATTCACCACTGTAATTATTATTGAAATACTGTACATTAGTTGTAGAAAATAAAAGGAAGTCATGATTCACTTTTCAGCCAGGCTGCATAGTACGTTTGCTAATCATTTGATTGACCTTCAATCTTATGTTATGGTTATTATCAATATTAGTTCCCTCCCATCTTTTATGTGTTTGCTTTTCGCTTAGGAAAATTGTAAATAATTGAGTTTTGCGATATTTGGAAAAAGAATTGATTGGTTTAACATTTCTGTAGGATAATTGAAAAGTGTCTGATTTGCGTCCTTTATTATGGTCTTGTACTTTTGAATCATTTTAGTCCAGTTTTATTGGATTTTTCTCAAATCATCAAAGAATTGAATAGTCCTTGAAAGAAGGTAAGTATACTTTCTATAAATTAAAATATTCACTAGAATTCCGATTTGTATCGTGTACAGTAAAAATAATTCTAAACAAATGATTGGGGTGACTGAGTCCCCACTACCATTAATGTTAGTATCGAGTACGCGCCTGCTCCCGGGTTAAAACATTTTGAAGTCTTCTCGCTTTAAATGTTAAAAAGTAACACAATTATTCTTCATCGGAATTTTATATTCTTTTTCATAATTTAACATTAATTCTAAATGCTAATTGTGTGAGTTTAAAATTACAGTTCTTTTAAACAGTTATTTACAATTATAGCATTTATCTTTAAAAAAATCATTTTACATTTTTGTATACAATGTCGTGCACACAGTTTTTACTCTCCTTACAGTTCAGCTATTATATCAAGAATAATGTTTTATTTTTTAAAAATATGAACTAGTGCGAAGAGTCGTTGTTTCAGCCAGTATACGTTTGATGTATCAGTACTAAAGAAGGTATTTTATAAATAATTTCTTATTACTGAATTTGGCCGCGGTAGCCGAGTGGTATAGGTATCGGATCGTGGCTTGCCTTGTCACGAGTTCGAGCCCAGTACCACTAAAGACCCGCCGTAGGGCAGCGATGCACGTTAAGTCTGTTGAGAGTTGAAATGTTTTCCCGTTGGTGTGGTGTGGTGTGGTAGTTAGGAGAGAGGCGTGCCAGCTCAGGTGTCATCCACGTCACTTGACCATGGTTCAAAATTACGTGGTCCGTCGTCAAAAGCCCTCGTGCCGCTGAACAGTGCAACGTTAATATTCAATCAATCAATCTTATTACTAAATTAAGAACAAGTTTAATAATTATTAGGGACTTCCACGGGCTTTTCTTGTAGAGGAAAGTTTTTCAAAAGAAGGTTTAATATCAGAAATTGACACTTAAAGAGTTATTTTTCTATATTTAGCTGAGATCTATATTTTGTCTTCAAGGCATCCACTGCAGAAAATCCGGTTTGAAAAGGTAGGATGTTGAAAATGGTAATAGTATACGAAGTGCGTTTGTTTTCAGTACAGATAATTCCTCATCCACCTCTACTCCAAATTCAAAGAGCGATTTAATACAAAATTGCCTTTTTAATTTTTCACTGGATGTGAAATCTATGAAGATTTCTTCTTCGGAAGTTGAGAGTTCCCTCTGGAGTATCTTCAAATAGATCCCTAATCCACTCGTAACTTGCTACCAAGTTGTCCTCATCCAGAAAATACTTTTTTAAAATTCTTTGCCAACATAGCTAAATGATTTTACATGTTTTAAAAACAACTTTCACATGTTGTTCTACAGATTTGTAAGTTTTAACACATATCGAGCTGGGGCTTTTTTTCCATCATTTACTTCAGTAGTGGTAAATCCAAAATTTAAGTATTTTTGAGAAGATCGCCTTGATTTAATTTTCGGAACCATGCTCGTTCGTCTGTGTACTTGTTGATTCTTTATTATGGTCGAATGTTTGCTTACGACTTAAAAAATGTATGATATTGTTTTTAATCTACTGCCGTAAATACTTAATTACCGTGAATTACAATTAACGTGGAAATTTAAAAAAATGTACATTCAAGCTAGATTCGGTAGCTATAGGAGTATCGAGTCGACCAAAACTGACTGGAATTGTACGAGAAAAGCATTTTTACATGTTTTGCGCAGACGTCCGATATGTTGCCCAGACTCACGCAAACGTACCCTATAATGCCAGATGTAATGGATATGATAGAGAGCGACATTGACTAGACTATTTTTCTAATGACATTTGTACTTTGAGAAATGAATGCTGAAGGAAATAAATCTTTAATTAAATACATCATTTTGCGATCTGTTCCAATTTAAAAATTAGAGAAAGAAAAATAACATAATTCTAAGTAATATATATTTTAAGTAATTTTCTTAAAATATATACTACTTAAAATTTAGATATACACAAAATTTAATGTACTTATCGTATTAATTTGTACGGTTTATAATTAAGATCGTATTGTAACTTTAGCGTCTCTCTCTCAAAGTGCATTTTTATTGCAGTAAATACATCAGTGTTGTACAGGGGGGTGAGACAAAAGTTATGATTGAAAATTGGGTCGCCAGTATTGAAAGTTTGAGAAACACTGCTTTTAATGTATGAGTGGTGCACAGAGTATTTTATGACTAATTAATTAACACTAAATTAAGAACAAGTTTAATAATTATTAGCTACTTCCATGGGCTTGTGTTACAGAGCAAAGTTTTTGAAAGGAGTTTTAAGATAAGAAATTGACCCTCTGAGTTCATTTTCTATATTTAGCTGATATCTATATTTTGTCTTCTAAGCAGCCACCGCATTTTGTAATATGTTCCAATTTAAAAATCAGAGAAAGGAAAAATAACTTAGTAATTATCCTATTACTTAACTTTTTTTTGCTTAAAAGTAACATATACAAAACTTAATACTTATGTCATGAATTTGTACGGTTTATAATAAATATTGTTGCTTTATCGTAAAAGTGCATTATTATTGCATTCAGTAAATTATTATGTATAAGGGGGGGCGCGATAAAAATTGTGATTGAAAAGGGGGGGCGCCAGTATTGAAAGTTTGAGAAGCACTGGCATAAGGTGAATCGGTGTTTAGTATAAAAAACCATACCGATCTAACTAGAACTCCAGGGCAGCCAATCGAATGTTAGCTCACTGATACCTCTCATCCAATAGCAGACGAATCTCTCTGCATGCCATGAAAAGTTCACATTAGTTCGGATGCCTCCGAAGCAGTCGTCTTAGCCACACACCCTTGCTCCTTCCGTGTCCACCAACCAAGAAGCTCCCTCTCAATTTAGGATTCTCAACGTCTAAGCCCCAATACTCTGCGATATGGGATGAAGGAACGCTTCTCGTTCTATTTCCCAAAGTTGTTCAGCGTCGATCTAACTAAGCTACCAACTTTAAGCTTTTAAGTGCATGTATGGTTAAGTTTCAGTACTTTTTTAGTTTGTGTTTGCTACATTATATTCCTCAACCAAAACATTTAATTTCTCAACTATTGCAGCAGGAGTAATATTAATAGTCAAACCCGTATTGATGTTTAGCAATATTTTTTTTAATGAATTTGAGTTATTTATACCTTTTCCTTTACTGTGTACGCATGTTTTATTTTTAAAGTATCCGGATACACAAGTAGTTGTCATTGCTTTGGTTGTGGTCGAGGTGTTATTTCAGGTTTAAACGGTTTATTAACACACGAATGAATATTCCCAATGAAAAGGATTCATATTGCTAACCGCGTGCAAAATTTATAGGGGGTTGGAGGCAAATTTTGTATTGTATGTGTCGTGGGAGCTTTTAACACCTTCGTAACAAATTCTTAGGTTTTGGGTTTTTAATTTTAGCTTTACACATTCGTAGATCTTATGGCCCAGTTATTGGCAGTTATAACAATGAACTTGAGACCGTTTTCCTACCTCGATACTAGCATTAGGAACACAAATGATTCCAAAATGCTCTATATAGACCCCTAGGGGTCTATGACGATCCGCAAGGGGTTCACGTCAGCAAAAAAGTAATTTGGGGGTCCATGAGGTGGTTAGTGATAGTGACTCTCATTAAACTAGATCGTGACTTTAAATTTAAAGGAAAATTTGATCTAGTGGAAACCAAACTTTACCTTTTTAACAGGTTTATTTACTAAATTTAATGATGTTAATTTGCACTTATAAGGTGACAAGATTAATTTTATTAAAACAAGAACTATTTCAGCATTTCTTTCCAGAGTTCCAGCGTTCTAACAGACAATCTGTCAGGACTTTTTATCCTACATTCAACATTTAAATGGCTTTTATTCAGATTTTGAAACCAGAATGCTTTGACTATGGTAATACCACAGTAGGCAGTGAATTCATATGGTCACAATGAAAAAAAAACGTCATATTACAGTAGAAACTGATTGTAATAAGCACTAACGAAGATTTTAAAGTTTAGAAATGGATGTCAGCAATTCTGTCTTTAAAAGGGCAAACCTGTTATTTGTCCCGAATTATAAAATATCGCGAGGAAGCTTTTAATTGCTTTTTTTAGTGAGAAGTTTCAGCGTGGTACCCAATTTTTTTAAAAAACAACAACAAAAAAAAATGAACAATATTAACAGAGGATATTTAAGGTTAAACCTGGCAAGATTGATACCAAATGTTAAAAATTTATTAATGTATAGTGCCAGATTCATTCCTCCCTTCAAACTCATTTATATGTTGTTTAATTATTTTATTCAACAGTTGTTTTATGTATTAATTGAATTTTAGTTTAATTAATTAACATGTGCTTTTTAAATTTTAAACACTATACTTCATTACAGTTAGAAATTTAATTCTTTCAAAGTAGTAGTAGTACCAGCTGACAAAAAAAACCTTTAAGTTGATAAATTTTCAAAAATTCAATATTAATTAAAAATCGCTCTACCTCAAACCGAGAAACATGGCAAGGGGTCTATGAGACCAAAAAGTTTGGGGACCTCTTTTCTAGACAGGGGTGGTACTGGTCTAAAGAGAAGTTTTAGTGTGTGGAGGGGAAAAGAGACGAAATATTGCATTCATTTTGCATCATGTAAATTTTTTGTTAAAGAATACGAAAATAAATATCCATTTTATATCACGTATGTATGTATATGTATATATATAGTTCAAAATTCCATTCTTTAATAAAGTACTTTTTATTCATCCATTAAAGTTCAAATACATTTTGTAAACTTGCAGTTGATGACACTTGATGTAAATAGTTTTTTCAAATGTTAATTCATTGAATAAATTAAAAAATGAATAAATAGTAACAAGCAAAAAAATCTAACAGCATATATAAAAAGAAAATCCATTCGTTGTGTCCCTGTAGCGCAATGGAGTGCGCGTTAGACTTCTAATCCAGAGGTCATGGTTTCGAAACCCACCAGGTTGGCCTATTTTCTGAAAATGAGATTTCTATTTTATTAGAATAATTTTAATTTTATTAACGAAAATAAATAGTAACAAACGAGCAAAGATAGTCCAACACTATTTATAGAAAGGAAAATGGAAAATTGCAAGGAAAATCAAACAAAATATTCACAGTCTAGTAGGTAATGTATACACACAAAGAAAAAACGTTTCATAAAATTATTTTATTATATATGTTACAATATAAGAATTTGAAAAGTTTTGCAAGATAAAGATATTATGTAATTATAAAATTTTCAGTTTTAATTAATAGGATGAGCTTTTGTGGTTTATACAAACTTCGCAGAACAGATGAATCCGCTTTGCATACACATTAATAATTCCAGTTCGGTTTTTTTATTGTGACTTATAGAACTCCTGGGGATGACTCGTGAAATCTCCAGGTTCCATTGAACATAGTTGGAAGGCCACTGATATAAGCGGTGTACAACTCTTTTGGAAATTAATTTCATTCAAAGAAATTTTTCCAAGTAAAAAGCAGCAAATTGAGATATTAGAAATTATAGTCAAAAATGATCTCTCCAAATTTTGCTCAAGTGATAAGAATTTTTTTCCCTTGCCCGTTTCTGTAATTTCTAGTGAAAGAAGTTTCAGTAAATTAAAAATTAATAAGAATTATTTGAGAAATTATATGACACACAAAAGAAAGGCTTTCAGATTTAGCCATCATCTCTATTGAATCCAAAATTTCTGAAAAAATAGATTTCACCGAAATCAATGACAAATTTGTTTCTCAGAAAGCCAGAAAAGAGTCATTTTTATAGTTAATTATTAGGTAGTCATTGTAGAAGGACTGATTTATATACTTTATATTTCACGAGATTTATGCTTTTTAGCACTCTTTTCAAATCCTGCCATTAACTAAATCTCTGTCTCTCTCTATATATATTTGTATATATTTATCTTGTTCAAATTTTCAATCGTTAATAAAATACTTTCTAATCATCTAATCAAGTTCAAATACATTTTTCTAAGTTTGTAGTGGGTGACACTTGATGTTAATACAGTTTTTTTAAATATTAATTCAATTATTAAATTAAATTAATTACCGGTTTTCGACGCCAACTTAGATTCGTATACATTTCGTAACAATGTAACTGTTAGAGCAATGACAAAACTTGATTTGGAAACCGATTTTTCAGCCAAACTAGCCCAACCGGATGTGCATTGTTACAACAATACAGACAAATCATGCTTTTTTTCAATTCTTACTATTAGTTCACTCTTTCCCTATATATATATATATATATATATATATATATATATATATATATATATATATATATAGTATAATAAAATAAAAGTGAAGTATAACTAGAACCCACAGTGCTAAAAAAGTAAGAAATTGGAATTCAGCAAACACAGTAAATATAGATACAAAAAGTCATTGGACTAAACTGGAGACCTATTATGATTTCTAAAGCTGTCGCTGAATTAGGACAGCGAATTAGGGTTCGCAATGCTTTATGGATCCAACCTTCCCCATAGAGCAGAAATTTTCGACATAATAGGAAGAAAAAAAACAAGTTGAAAAGTTAAGCCTAATACAACACGTGGTTGTAGAACCTAATAAAATCGTAAAAAGAAATTGGGAAAAGAGAACAATAATGAATCTATCAAGGAGAGGAATAATAAAATTTTTTTAAATAGAAAATATTAGGAAAAACTTACTTGTAAAACAAAAATCCTGTCCTCAAAAATACCTCCTACAGCAATGAGTTCCTACGAGAGAAATGGCGTAAAAGATTGAAACACCAGCGCAGGAAGAAAAAAAACTTGGTGGCATCTGGATAGTTATTTTGCAATTAAACTAACCACAAAGATATATAATTAAGTAAACAAAACATAAGAAGTTTTAAATAAAATAAAGAACAAAGTTCAGAAAAGATAGTATCAAATAGAAATATATTAAAGTAAATTTACTTGGATGATTCTATACTAGAAAGTTATATTGCAATTAAATTAAACGTATAAAATATTTTAAAATGTTTTTTAAAAATAAACTAAATAGAGAGAGAGAAGAAATATTAATTAAAATATCGAATTAAAATAAAACAAGATTTAATTAAATATATATATATATATATATATATATATATATATATATATATATATATATATATATATAGTCTTATTCTCTACAAACAAGAGATAACATCCAACAATCACATTCGAAAAAAAAAAAAGAAAGTGGGAAAATCACAAAATGAAGGACACATGAGCAACCGAGATTAAAAATTATAAAATGGATGCTGCAGTATTATAAACATTGCTGACTTAGGACAACTAATATATAAAATAATTTAGATAAAAGTGGGGTTGAACATGTTTTTTAGCCAGCCAACCTTCCCTCTTAATGTAAATAATACTGATCAAAAACCTATTGAAAGTAATGGATAGGAACATCTAAATCCATTACAAAATAGAGGTAACTTACCTAAAAATTGCACTTAAAAATGCAGAGCCCGCGCTAAATCTGAGTGCAATAAAAAAGTTATTGCCAGATTCTGGACCCTAATGCAGATTTAAATCATGTGAATGGCTGAAATGTAGTACTTAACAAAAGTGAAAAAGAATGGAAACAAAAATTAATAACAGAGTTACAAATTACCATAACTTTAGTAACACTAGAGTATATATGAATAAAATAATAATCAGTAATTTTATCTAATATTAGAATATGGAGGTAACTATTACTATAAAATATGTAAGTTTATTGTAATACACTATTATCAATCTCAAAATTTTTAATCCTTACTATTTTAATAGCTTTATTCATATAACTATTAATAAAATTAATTGGGTATTTCTGATTTAAGCAATATTTAGTAAAATGTTTATAGTTTTTCTGATTTTTTGACACCATATATATATATATATATATATATATATATATATAGTAGAACGTCATTTATCCGAATCAATTGGGACCTGACACCGTTCGGATAACCGAACACCGAATGCGATCCATGCAATATACGAAACCGGACACTATGCGAATATTGAAAATCACCACATGGGGAAACGTTCTTGAAGAAAAAGCAAAATAGGTGCAAAATGTCGTAGCTTCACCTTTTTTGTGGAAAATAATCACTTATTTTTCGCTGTACCATTGTGCACCTTAGTTTTTTCGCAGCAAGGTCGCTGATTCTCTTGAGCAGCAATAGTTGAGTAGGACAGCACTCTGATTGTTGTTCGTACCACTCCATAGCTATCAATAACGCAGAAAACGCGCCAGCATTTGATGGACTCTTGTTACTTTCGTTGTTGTTCTCCTCGTCTTCATCTATTTCATCGTCAACAAGGTCGAATTCTGCTTGCATGGAAGTCACAATCTCGTCATCATTTAGCATTTGAGATCCACTGAGGCTTCTGCATCGATTTCCATCCTGGTTTCTATATCTTCATCGCATTCTTGAAATACTGGGATCGATTGGACAATGTCGGTAATCTCATCCCTGTGGTCGTCATTGTAGTCTTTTTCGCCTTCTAAATTCACAAAAGTTGGCAAAAAAAAAAAAAAAAAACTGGTTCAAAGCAGAAATTGACTTAATTTTTTTTTTTTTGTATTATTTTTTTATGGATTGCAATACCGATACCAAATACTGGTATTTTGATCCATTTGTACAATTTTGTAATACCGGTATTCAGAAGTTTAAATACCGGTTTTTTGGTATTGACTACATACAGAACATATCTTAATATTAGATTCTTAAGTACGTTGGAACAGTTAACTCCTAATGAGGAAACGATTTTTGAAACTGAAAAATCGAAACAAAAAAGCAAAGATCGACTTCAACCTGTAAATTAGTTTTTCCGATAAGGAATTCTGCTTTATGTACGGAACTGTATCAGCTCTACTTCCAATAAAACTGGCTGTTGAGGCCTTATGTCAGAGAGATTCTAATTTATTGACAGCTAATGCAACAATTAATTTCATGTTGCAGTCACTGAAAGAACAGCACACATCACTATCTGAATAATTATATATAACATTGAAAAATCCCACAGAAGAATAGCATGCAGAAATAGAAATATCTTACGGTATTTACATAACTATAAGTATTTTAAAAATGGAAATGAAAATAAGAAAAGAGTCTAACCAAAAAATTCAAATTTCTTAAAAATTTTTACCTACAAACCTACCCACATTCAGATTACAGTTATCGAAAATGATGATGACACTAAAGTCGAAAGTGCAAATGAATTGTCTTTTGAACAAAAATTATAATTAGCGATGATTCAAAAAAAATTCAACAAACCAAAATACCATACATAAACCAGCTATATCCAAAATCATCCGACGAGAAATCGATTTATTTGAAAATGAGGGATCTAGTGGTCAATACTTGGAAAAAGTATATCGTGCATTGCTAACAGTACCTTCAACAAGCGTAGATGCTAAAGGAGCGACTTCGAAAACTTAATTTTTGCACAAAATTACGTTCGGGGCGGAATGGCGTTACAATTGATGCATTATGTTTTTTAAGATCACATTTCAAAAATTTATAATAGTACCCCAGACTGAATAGTGATATTTACCCTCTTTTGTGTTTATATATATATATATATATATACAAAGTGTTTTTTTCCAGGTATAGAAGTTTAAGTTGGCATTACTTTCCAAGATGGCGACCGATTTAACAGCTGTCAAGTGATTTATTCTCAGTTTGATTTGGCGATTCATCATGAATAGACTCACGCCTGAACAACGCTTTCAAATTGTGCAATTTTATTTCGAAAATAATGGTCGATTTTCATAAGCGAATTTCGTTTAGCGATGAAGCGCAATTCTGGTTGAATGGCTACGTCAACAAACAAAACTGCCGCATTTGGAGTGAAGCTAATCCACAAGTGTATGTCGAAACACCGTTACATCCAGAAAAACTGACTGTTTGGTGCGCTTTATGGGCTGGTGGAATCCTTCTTCAAAAACGATGAAGGCCACAACGTTACAGTCAATGGTGATCGGTATAGAGCCATGATTACTAACTTTTTCATTCCTGTATTGAACAATCATGATGTCCAGGAGCTGTGGTTCCAACAAGACGGCTCAACATGTCACACAGCTCGTGCCACAATCGATTTATTGAAAGACACATTTGGTGACCGCCTAATTTCACGTTTTGTACCTGTGAATTGGCCTTCAAGATCTTGTGATTTAACACCGCTAGACTATTTTCTGTGGGGCTATGTAAAGTCATTGGTCTACGTGGGTAACCACAAACGCTTGACCATTTGGAAGACAACATTCGCCGTATTATTGCCGATACACGGCCACAAATATTGGAAAAAGTCATCGAAAATTGGACGTCCAGATTGGACTACATCCGAGCCAGCCGTGGCAGTCATATGCCAGAAATCATATTTAAAATGTAATGCCACAAGATTATCTTTCGAATAAAAAAAAACATGTCAATCGAATAATACATAGTTGTTTTATTGCAATTTAAAGTTCTATACCTTTCAAAAAAGCACCCTTTATATATATATGTCATGATTTTAAAGACAGAATCAGATTAAGGTTTAAAAAAAAAGAGATCTTTATTCCATCGTTTCTACATCCGTTCTGATGCTAAGAGCAGGGAGTAAAAAACAAGCCAAAAAACAAAAATTATAATGATTGTATTCTCCCTTATCCACTGTATAATATCCAAAAATAAGCTTCAAGTTATTAAATTAATTTCAATTTTAGATAAGGAAAAATTCGAGAAATAGTGAATCCTGATATATGGCCAGTATATCAAAACACACAGTTTCAAAATAAAAAAAATTAAATGACATGCAATAAGATTACTGCTGAATAAAATAATTAACAAAACAATTGAATTCAATGGAGAAAAAAGAATACAATTTGACTTTACTTTTGTTTCTTATAATAATCAATATCTCTAGTGTTAGTTCTCTCATTAGTCATTTTTCTAAAAACTTAATTTATATCTTTCACTTTAAAACACCAATTTCTATCATAACTCTTAACTCATTCGACGTGTTAAGATAAAATTATGAGAAGTATATTAAAATTTCTCAAAATTTTGTATGACTAAACCTATATATACTTTGTTTTCTCAATTAAAATATAAAGAAAATATCTTATTTATAACACAACTATATTATAAAAATTAAATACTATATCATATCATATATTATTCTTTTTCGTAAAGTTCTGCTCAACAAAACTCAGTTACTTCAAAGTTACTACAATTGGAAATATATAATCTAACTGACCTCCACTTCGCAGCAGCAGAAAACCTTTGGTGAACGGTCATCGAGATGCTGTTGTCACTTTATTTCACAGTACTACCGTGCAGACTTTCCGGCGAAAAAGATTTTTTTTTTCTGGTACTGTTGGTCCTTCCATCATTGTATCACTGGAACTAAATCGCAATGCCATTGGAAGAAGAACATATTTTATTATTATTATTATTCTGGCGGAAGGGATTAGACGCCTTTCATCACTGAGTTGGGGAATTCACGCTTCTCTTTTTGTTTTATTTCTTTTTTCGTCATTCGAAAGTTGGTTCTTTCATGGCAAACTTGCTGGTCTGTTCAGCAACGGTAGAAATAACGTTCGGCGGTAAACACTGCATTCTTCTCGGGGTTTAAGAGCGATGTTCTTCCAGGGAATAATAGTGCGTTTTTTTTGTTTTGTTTTTTTCGTACCATTTTTTATTCTGGAAATCCTACGTCTTCAGCATATTGGCATATGGTGCACTCGGTGTTCCGTCAAAATCTCCATATCAGTTATTATGGTCGCTGGCTTTAGTTTTTATATATTAAAATTATTTTATAAAAAGATTAGTTTTTTACGTTAAGATTTGAAATTTAGTGGCAAATAAGATCCTGCCGGCTTTAATTCTGTCATGATTTTAAAGACAGAATCAGATTAAGGTTTAAAAAAAAAAGAGATCTTTATTCCATCGTTTCTACATCCGTTCTGATGCTAAGAGCAGGGAGTAAAAAACACGCCATGGTGGGGGTTTCACGTGAATAACACGTGAAAAACATCTGGTAAGTGTCGCTGCTTGCAAGTTAATGCTGACATATGTTGACTATTAAATCTAACGATCTAGAATTAGACATGTTTATTGGCTAGGCCATATGTTCGGAAGACATAAATGGGCGATTAGTTTGATACTTGAATATGAGAACGGAGAAAGATATAGTCAAGTGCTAGATAGGGAATTTAATTTTTAATCTAATTTAATTATCCTTACATATATATATATATATATATATATATATATATATATATATATATAATTCCCTCTAGCATTCTTTTAATTAACTTTTTTAAACAATATTGAAATAATCTTTTGATTATTTCGTTCAAAACTAACACCCTGATTTTAATCGTAATCGATGAATATTATTACATCAGAAATTCCAGTCCCACACATTCTATCCAATCAGAGCTATGATTACGTAAGCATCACACACTTGCACTGTTGGTAAGGAAAAAAAACAACTTGTGTAATGGCGTTTGTTGCGCTCTTCCTTTTTTGCCGTTATAATGTAACAGTGAATATAGCTGTTTCTCCGTGTTTTTGTGTTGTGTCCGTCAAGATGTCACTTCTGCTTGTCTCTTGTTCACTGTGTTTTAATATCATCATGAATTTGTTTGTCTCGTCGATGTGAAAGTGTATTATAATTTTGTCCTAAACTTTGATGTGTGCGCCACAATAAAGAAGATATCTGTTCACTGAAGATGAGTTTTTGATGAAAACCTGCTCACACACGACAAAAATCGACCACTCGGCCAATACTTAACACATATATACTGTTACAAATAAATAAGTTAGAAATTATTTTTGTTGTATTTACACTCTAATAAAACTGGCAAATATAAAACAAACAAAAAAAAAAACATGAGTTTTCTTTCTTTTCTAAAATTTCTACTACTGGTATTAAAATCGGTATCCCGGTATTAAGATCTAAAATATACTTAATACCGGTATTGAGCTTTTGGTCCGATATGGCAATCCCTACTTGCTTTATTAAATTATATTTTCTGCGTAAATGCTGTTGCTTTGCATTTCTAATCATAAAATGTTTTTTTTTCTTTATTTCAAAGGCCATATTTTTGATTCTTTATTATTTTGTTAAAGTAGTTCATCGCTATTATAACCTATTACTTGGCCAGCAAATTAAGTTCTACATCTGAAATTGTATTTACATTTTTATTGATCTTTTGCTTTTTAATCTTATACATGTAGATAAGTTTCTAACGTCAACGATAAGTATTAATCAAAATATGAAAAATTCTCTAAATAGGTGATACATTAGGTCTTAGCACGCGGGCGGCCAACACCTTAGGATCGGCCATGGAAGTAATAATATATTTCTTTACTTACCTTATGCTGCTGGGAACGGAATCGGAAGAAACTTTTTCTGGATTAGCAAAAACATTTTTTGGATCTGGACACATTTTCAAAAATATTGTTTTTATTATAATTCTATCATCTATTTTCAGCAGGAGCGCGTGCTCTCCCTTTCAACGGCAGGAGTTTTGTGAGAGCTGGAATTTCAGTCACATACAAGACGTCGGCATACGCTGTGACGTGTTATGACGCTGGAGTGAAGTTCAACTAGTTTTGAAGTCTTCCGGATTTTCCGCTATCTGCAAGTGAAAATTCTTTGTCCTTTGCTCTGTTGCTATGTTATTGAGTATTTGTAATGGAATGTCAAGCACGACATAAATTGACTATCAACCTCATAACAATAGCTCGATGATTATGAAGTAAAAACATTTTCTTTTTTTTTATGGCATCTCAGAGGTGTTAAATTTCTGTAGAAGGCTGAAAATATTAACAATATTCAAAACAAGTATAATTCTTTTAAATTTAAGTTAAATAATTCAAAACTTTTACATTATTTATAAAGGAAAGGGACTTCAGAAAAGTGTAAAATGTTTAAAATATAATGATAATTTTAAAAATTATAAGTATACGAAAAATGATGGCATTTCTATAAGAAATATTAAGTTTTACGTTGTGCATTCTAATTTCTAAAATAGTAGCTTTAATTAGTAATTATAAGTTGATTTATATAGTTAAATATATCCTTATTACACTGCAGTATTTTTATATAAATGAAATAATAAATCATATTTTTCAAAAAATAAAAAAATTACATTTTCAAAATTTTTTAAAAAATTAAATATTTTTCAAACATTCTGAAACACAAAAGATATATTATTCTTAATTGATGTAGGGTTTAAAGAGTATAATACATTTTATAATTCTATAAAGTTTTACACATCAGAGGCTACTATTTTAGAAAGTAGCATGCGCAACGCAAAAACTACTTAATATTTATTACAGAATTATTTCTTATTTTCATGTGCTAAATTTTTTTTTAATTATTCTTATATTTAAAACATTTTGCACTTTTTTGATGCCATAATCCTTTGTAAATAATGTGTAAGAGATTCGAATTACTTAATTTAAATTTAAAAGAATTATATATCTGTTTGAAAATTGTTTATATTTAGAAATTTAACACCCCCTGAGACCCCTTGTAAATTACTGTTACAATTTTCACACTGGTGTATCGTGGAATATTTTGCAAATAAAGTTAAACTTTAATTAGCAAATTGGATATTAAATATTTTGTGTTGCACATCGTTTAAGGAGACATGGTACGATTTACACAATTTTTTTTAATTTTGTGATTTTCATAAATTTTTTGATTGCTTCATGTGT
>BMAU01006109.1:0-33814 GCA_019973935.1 Trichonephila clavipes | reverse complement strand
AAGAATTTATTTCAAGTTAAAGGGGAAATTTACAAAGGGAAAGAGACATGCAGAAATTAGATTAATTGAAAGTTGAGTTATACCTTTAGAAGACGTGGAAATGAATTACCTTTCTCATGCTTCGACGCTTGGACTGAAATCGCGCTGGGCGCGAAATGCGCGAAAAACGTGTTGTGTTGAACCGGCGGTGGTTAGTAGGCCTCTACCGAAAAATCTTTCAAGCCGGTGCTCTGCATCCTAACAGACGGCGGTGCTTCGGAATGCGGTAATAAAAAAAATTGTCATTAATATTCCTCTGAAAAGAATATGACTCAAACTTTTACAAAATGATTAAACGGAAAATCCTACAAAATCACCCTCTCCTGACAGAGCTGGTCTCTCAGCTCTTACAAAACGTTGAGAGCTAAAGTAATTTAAATACAAACTATTTTTAGTTACAACTATATATTTGATGATTATTGGAATGTAGATGCAATAAAGACAAATAATACGGTTCTTAAAGGTAATAAAATAAAATATTACAGATGAAAAGATGTATACCTAAAATTCACAATTCCGGACCTAAAATAAAGCATATAAAAACAAAATATTCACTGCTGTGATCTACAATTAACTAAACCATGAAAAAAATCCTTTGTATCAATAGAAAGATAAAGAATAATACGAAAATATAATAAATGTTACAAGTGAATATAAAATGATTAATGGAAACGAGTGTTACCATAGAACATGTATTAATTTCTCAAGAGGGATATAGTATAAGAAAAATTAAAAATAATAACTAATAAAAAAATTCAATTAAGCATAAAAATGTTTCATCAAATCAGCTAAGGTGGTGGTTGAGTTCGGTCCTTCATGCTGACCAACTTTTTTCACTCCATACCTATCCTTAGAATTCACTTTCGTTACTTTGTAAGGGCCTAAGAACTTCGGTCTTAGTTTCAGTCCAGCTCCAAATTGGGTTCTTTGAATGGCTACTAAATCAACTTCTTTATATAACGAAGCTTTCTTTTTTTTTGTTATACGTCTTTCTATTCTCAGATTGTAGGGTTTCGATGTCCTTTTTTGCATCGTTTCTTAAAAATTCGCGTTGTTCTAGCAATTCTTTCGCCATTTCTTCTAGCAGTACGTCTTTGATTAGGATGGCTTCCTTGTTACGCATTTTGGTTCCCACTAATAATTCGAATGGTGTCCATTTTGTACTGCGACATATAGTGCTATTTAATATTCTCTGTAATCTGTCGACGCATTTGTACCATTTCGTTCAGTCGTCTAATGATAGCTTGGTGAGAACTGGAATTAAAGTTCGATGAATTCGTTCAACTTGTCCGTTTCCTTGAGGAACACCTGTTTCTATTTGTAGATGTTGAATGTTCTCTTCATCACAGTAGTCGTTGAATAATTTTGAAGTGAACGCTGAGTCTCTATCAGAGATAATTCTGATGGGATTACCAAAGGTCTTCTGCTGTTGTTTTAGTTTTTCGAGGGCACTTTCAGCAGGCACAGTTTTGACGGGATATAGCCAAGTAAATTTGGTAAATGCGTCTACTACGGTGAAAATGTGTTGATAACTTTTGTTTGTGGAGGGTAAAGGACCAATGAAGTCAACATGGTACGTACTTAGAGGAATGCTTTTCTTAGAAATAGGATTCAAAAACCCTCCTTTTTGCCAGTTTTCTTATTAGCTAAGATACATGGAACGCAGTTAACTATTACTTTTTTACGACGTTGGTTAAATTTGGGATCAAAAATTCCTGTTTCACAATTTCTTCTGTTTTTCTTACTGAGAAATGACCATTTTCGTGAATCAATTTAATTAGTTCAGCTTCCAGTGCTTTAAGGGTTACAATTAATTCTTGACCATTGAAGTATTTGTAGAGTATACCGTTTCGCTCAAAAATTCTTCTGATTCTTTCTTTTCTAGAAGTGATTTCAATGTTTGGATGTTGTCATCTTCCTCTTGTGCTTTTTTAAGCTTTGAAGCTAATGTATCATTGCATACTATCATTACGGGATATCGGCTAAGAGCACATTAACATGCTTCATACGAATTCCAGCTCTGTGCTCTATTTCATAATCGAATTCTTCTAATTGAAGCGCCCATCTGGCTATGCGAGTAATTAGCTTCTTTTTTGCATAGCCTTCTGAAATGCTGAACAGTCAGTTAATATTTTAAAGTGTTGTCCTAAAAGATAAACACGAAACTTCTTTAATGCGTTGATAATTGCTAGTACCTCTAGTTCGTAGCTGTCATACTTTTCTTCTGCTGTATTTGTCTTCTTCGACATGTAGTAAACGGGGTGTAACTTTCCATCTTCTGCTTCTTGTAACAAAATTGTGCCGTACTCTTGTGTACAAGCGTCGGTATGCAGTTCTGTTTTCTTCCATACTTGTAAATGTGCAAGATTGGGCCTTCAGACTTGATTTTCTTCAATTTTTCAAATGCTTCTTTTGTTGAGCTCCAAAAAAACAAAGAGGTTTTTTTTCTTGTTAAATCGCTAAGTGGTTTAGCTATTTTTTTTATAATCTTTGATGTACTTGATGAAATACCCAGTTAAGCCAAGAAGTCATTGTACTTGTTTTATTGTTGTTGGTTCTGGAAATTTTCGGACAGCTAGTGTCTTAATAGTTCCGCTTTCTACAATGTGATCTAGAAATTCCAATTTTTTTTTTTAAGAATTGGCACTTCTTGAACTTAATTTCTAATCCGTATTTCTTTGCGACTTCGAAAATAATTTTAAGTTTTTCTCGACCTTCCTGTTCGTTTTTCGCTGGAATGACGAGATCATCTAAATAACTGATTACAGTTCCTTTCCGAGTAAGATCTCTAAATATACTTGATAAATAGCGTTGGAAAACTCCTGGACTTGTGCTTAGTCCAAAAGGAACTTTGTTGAATTCAGACGATAAGGGATGTATACTTTCTTCAAACTTCGTCAACATCGACTGGAAAGAAACCATTGCGAAAATCTAATGTAGAATATACCTTTGCTTCTTGCAAAGTGTCCAAAACATCTTCGATGATAGGTAACGGAAATTTATCTTTCACAAGCTTCTGATTCAATTTTCTGTAGTCAATGTACATTCTCGAAGATCCATCTTTTTTTTTACCATTACGATTGGACTTGCATATTCCGAAGAACTCGGACGTATAATGGCTTCGTTGAGCCATTTTTCTATCTGTTTGTTTACTTCTTGTCTTTCTGTGAAAGCTAGTCGACGAGGGGTTGACAGACTGGTTCTTCGTCTTTTAGAATATTTTTCGTTGTGACGTCGGTAGATGCTGTTTCTTCTGGCTTGTAGTCTTGAATTAACTTTTCAAGTTCCTTCTTAATTTGACGATTTTCAGCATGACGCAGGTCTAGATCTTGAAGATTTTCAGCTGATATTTGCATAAGCTGTGCATGATTCTCATATTTGTTGAATTTAACTCCTTCTTTAGTGAAACTTATCGATGCTTGTTCCAAAAGATCTGATCCAGTAACAGCTTCGAATTTTAATTTATCAGCAGGTATAACATGCCAAGTTAACGAGTAATTTTCATAATCTATTTCAAACTCATGCTCAAAGGAACCGATAGTTTTCACTTGTGCTTCACCAATACCTGTGAGAAGCATCTTGTTCTTCGATAATTTTGTTGGATCCATTATTCCTCTGCTTGTGTTTTCTCACAGCAAACTTACGGTACTACCACTGCCTAAGAGCGCCGTGATTTTCACCTTTCCAAAAAATATCTCTTTAGTACGTAAACCTTCCTTAACGATGAGTGTGCAAGTTTCTTTTGGAGGTTCTTTGAATTTCTGTGATTTTGAATTGTTCGTCTGAGCATGCTTGGAAGCATTGAGATTTGAGTGTTTCTCGTAATTTTTGTTGTAATACCCTTTCTGCGTGCTGTCTTGATATCTTTGAACATATTTGTACTTGAAAAAAGGGGCTTCGTAATGTTCGTTGTAATTTGTTGACGCTGGAAACTTATTATCTTTCCTGTTATATTCGAATTTTCCCTGTGCTTCATATCTGCGATTCTTTTCTGTGGATTTGAATTCTTGTTTCTTCACAAATGGACTGCTAGATTTTTCTTTCAGAGTTCTCTTAAAGTCTTCGAATTCTTCTAGTTTTTCTGCTAATTGAACAGGGGAGTTCATATTTGCCCATTCATCAAGATAATATTCCTTAAATTCAAAAGGAGTTTTTCGTTTTAGTTGATCAGTTATGATTATATCTGATAATTTGTCGAAAGTATCTATCTTCAATCCATCTATCCATCCATTGAAATAAGTGTTTAACTCATGGTAAAAATCAATCCATGTTCTTTCAGGTGCTTTTTGGTGAGTGACAAATAGTTGTCGATACTTTTCTGGAGTTAGTTTAAAGCATTTCAGCAGTAAATCTTTAACGTGTTCGTAAGAGTTAGCTTTATCGTCAGGCTCTCTATCTCTATGATGTGCGATACTTCCGTCGGTAATAAGCCTAACAAATGAGAATCCCAGTTTTCTTGATTAATATTCAATCTCTGCGCTTGACGTTCAAATCATTTTAGATAAAGACTGATGTCTTCTTTCAAATCGAAACGATGTATAAACTTTGAAATTTCTTTGACGAAAATTTAGTATCACTTTCTTTGGATGTATCGGCGCCTAACTTGGATTGTGTTTCGATCCTTAACTTTTCCAACTCAAACTCGTCTTTGCGTTTTTGCTCATCTAACCTCAATTGTTCGATGCTTAATTTTTCTTCTCGTTCTTCAATGCGTAGTTTTTCGTTTTGCTAGTCAATGCGTAATTTTTCGTTTTGCTAGTCAATGCGTAATTTTTCTTTTTGCTCTTCTTGCTTTTTACCCCTGGCTTTGCGATCCTCAACAATCGTTGAATGTATGTTTTTGATCAGTACACACTTCGTCATAATTTTCACTACCAATAATTAGATCTTTGAGTGTGGCGATGGTCATAGATTTATCGAATTCTAAATTTAATTCCGTGGCTAAGACAAATAAATCTTCGCGTCGACCTTTTCCAAGATACGCCATTTTAAAATTTAAATTTAATTTTAGATAGTATCCTAAGGAATAAACAAAATTGTCACGCGTTCAAAAAAAATGATGTTGCTATAGGCAAATCTACTTTTCATTTACAAAAATTCTCAAGTTAAAATGATATTGCATCAAAATACACTAAATATACATTGAAAAATTCAAATTTTATTCATTTAGAAATATTTTAAATCAGTAACGTGTAAAAACAACAATAGGAGCTAAAATGCGTAATGCTTAATTTGAAATAGTCAAATTATTAATTTCAACTAAAAATAAAACTTTTTTTAAACCATTTAATATATCAGTTATCTCATTTAGTTATAACAAATGCAAAAAGAATTTGAAAGAAAAAAATAAATTAATACAATTCTTGTTTTAAAACTGTGATTAAATTTATTGTGATATGAAACAGAATTTAATAATTTAAAGTTCTTAACTGAAAAAATTAGAAGCAAACAATTATAGAAGTTAGTCTCATATATATTTTTTATTACACCAATACAAATAAAATCATTTAGGATCTAATCAGCAAATTCTAAGAATAAACACACGTTTCAATATAAAGCTTAATAATTCTGTCAAAATGAACTCAAAATACTTATATATTGAATGATAAAATACACCATTAAAAATAAGATCATGTAGAATAATCTTTCATCAATTCTAAAAAATATAGCATAATTCTTTCAAAATATATTTCTCGAATACTCAAAACAATAATTAATTACGAAACAACTGCGGAGAAAGAAATGTTAAACTATATGAGTCATCAAAATTGCAAAATGTTTAGGAATGGCAAACATTAATTTTTTAGTTCATGGCCAATGACGCAATCAAAGGAAACGAAAGCTTTTCGTACACACATAAAGTGCAATTCAATTCGTTATTAAATGAGATACAAATAAAAAAACTGGAATATTACGTACGACTTTCTTAATATTTTAAAATATATACTTGTAGAAAATTTTAATTGATACGATTTCTATACACAAATAGAAAAATAGTATTTAAAAAAACACACATGATATTTAAAAATATAAATTACTTCATGAAATCGGCTACAACAATTTTTTTATAAACAAAATGACGGTGGCTCACGTATTCTTTTAGATTTCTTTTCTTTCTTTTTTTTTGAAGAACAACAAAAACACAGTACCTGATACGGATGAAAATGAAGATGTATTCTTCAGATTAAACTTGAAATAGACACTGGACTTTAAATGGATCGAATACTCTTTGGAAGTTGTACACTGCAAAAATAAGTTGAAGCTCTTGACTCCGGGAGTTGCTTTATTTTATTCACCTAAGAGTTACCGACGTTAATGTATTATGAGAGCAAACCACGCGTTTTTGATTCAGTCCGTTTCTAATTTAGGCGTTAAGCCAATTTTTTTCAAAGAAGAAAAAGGTTAGAAGTTCATCAAACTAATTATTTAGAGAAGATTTTTGAAATCAAATCCCGGCCGAGCCCCCAATTATTTCTGTGGGAGTCCGAATAAAATCTTCGAATAAAAATCAGACTCTTCAGAAGTCGGGATTTTAAATTGGTGAGGTGGTTGTCTAGGGGTAAGTATTAAAGGGTTAGTGATGAATAAATTGAATCAAAGTCTTTTAAACGCAGATACTTCATTTAAGTAAAAAATATTTATTTCAAGTTAAAGAGGAAAATTTACAATGGGAAAGAGATATGCAGAAATTAGATTAATTGAAAGTTGAGTTATATCTTTAGAAGACGGGGAAATGAATTACTTTTCTCATGCTTGGACTGAAATCTCGCTGGGCGCGAAATGCGCGAAAAACGTGAAGTGTTGAACCGGTGGTGGCTAGTAAAATCTGAATCTGCCGAAAAATCTTTCAAGTCGGTGCTCCACAGCCCACCTGACGGCGCTGCTTCGAAATGTGGTAATAAACAAAATTGACATTAATAGTCCTCTGAAAAGGATATGACTCAACCTTTTACAAAGTGATTAAACGAAAAATCCTACATATATATATATATATATATATATATATATATATATATATATATATATAGTTTTACATACATAATTTTGCATCCTTTTAGGATATTTCTCAACCTAAAAATAAACAGCATAAAATATATTTATTTACTCAATAAAAGTTTTTTAATAGATTAAAAATTTACCTATATTAAGGTATTTGACTACGTTCGGAACCGTGATTTTAAAAAAGCGCATAAATCGATAATTTTCCTGATATTTAGTGTCACTCAGATTAGAATACATGCATAAAATTGTTTTAGGGACATTTTGACAAAAAAAATTATTTAAATATAATATTTTGGACAAAAATTAACTTAGAATAATCTTTTTTCCAAATGTTCTCCTTTTGTATAAAATGGTTCTAATGTAATAATATTTTGCCAGTATATAGGTCAGACCTCTCTACAGAGGCCCAACTAGATTTTTGAAAAATTCACATTATTTTCAGAGTTACCACCCATTGAAATAATTATTCGAGTTTTTTTCTTAAAATTGCTCCCTTCTGTTGTCGTAAAATATGAATAAACCCGCTTCCAAGTTATATATTTCCCAAATTCTAGTTGAGCCTCTGAACAGAGAGGTCTGATAGTTCTAATAGAAGCATTTTCCACAAAAGGAGAACATTTGGAAAAAGGATTATTCTAAGTTAATTTTTTGCCAAAATATTGTATTTGAATACATTTCTTTTGTCAAAATGTCCTTTAAACAATTTTATGCATATATTCTAATCTAAGTGACACTAAATATAATGAAAGTTATCCATTTATGCGCCTTTGAAAATCACGGTTCCGAACGTAGTCGGATACCTTAAGTATTTTTAGAAATATTTATTGAAGCACAGTGGCTGAGTGGTAGTGTGTGTATCGCACTTTCACAGGTTTGGGGTTCTAATCTCGGGCTGCGCAAGGTGACAACTCAGCCTTTCATCCCTTTATTGGGTCAGTAAATGAATACGAAGATTCCTTGGGAACTGAACTTGGGGTTTCGTGTCAGACTGATCACTTGTCCGAAACATTGCACAGAAGGCCTTGACCCCAATGGGCTGTTATGCAGTTCAGTTCAGATATATTTATTAAAATAAGAAGAAAACAATAATTGTAAGTACTTCTTTCATTATAGTTAAATAGAAATTTTAATGATAACCAAATACTTGCAATGATCTATTTTTATACCAAAAAATCAGGCGTTTTTTGTGTGACTTTCAATTTGGCACGATGAGCATTCAGTTGTTAAACAATTTCTGTGTGGACTCGAGATATTTTTCGTATGAGGAAAGGATTTTTACTTTGATATGTAGAACCAAAAGTGGATTGAGTCAGTGGGTGAATATTAACGTCGTACAGTGGGCAGTTTTTCCAATTTGGCGCACGGGAATTATTTTATGGCTTTAAAATCTTCATAATGATCTAAAATCATAGCAATTAATGTAAATTGGGTATTCTTTTCTGTTTTTTACTAACAAATAAGGTTAATAGGGTCTTAACTAATTTATGTCCAGTTTGAATTTGATCAAGAATAAATGATTGCTAAGTGGAACTAGTTTTAAAGCAAGGATCTAAGGATATTAACAGAAGCAGTAATTTACGTGAGAGAATATATACAAGAAATAGTGTGACAAGTTCAAAAATTAAATTTAATAATTGTTAAAGATTAAATAAATACAATCAAACATAACATTGTACATATACAATAAAGTATAATAGGTAGAGATTAAAAGGACTCGGCACCCTTTGAACATTTTTTTTTATTTATATAAAAATTACATTTTTGCATTTCATATAATGTTTATTTAAGAAACTGATACCAGATAATATTTTTCGCATATTATTCACACAATTTTACAAATTTAATTTCTTTTAAAAAATTTGGAAATTTTTAAAATTTTACTCTTTTTGTGTTAATTGATTTTTTGACATGAAATTTTTGTAATATTTCTGTGGATGTTTTAGCACCTTTAGAGGGATGATCAATTTTACAATACCTTAATTAGTTCTGGAGAAAAAAATAATTAAATGTTAATATATATACATATACTAAAATTCAACCAAAAGCCTCATATTTCCCACATTTCATTTTTTTTTACAAAAAGTATTCAATTACAGCAAAATGAATCCCTAATGTAGTTACATGCATTACATATAAGACACAGGGAAAAAAATGGAAGTGATTGGTAAATAATTGTGGAAGAAGTGGTATTTTGAATGTGAAAAAACACAAACCGAGAAAAAACCATTTTAAAGTTTATAATTCTGAAAAAATAGCTTAAAAATAAACATAAAATACCACCCTAAAATATTAACTATATATTTTTCTTAAAAATATTAAAATATAATATAAATCTTACTCCGTCGACAACCGCGCATCATTCGACTTGGAGAGCTTCTATGGCGCCTCATCCATTTTTCCTCTACAAACGAGCAGAAATTTTTCACAATTTTTCTAAATTTTTATTGCTGCTAATAATATTTATAATATTTATCAAAGTCCATTATAGTCCAAACTAAACTCAAAACAACATTAGTCTTGCGCTAGTATGTTGCTTTTCCTTCCATACATTGAATAAGGAACGCCGAGTAATACCATCGGCCAACGCTGAAAAAAAATCATAACTTTGGGAGTAGCAGTAAGTAGCAGCTATAAATTTGGTATTAAATTATAGATCTATATCTACTCTATGTGACTCAATTGTTACTCCGATCAATCCGTGTCAATCCTAAGAGTACTACTCCAATAAACACAAAATACCAACATATGTTAGTAGGAGTTAGATGCTATGTTAAATGTTATGTTTTTACAATTTTTAATCAAACTTGAACCTAATTTGAAAGTCAAATCAAGAAAATACTTACCCATGACATGTATTAAAAAAAACGCTTAAATCTGCAAAATCTTTTTCAGACGAAACGATTGAACTTCTTACTAGAAAATGACGCTCGCAAGTGTTTCTTGTAGCAAAAAGAAACCCGATCTAAACCGCTGATTGTAGAATATTTCAATTCCGGTGCTGACTCTGTGGTAAACTCTTTACCACATGGCTATGGAACCTATGTGGACAATAAATAGTGGGTTGTTGTTTTTTTATTTTGCGCAATTTCATTTTTGGACTTTCTGAGCGCCAAATTGGGAAAACTGCCCACTGTGCGTCGCATTGTTCAGCTACACGAGGACTTTTGGCGACGCACTACGTAATTTTGAACCATGGTCTAGAGACGTGGACGACACCTGAGCTGGCACCCCCTCTCCCAATTACCACACCACACCAACGGGAGGACATTTGACTCTTCGACAGATTTAACGTGCATCGCTCCCCTACACGACGGGTCTTAAGTGGTACTGGGCTCGAACTCGTGACAGGTCCAGCCACAATCCGATTTCTTGACCACTCGACTACCGTGGCCGGAACCAAAAGCGGAAATCAGAGTACATGGAATTTTCTCTCTTCAAACAATTAAATCTCACTAGTAATGCCATTCTATAATTTACTAAATAGCTGTACATTTATCTTTGGAGTTATCTTTCAGATTTTTTTCGTGGTTCTGTAAATGTCCGTCACCCCGAAGGGCAGAGAGCCACTGAGAATTATACCACCTGTCACATGTGACCTGCGTGCCACAGGTTGCCTACCCCTGGTGTAACTTACTGTGTTTGTCAGCGACACCCAGTTTTATAAATCTATGCTCAATAAAACATCGCGTTTATGTAATTTAATATGTTTCGAATAATCACGTCAAACTGACCAACTGGTCGAAACATCTGCTCATGTACGTCATTACCTAAGGTCACGTAAACTGAGATAGGCACAGTTTGTCTGACCTGAGTTTTTATTTCAGGTATTTTTTTGTGTAAGGATTAACGAATGATAAGTTCGCAAATTAAATGCCTATGCGGTTGATTGAAATGGAATTGAAATAAAATGATGAAGACAATAGAATACTTCGTCATTTGGTTGCATTATTAAGAGTTTCTCTCAGGGCAGGTAGTAGTTTTGCCACCCCTGGAAAAAATGGAAAAATGCATCCCCTCTCCCCAAAGCAAAAAATTATAATTAAAAGAAATAACTTGTACTCATAAATGCGCACTTATAAAAAATTAATAATACCAGCAAAACAAACAGGCAGTACATAAGAATATATATTATTACTAGAATTTACATAGTAATAATTATATTATAGTAGACTGTATTAAATTAAGTTTAAACATTTCAAAACAACTTGAAATTAAGGAAATAATTACTTATTATTTTTATTTCAAACGAATACAATACAAGAAGAGGAATCGTCTACTATAGCAGGACACTTTCTTCCAAAAGTAGTCTACTGATGGTGGAGATCACACAAGCGTTTATTTTAACTTATACTAACTGCACTCAAGACTAAAATAAAACATCTCCTGTGGCTTTCTATCTACCAAAACCTCTTTTATTACCCCTGTCCCCTTTTGGATAGCTGACACCCCACATCGTAAGAGTGAAAGGAATGTCTGTTGTGACCTCACTCCTGGATGGGGTGAAAGATGCGTAAACATATTAAATTTCATGATTTAACATACACTCTACCTTGAACCCTACAAATTTCAAAATAAAAAAAACTGTCATTAAACATACAGAGTACAAAATAAGATGCGTTAAATGAAATACCAAATTCACCCCAATAAAATTTCAGAAAATATATCAAATTTTTTGTAGCAAATATATATATATATATATATATATATATATATATATATATATATATATATATATATATATATATTTCAAATTCGATCCAAATGCCACCCTGTCCAAGGGCCCGGTTTGTCGGCCCTAGAGCCGCCCCTGCTCAGAGAGGATAATTCATCTCCAAACATACCAGAAAAAAAATTACAGAACAGTAAATGTAGAGCTTGAGCATTGAGCTTAATTTTAAAAACTCAATACAGAAAATGACAAGCTCGTAAATATATGTATTTTTTTTGTATATATGTATATATGATATTACATATGTATGTACGATATTTGGTTCCAACTTGCCTTCGACTTCAATCTGACAATGTGTGCACCAATTATCAGAATCCGTCTCGGATACATTCGAAAATTTCAGGACATTGTTTTTATTTTTGCTCTTTTTCTTCGTTCAATTTTTTACAACATTTATTTCATCTTTATTTACCTTCTTTTTCTTTTCTACCTCAGAAATATTACCTTTCTTACCTTCTTCTATGCTACATTTTATGCCTTTATCATTTTTCATTTCAATTTCAAAAATACCTTCCTTAATGTTATTTTCAGGATTGTTATACAAAGACAAATAGCTGCATTCAGAACTGGAGAATTTGATCAAGTTTCTCCTTTTCTGAACAACAACTAGTATCACACAATCAATTACCAACTGAAATTCAATACAACTCTCTAACCCTACTAGAGCATAAGGCAGTGTTTCTCAAAGTGCGGGGCGCGCCCCCCTGGGGGGGGGGCGCGAGCGTATCGAAAATTTAAAGATTTTTTTTAAAAAAAATAACCGGAAAGAGAAGTAAAACAAAATGCTTTCTTCCATAATAAAAAAAATACACACAACACTGACATAATTTATGTTTATTATCTGGTTTTTTTCCGTCATCAAATAGCTATCTTTGATCCCAAAACCAAATTAAAGAAAAAATATTTTTGTTTTATTTGCTGTATTTCCTCAATGAGAGATTTTTTTATTACGTTTTAACATAAAATTTTACTCGTTAAAAGAAAAAACGAAACCCAGATCCTGAGAAAAATTCTAAAAAGATAAACAATTCACCACTGTAATTATTATTGAAATACTGTACATTAGTTGTAGAAAATAAAAAGGAAGTCATGATTCACTTTTCAGCCAGGCTGCATAGTACGTTTGCTAATCATTTGATTGACCTTCAATCTTATGTTATGGTTATTATCAATATTAGTTCCCTCCCATCTTTTATGTGTTTGCTTTTCGCTTAGGAAAATTGTAAATAATTGAGTTTTGCGATATTTGGAAAGAATTGATTGGTTTAACATTTCTGTAGGATAATTGAAAAGTGTCTGATTTGCGTCCTTTATTATGGTCTTGTACTTTTGAATCATTTTAGTCCAGTTTTATTGGATTTTTCTCAAATCATCAAAGAATTGAATAGTCCTTGAAAAGAAGGTAAGTATACTTTCTATAAATTAAAATATTCACTAGAATTCCGATTTGTATCGTGTACAGTAAAAATAATTCTAAACAAATGATTGGGGTGACTGAGTCCCCCCGCACTACCATTAATGTTAGTATCGAGTACGCGCCTGCTCCCGGGTTAAAACATTTTGAAGTCTTCTCGCTTTAAATGTTAAAAAGTAACACAATTATTCTTCATCGGAATTTTATATTCTTTTTCATAATTTAACATTAATTCTAAATGCTAATTGTGTGAGGTTTAAAATTACAGTTCTTTTAAACAGTTATTTACAATTATAGCATTTATCTTTAAAAAAAATCATTTTACATTTTTGTATACAATGTCGTGCACACAGTTTTACTCTCCTTACAGTTCAGCTATTATATCAAGAATAATGTTTTATTTTTTAAAAATATGAACTAGTGCGAAGAGTCGTTGTTTCAGCCAGTATACGTTTGATGTATCAGTACTAAAGAAGGTATTTTATAAATAATTTCTTATTACTGAATTTGGCCGCGGTAGCCGAGTGGTATAGGTATCGGATCGTGGCTTGCCTTGTCACGAGTTCGAGCCCAGTACCACTAAAGACCCGCCGTGTAGGGCAGCGATGCACGTTAAATCTGTTGAGAGTTGAAACGTTTTTCCCGTTGGTGTGGTGTGGTGTGGTAGTTAGGAGAGAGGGTGCCAGCTCAGGTGTCATCCACGTCACTTGACCATGGTTCAAAATTACGTGGTCCGTCGTCAAAAGCCCTCGTGCCGCTGAACAGTGCGACGTTAATATTCAATCAATCAATCTTATTACTAAATTAAGAACAAGTTTAATAATTATTAGGGACTTCCACGGGCTTGTCTTGTAGAGGAAAGTTTTTCAAAGAAGGTTTAATATCAGAAATTGTAACTTAAAGAGTTATTTTTCTATATTTAGCTGAGATCTATATTTTGTCTTCAAGGCATCCACTGCAGAAAATCCGGTTTGAAAAAAGGTAGGATGTTGAAAATGGTAATAGTATACGAAGTGCGTTTGTTTTCAGTACAGATAATTCCTCATCCACCTCTACTCCAAATTCAAAGAGCGATTTAATACAAAAATTGCCTTTAATTTTTCACTGGATGTGAAATCTATGAAGATTTCTTCTTCGGAAGTTGAGAGCCCTTCTGGAGTATCTTCAAATAGATCCCTAATCCACTCGTAACTTGCTACCAAGTTGTCCTCATCCAGAAAATACTTTTTAAAATTCTTTGCCAACATAGCTAAATGATTTTACATGTTTTAAAACAACTTTCACATGTTGTTCTACAGATTTGTAAGTTTTAACACATATCGAGCTGGGGCTTTTTTTCCATCATTTACTTCAGTAGTGGTAAATCCAAAATTTAAGTATTTTTGAGAAGATCGCCTTGATTTAATTTTCGGAACCATGCTCGTTTGTCTGTGTACTTGTTGATTCTTTATTATGGTCGAATGTTTGCTTACGACTTAAAAATGTATGTATGATATTGTTTTAATCTACTGCCGTAAATACTTAATTACCGTGAATTACAATTAACGTGGAAATTTAAAATATACATTCAAGCTAGATTCGGTAGCTATAGGAGTATCGAGTCGACCAAAACTGACTGGAATTGTACGAGGAAAAAGCATTTTTACATGTTTTGCGCAGACGTCCGATAGGTTGCCCAGACTCACGCAAACGTACCCTATAATGCCAGATGTAATGGATATGATAGAGAGCGACATTGACTAGACTATTTTTTCTAATGACATTTGCACTTTGAGAAATGAATGCTGAAGGAAATAAATCTTTAATTAAATACATCATTTTGCGATCTGTTCCAATTTAAAAAATTAGAGAAAAAAAACATATACTCTATAATATCTATATATATATATATATTTTATATATAATATTTCTTAAAATGTATATATATTTTAAGTAATTTTCATAAAATATATATATTACTTAAAAAGTTACATATACACAAAATTTAATACACTTATCGTATTAATTTTGTACGGTTTATAATTAAGATCGTATTGTAACTTTAGCGTCTCTCTCAAAAGTGCATTTTTATTGCAGTAAATACATTAGTGTTGTACAGGGGGTGAGACAAAAATTATGATTGAAAATTGGGTCGCCAGTATTGAAAGTTTGAGAAACACTGCTTTTAATGTATGAGAGGTGCACAGAGTATTTTATGACTAATTAATTAATACTAAATTAAGAACAAGTTTAATAATTATTAGCTACTTCCATGGGGCTTGTCTTACAGAGCAAAGTTTTTGAAAGGGTTTTAAAATAAGAAATTGACCCTCTGAGTTCATTTTCTATATTTAGCTGATATCTATATTTTGTCTTCTAAGCAGCCACCGCATTTTGTAATATGTTCCAATTTAAAAATCAGAGAAAGGAAAAATAACTTAGTAATTATCCTATTACTTAACTTTTTTTTGCTTAAAAGTAACATATACAAAATTTAATACTTATGTCATGAATTTGTACGGTTTATAATAAATATTGTTGCTTTATCGGAAAAGTGCATTATTTTTTGCATTCAGTAAATTATTATGTATAAGGGGGGGCGCGATAAAAATTGTGATTGAAAAGGGGGCGCCAGTATTGAAAGTTTGAGAAGCACTGGCATAAGGTGAATCGGTGTTTAGTATAAAAAACCATACCGATCTAACTAGAACTCCAGGGCAGCCAATCGAATGTTAGCTCACTGATACCTCTCATCCGATAGCAGACGAATCGCTCTGCATGCCATGAAAAGTTCACATTAATTCGGATGCCTCCGAAGCAGTCGTCTTAGCCACACACCCTTGCTCCTTCCGTGTCCACCAACCAAGAAGCTCCCTCTCAATTTAGGATTCTCAACATCTAAGCCCAATACTCTGCGATATGGGATGAAGGAACGCTTCTCGTTCTATTTCCCAAAGTTGTTCAGCGTCGATCTAACTAAGCTACCAACTTTAAGCTTTTAAGTGCATGTATGGTTAAGTTTCAGTACTTTTTAGTTTGTGTTTGCTACATTATATTCTCAACCAAAACATTTAATTTCTCAACTATTGCAGCAGGAGTAATATTAATAGTCAAACCCGTATTGATGTTTAGCAATATTTTTTTAATGAATTTGAGTTATCATATACCTTTTCCTTTACTGTGTACGCATGTTTTATTTTTAAAGTATCCGGATACACAAGTAGTTGTCATTGCTTTGGTTGTGGTCGAGGTGTTATTTCAGGTTTAAACGGTTTATTAACACACGAATGAATATTCCCAATGAAAAGGATTCATATTGCTAACCGCGTGCAAATTTTGTATTGTATGTGTCGTGGGAGCTTTTAACACCTTCGTAACAAATTCTTAGGTTTTGGGTTTTTAATTTTAGCTTTACACATTCGTAGATCTTATGGCCCAGTTATTGGCAGTTATAACAATGAACTTGAGACCGTTTTCCTTACCTCGATACTAGCATTAGGAACACAAATGATTCCAAATGCTTATATATAGACCCCTAGGGGTCTATGACGATCCGCAAGGGGTTCACGTCAGCAAAAAAGTAATTTGGGGGTCCATGAGGTGGTTAGTGATAGTGACTCTCATTAAACTAGATCGTGACTTTAAATTTAAAGGAAAATTTGATCTAGTGGAAACCAAACTTTACCTTTTTAACAGGTTTATTTACTAAATTTAATGATGTTAATTTGCACTTATAAGGTGACAAGATTAATTTTATTAAAACAAGAACTATTTCAGCGTTTCTTTCCAGAGTTCCAGCGTTCTAACAGACAATCTGTCAGGACTTTTTATCCTACATTCAACATTTAAATGGCTTTTATTCAGATTTTGAAACCAGAATGCTTTGACTATGGTAATACCACAGTAGGCAGTAAATTCATATGGTCACAATGAAAAAAAACGTCATATTACAGTAGAAACTGATTGTAATAAGCACTAACGAAGATTTTAAAGTTTAGACATGGATGTCAGCAATTCTGTCTTTAAAAGGGCAAACCTGTTATTTGTCCCGAATTATAAAATATCGCGAGGAAGCTTTTAATTGCTTTTTTTAGTGAGAAGTTTCAGCATGGTACCCAATTTTTTTAAAAAACAACAACAACAAAAAATGAACAATATTAACAGAGGATATTTAAGGTTAAACCTGGCAAGATTGATACCAAATGTTAAAAATTTATTAATGTATAGCGCCAGATTCATTCCTCCCTTCAAACTCATTTGTATGTTGTTTAATTATTTTATTCAACGGTTGTTTTATGTATTAATTGAATTTTAGTTTAATTAATTAACATATGTGCTTTTTAAATTTTAAACACTATACTTCATTACAGTTAGAAATTTAATTCTTTCAAAGTAGTAGTAGTACCAGCTGACAAAAAACCTTTGTTGATAAATTTTCAAAAATTCAATATTAATTAAAAATTGCTCTACCTCAAACCGAAAAACATGGCAAGGGGTCTATGAGACCAAAAAGTTTGGGGACCTCTTTTCTAGACAGGGGTGGTACTGGTCTAAAGGGAAGTTTTAGTGTGTGGAGGGGAAAAGAGACGAAATATTGCATTCATTTTGCATCATGTAAATTTTTCGTTAAAGAATACGAAAATAATTATCCATTTTATATTACGTATGTATGTATATGTATATATATATAGTTCAAAATTCCATTCTTTAATAAAGTACTTTTTATTCATCCATTAAAGTTCAAATACATTTTGTAAACTTGCAGTTGATGACACTTGATGTAAATAGTTTTTTCAAATGTTAATTCATTGAATAAATTAAAAAAATGAATAAATAGTAACAAGCAAAAAAAAATCCAACAGCATATATAGAAAGAAAATCCATTCGTTGTGTCCCTGTAGCGCAATGGAGTGTGCGTTAGACTTCTAATCCAGAGGTCATGGTTTCGAAACCCACCAGGTTGGCCTATTTTCTGAAAATGAGATTTCTATTTTATTAGAATAATTTTAATTTTATTAACGAAAATAAATAGTAACAAACGAGCAAAGATAGTCCAACACTATTTATAGAAAGGAAAATGGAAAATTGCAAGGAAAATCAAACAAAATATTCACAGTCTAGTAGGTAATGTATACACACAAAGAAAAAACGTTTCATAAAATTATTTTATTATATATGTTACAATATAAGAATTTGAAAAGTTTTGCAAGATAAAGTTATTATGTAATTATAAAATTTTCAGTTTTAATTAATAGGATGAGCTTTTGTGGTTTATACGAACTTCGCAGAACAGATGAATCCGCTTTGCATACACATTAATAATTCCAGTTCGGTTTTTTTATTGTGACTTATAGAACTCCTGGGGATGACTCGTGAAATCTCCAGGTTCCATTGAACATAGTTGGAAGGCCACTGATATAAGCGGTGTACAACTCTTTTGGAAATTAATTTCATTCAAAGAAATTTTTCCAAGCAAAAAGCAGCAAATTGAGATATTAGAAATTATAGTCAAAAATGATCTCTCTCCAAATTTTGCTCAAGTGATAAGAATTTTTTTCCCTTGCCCGTTTCTGTAACTTCTAGTGAAAGAAGTTTCAGTAAATTAAAAATTAATAAGAATTATTTGAGAAATTATATGACACACAAAAAGAAAGGCTTTCAGATTTAGCCATCATCTCTATTGAATCCAAAATTTCTGAAAAATAGATTTCACCGAAATCAATGACAAATTTGTTTCTCAGAAAGCCAGAAAAGAGTCATTTTTATAGTTAATTATTAGGTAGTCATTGTAGAAGGACTGATTTATATACTTTATATTTCACGAGATTTATGCTTTTTAGCACTCTTTTCAAATCCTGCCATTAACTAAATCTCTGTCTATATATATATATATTTGTATATATTTATCTTGTTCACATTTTCAATCGTTAATAAAATACTTTCTACTCATCTAATCAAGTTCAAATACATTTTTCTAAGTTTGTAGTGGGTGACACTTGATGTTAATACAGTTTTTTTAAATATTAATTCAATTATTAAATTAAATTAATTACCGGTTTTCGACGCCAACTTAGATTCGTATCCATTTCGTAACAATGTAACTGTTAGAGCAATGACAAAACTTGATTTGGAAACCGATTTTTCAGCCAAACTAGCCCAACCGGATGTGCATTGTTACAACAATACAGACAAATCATGCTTTTTTTCAATTCTTACTATTAGTTCACTCTTTCCCTATATATATATATATATATATAGTATAATAAAATAAAAGTGAAGTATAACTAGAACCCACAGTGCTAAAGAAGTAAGAAATTGGAATTCAGCAAACACAGTAAATATAGATACAAAAAGTCATTGGACTAAACTGGAGACCTATTATGATTTCTAAAGCTGTCGCTGAATTAGGACAGCGAATTAGGGTTAGCAATGCTTTATGGATCCAACCTTCCCCATAGAGCAGAAATTTTCGACATAATAGGAAGAAAAAAAAACAAGTTGAAAAGTTAAGCCTAATACAACACGTGGTTGTAGAACCTAATAAAATCGTAAAAAGAAATTGGGAAAAGAGAACAATAATGAATCTATCAAGGAGAGGAATAATAAAAAATTTTTAAATAGAAAATATTAGGAAAAACTTACTTGTAAAACAAAAATCCTGTCCTCAAAAATACCTCCTACAGCAATGAGTTCCTACGAGAAATGGCGTAAAAGATTGAAACACCAGCGCAGGAAGAAAAAAAACTTGGTGCCATCTGGATAGTTATTTTGCAATTAAACTAACCACAAAGATATATAATTAAGTAAACAAAACATAAGAAGTTTTAAATAAAATAAAGAACAAAGTTCAGAAAAGATAGTATCAAATAGAAATATATTAAAGTAAATTTACTTGGATGATTCTATACTAGAAAGCTATATTGCAATTAAATTAAACGTATAAAATATTTTAAAATGTTTTTTTAAAAATAAACTAAATAGAGAGAGAGAAGAAATATTAATTAAAATATCGAATTAAAATAAAACAAGATTTAATTAAAATAGAAATATTTATATATATATATATATATAGTCTTATTCTCTACAAACAAGAGATAACATCCAACAATCACATTCGAAAAACACAAAGACAGTGGGAAAATCACACAATGAAGGACACATGAGCAACCGAGATTAAAAATTATAAAATGGATGCTGCAGTATTATAAACATTGCTGACTTAGGGCAACTAATATATAAAATAATTTAGATAAAAGTGGGGTTGAACATGTTTTTTGGCCAGCCAACCTTCCCTCTTAATGTAAATAATACTGATCAAAAACCTATTGAAAGTAATGGATAGGAACATCTAAATCCATTACAAAATAGAGGTAACTTACCTAAAAATTGCACTTAAAAATGCAGAGCCCGCGCTAAATCTGAGTGCAATAAAAAAGTTATTGCCAGATTCTGGACCCTAATGTAGATTTAAATCATGTGAATGGCTGAAATGTAGTACTTAACAAAAGTGAAAAAGAATGGAAACAAAAATTAATAACAGAGTTACAAATTACCATAACTTTAGTAACACTAGAGTATATATGAATAAAATAATAATCAGTAATTTTATCTAATATTAGAATATGGAGGTAACTATAACGATAAAATATGTAAGTTTATTGTAATACACTATTATCAATCTCAAAATTTTTAATCCTTACTATTTTAATAGCTTTATTCATATTGTGAAGGTCCCTTAGGACCTCACTTTGAGAACTAGAATAATTTTGAGTCAAGGAAGAACCAGTAGCCATTTTTATAAATAACTTTCTTTATTTGGTTATCTTTCCCAAATAGAATCAAAGACTTATTAACGAATACTTCTACTAATATTATGAGGTTTTAAAAGTAATATCCTTTAAATTAACTTAATTAATTAATGATCCAATTAATTAATTTATTAAATAACGATCACGCAGAAAGTACTACGATAAGAGATCCCAGAATTATATTTAATAATGTTCTTATTGAACATTTAACTTTAATTCTATGCTCCCATTCTATGTTAAACTCTGACAATTTCAACGTCCATCGGATCATCCTACTTGATAAATTCTTACCATTGGTTAACTTCGTTAACGTTGCGTGATCTGTGAACACTTTCACAGGTAGGGGTCCAAAATAAGTTTTAAACTTATTTAGAGCCCATATCACCGCCAAACATTCTCTTTCGGTAACCGTATAATTACGTTCTGCTTTATTAAGGGTTCGAGACGCGAAAAAGCAATAGGTTTTTGATTTTGCCAAGCACAGCACCAATTCCGACCCCACTAGCATCAGTGAATAAATTGAACTGTTTAGAAAAATTTGCAATTGCAAAATCGGTGCCTCCGTTAGTGTGCGTTTGATCTGATAAAATGAATCCTGTGCTTCTCCCTGACCAGTTAAACTTCGCCCCCTTTTTTTTTTAATTGGTACAATGGTTTTGCATATATCTGCGTATCGCGGAATAAATTTTTGGTACCAACCCGTCATCCCTAAAAATTTTGACACTTCTCGATTATTTTTGGGAGGTTTCATTTCCGTAATTGCCCGAATTTTCTTATTGTCAGTTTCGATTCCTTCTTTACTAATAATCAGGCCTAAATATTTGAGTTTGTCACGGGCGAAGTGACATTTTCCTTATTTAACGTTAGCCCTGCGTCTCGTAATAAGGTAAAAACCTGAGTTAAATGATCGAGATGGTCTTTAAACGATGGAGATGTTATAATAACATCGTCCATGTATACCAACACGAAACGCCCAATAACAGGTTTGAGAATTGTATCAATAGCCCTTTGGAATTAGGGCGCGGCCCCAGAAAGACCAAAAGGCATGCGTAGGAATGCAAAAGTGCCATTGCGAGTGATAAACGCTGTTTTTTCTATGTCCCTTGGACTAATCGCCAACTGAAAATAGCCACTTCTGAGACCTAGAGTGGACATAACGTTGGTGTGAGGAATATTGGTGAGTAAGTCATCAATCACCGGTAATGGATATCGAGGATATTTGGTAATTCCATTTAGTTTCCGATAATCGATCGCGAAACGATACGCTTCGGGAGAATCTGGAGAAAGGTCATTTTTCTTTCGTGTTAGAACGACTGGAGATGCATAGGGCGAATTAATAGGACAAATTGTACCATCCCGTAACATCTTATCTATGTGATAATCAATAATGCCTTGTTTGACCCGGTCGTACTTGTATGGTCTCGACACTACCGGTCCCTTGTCTCCAGTATCTATCTCATGATATACAACATGCCTTAATCCCGGTTGATCGGAAAATAACCCTTTAAAATTATTAAATAAGGCTTTTAATTGCCTCTGTTGCTCGTCATCAAGTTTTGATTCTGTGAGATCAATATCAACGAGTTTCTCCTCTTTAGGTATTTGTTTGATCAGATGATCGGGAATGATCAAGGATTTCTGATCAAAATCTAATGTTAATCGCGACGCCTTCATAAAATCGATCCCCAAAATGCACTGATACTGCATGTTATCAAGTATATGGAATTCCCAGGTTTTCTGAAATTCCCTGATTCTAATTTGTAACTCGACTCTACCCAAATGACTGCACGGGGCTCCCTGTGCTGTCACGACTCTGTCTTTCGTCTTTTGACGAGGTCGGTATGAAAAATAATTGCGGTATACCTCCTCCGAAATAAAAGATTTCTCCGCTCCCTTTCCCATAGTGCTGTAATAAAGGTTTCATTTAATAGAATAGGGACATACGGTAATTCGACTGGGGTCTTTCTTATAGAGGATACTCTGATAGGCCGATGATCCCAAACTGGAGGATTTTCCGTACCCCGCGATCGATTACCCCCATATTCACATCGATCGCTTAAAAGTTTAAATTTCTACTTCGTTCATTTTGACCTCGAAATGAACTATTTCTCGACCCACTTTGTCGACCGCCTTGACTGTGGAATGGTTGATCCGATTGTCCACCTTGGCGTCTACCCTCGAATCTGCGATTTGCGAAACCTTGGTTTTCGAATCGATTAAATTCCCTTTGTGGTCGGCTATTATTGGCGTAACTCTCATTATTTCTGCTTTCCCTCCAATTTTCCTGTCTATGCCGGGTATTAAAACGATTGCCTTCATGAGGGCCTGAACTTCTAAATCCCTCACTCGAACCTCTGATTTGTCTATGCATAAAACGTTCTTCGTATTTATCAACGATTTGTAGGAGATTGGCAGTATTTCGTGGATGTCTAACTTCGACATAATCCAAAATTTGAGGTTCTAATCGACTAACGACGTGATCTATTAATTTTTCCTCCGACATTTCTAGTTTAAGGACTTTATGAATTTTCAACAATTCATAAATAAAGTCCGAAGGCTGTTGATTTCGTCTTCGTGATGAGGAATAAAATCGCGTTTCTAGTTCTGACCTGTTTCTGACCACGGGGAATTGTTCCGACAATGCCTGTTTTAAGTGCGCGTAGTCTGTTGTCTTATCCTCAATGACCCTATAACCAAGAACTTCGAACCAGTCGAGTGCCGTCCTTTTGAGATGACCCTTCAAGTAAGCACATGCTAATTGTGCAGGTATCTCATAATAAGCGAGATTATGATCAATATTCTCCAAAAAATCATCTATGTTCTCAATCCCCGAAAAATATTGTTCCGGAATGATTCTAAAACTGGATCTGACTCTATTCTCGGGATTTATACGTTGGGCGCCATTGTGAAGGTCCCTTAGGACCTCACTTTGAGAACTAGAATAATTTTGAGTCAAGGAAGAACCAGTAGTCATTTTTATAAATAACTTTCTTTATTTGGTTATCTTTCCCAAATAGAATCAAAGACTTATTAACGAATACTTCTACTAATATTATGAGGTTTTAAAAGTAATATACTTTAAATTAACTTAATTAATTAATGATCCAATTAATTAATTTATTAAATAACGATCACGCAGAAATTACCACGATAAGAGATCCCAGAATTATATTTAATAATGTTCTTATTGAACATTTAACTTTAATCTCACTCTTAAAACTTTAATGAGACTTTAAATACGAATTTATATTTACCGCTCGGAATCTCAATTCTTCTTGTGATTAAATTATCTCCAACAAGAATTCTCCAATTTATATCCACAATAAGTTTCTGTTTCAATCTCTATCTCCTACTGCTCTAACTTTACTATTTCGTTTGACTTAAATACTGAATCTAATCTGCATAACAAGGAATCATGTCCGCTTTTGAGTTGATTGGAAATAGGTAGGGAATTAAATTTCCCTAAAAAAGTCGACTCAGAAGGTTAGTGATAAAGTTCCGTATAGATTCGTCACAATATAACTATTAATAAAATTAATTGGGTATTTCTGATTTAAGCAATATTTAGTAAAATGTTTATAGTTTTTTTTTCTGATTTTTTGACACCATATATATATATATATATAGTAGAACGTCATTTATCCGAATCAATTGGTACCGGACACCGTTCGGATAACCGAACACCGAATGCGATCCATGCAATATACGAAACCGGACACTATGCGAATATTGAAAATCACCACATGGGGAAACGTTCTTGAAGAAAAAGCAAAATAGGTGCAAAATGTCGTAGCTTCACCTTTTTTGTGGAAAATAATCACTTATTTTTCGCTGTACCATTGTGCACCTTAGTTTTTTCGCAGCAAGGTCGCTGATTCTCTTGAGCAGCAATAGTTGAGTAGGACAGGACTCTGATTGTTGTTCGTACCACTCCATAGCTGTCAATAACGCAGAAAACGCGCCAGCATTTGATGGACTCTTGTTACTTTCGTTGTTGTTCTCCTCGTCTTCATCTATTTCATCGTCGACAAGGTCGAATTCTGCTTGCATGGAAGTCACAATCTCGTCATCATTTAGCATTTGAGATCCACTGAGTCTTCTGCATCGATTTCCATCCTGGTTTCTATATCTTCATCGCATTCTTGAAATACTGGAATCGATTGGACAAAGTCGGTAATCTCATCCCTGTGGTCGTCATTGTAGTCTTTTTCGCCTTCTAAATTGACAAAGTTGGCAAAAAAAAAAAAAAAAACTGGTTCAAAGCAGAAATTGACTTAAATTTTTTTTTTTTTGTATTACTTGTTTTTATGGATTGCAATACTGGGATACCAAATACTGGTATTTTGATCCATTTGTACAATTTTGTAATACCGGTATTCAGAAGTTTAAATACCGGTTTTTTGGTATTGACTACATACAGAACATATCTTAATATTAGATTCTTAAGTACGTTGGAACAGTTAACTCCTAATGAGGAAACGATTTTTGAAACTGAAAAATCGAAACAAAAAAGCAAAGATCGACTTCAACCTGTAAATTAGTTTTTCCGATAGGGAATTCTGCTTTATGTCCGGAACTGTATCAGCTCTACTTCCAATAAAACTGGCTGTTGAGGCCTTATGTCAGAGAGATTCTAATTTATTGACAGCTAATGCAACAATTAATTTCATGTTGCAGTCACTGAAAGAACAGCACACATCACTATCTGAATAATTATATATAACATTGAAAAATCCCACAGAAGAATAGCATGCAGAAATAGAGATATCTTACGGTATTTACATAACTATAAGGATTTTAAAAATGGAAATGAAAAGAAGAAAAGAGCCTAACCAAAAAATTCAAATTTCTTAAAAATTTTTACCACCAAACCTACCCACATTCAGAAGAATTCGGTACAGTTATCGAAAATGATGATGACACTAATGTCGAAAGTGCAAATGAATTGTCTTTTGAACAAAAATTATAATTAGCGATGATTCAAAAATAAAAATTCAACAAACCAAAATACCATACATAAACCAGCTATATCCAAAATCATCCGACGAGAAATCGATTTATTTGAAAATGAGGGATCTAGTGGTCAATACTTGGAAAAAGTATATCGTGCATTGATAACAGTACCTTCAACAAGCGTAGATGCTAAAGGAGCGACTTCGAAAACTTAATTTTTGCACAAAATTACGTTCGGGGCGGAATGGCGTTACAATTCATGCATTATGTTTTTTAAGATCACATTTCAAAAATTTATAATAGTACCCCAGACTGAATAGTGATATTTACCCTCTTTTGTGTTTATATATATATATATATATATATATACAGAGTGTTTTTTTCCAGGTATAGAAGTTTAAGTTGGCATTACTTTCCAAGATGGCGACCGATTTAACAGCTGTCAAGTGATTTATTCTCAGTTTGATTTGGTGATTCATCATGAATAGACTCACGCCTGAACAACGCTTTCAAATTGTGCAATTTTATTTCGAAAATAATGGTCGCGATTTTCATAAGCGAATTTCGTTTAGCGATGAAGCGCACTTCTGGTTGAATGGCTACGTCAACAAACAAAACGGCCGCATTTGGAGTGAAGCTAATCCACAAGTGTATGTCGAAACACCGTTACATCCAGAAAAACTGACTGTTTGGTGCACTTTATGGGATGGTGGAATCCTTCTTCAAAAACGATGAAGGCTACAACGTTACAGTCAATGGTGATCGGTATAGAGCCATGATTACTAACTTTTTCATTCCTGTATTGAACAATCATGATGTCCAGGAGCTGTGGTTCAAACAAGACGGCGCAACATGTCACACAGCTCGTGCCGCAATCGATTTATTGAAAGACACATTTGGTGACCGCCTAATTTCACGTTTTGTACCTGTGAATTGGCCTCCAAGATCTTGTGATTTAACACCGCTAGACTATTTTCTGTGGGGCTATGTAAAGTCATTGGTCTACGCGGGTAACCACAAACGCTTGATCATTTGGAAGACAACATTCGCCGCATTATTGTTGATATACGGCCACAAATATTGGAAAAAGTCATCGAAAATTGGACGTCCAGATTGGACTACATCCGAGCCAGCCGTGGCAGTCATATGCCAGAAATCATATTTAAAATGTAATGCCACAAGATTATCTTTCGAATAAAAAAAAACATGTTAATCGAATAATACATAGTTGTTTTATTGCAATTTAAAGTTCTATACCTTTCAAAAAAGCACGCTTTATATATATATGTCATGATTTTAAAGACAGAATCAGATTAAAGTTTAAAAAAAAAAAAAAAGAGATCTTTATTCCATCGTTTCTACATCCGTTCTTATGCTAAGAGCAGGGAGTAAAAAACACGCCATGGTGGGGAATTCACGTGAATAACACGTGAAAAACATCTGGTAAGTGTCGCTGCTTTGAAGATGGTGCTTGCAAGTTAATGCTGACATATGTTGCCTATTAAATCTAACGATCTAGAATTAGATATGTTTATTGGCTAGGCCATATGTTCGGAAGACATAAATGGGCGATTAGTTTGATACTTGAATATGAGAACGGAGAAAGATATAGTCAAGTGCTAGATAGGGAATTAAATTTTTAATCTAATTTAATTATCCTTACATTTACCCCCCAATTTTAAAAGGGAGTCATGGCGTGATTTTTTCTCTCTTTACAAACTTAATCAATTTTCAATAAACACAAAACAATACATAGTTATTTAGAAAGACATATTAAACACAGTAGAAATTTTTAAGCAAAAGTAATACTAAAATGAAAAAGCAATACAATAAACGAGAGAAACTAACAACAAACACAGTAAGGACACTTCCAACATATTAATTGATAAACATGACTTTCCATACATATAAATGAAGATTAGCTTGTTCAAATCTATTCGACATCTAGAATAAGAACTCTCGTTTCCTCCTATTCCTTCATAATAATAGATTCGTATTATAGCTGGTAGATATTTTACAAAAAATTATGTTGGAAAAATAATATATCAAACAATAAGATAGTAAATATAAAAAATACATGAAATCATACTAATGTTAAAATAAGGATTTTGTATAAAAATCTACTCTGGCACCATCGTAGTACTACCTTATGTTGTTACACACATTTTGCATATATGAAAAACATTTTTAAAAAGATAAAAAAATATAGACACTAATAAAATGAAATTATTAATAATATGAAAACGGTGTATAACACACAACTTCTATGCACTATTCAACACAATAAACAATATTTTATTTCATATACGTTATAAAACATAAAAATTATAAGAATATAGGAATAAAAGAATACAAGAATATAAGAGCACTTTTTTATTATTTTTGAGTCGGAAAAGTGGACTCACTTCAATAATAACTTTTAGTATGTATGAAAATTTTCTCAATATTCACTGTAACTTAACAATATCGCATACAATATTTTGAATCTTTCCGTAACTTTCTAAAAATTCGTTTCATAGACAAAAATTCTTGATTTTCTCTTACATCACACATTCACTAATATAAACTGTATCACCTTACTTAATTTTGAACACATCTCTCTGAGAAATCTGCGTCATCAACTCACAGATGTTCAGGGATGCTGATAAGAAACAATGAGAGGTGTACATATCAAACTAAACAAGTTTGTCCTCTTAATGTTTGAGACATACAAAATTATAATGATTGTATTCTCCCCCTTATCCACTGTATAATATCCAAAAATAAGCTTCAAGTTATTAAATTAATTTCAATTTTAGATAAGGAAAAATTCGAGAAATAGTGAATCCTGATATATGGCCAGTATATCAAAACACACAATTTCAAAATAAAAAAATTAAATGACATGCAATAAGATTACTGCTGAATAAAATAATTAACAAAACAATTGAATTCAATGGAGAAAAAAAGAATACAACTTGACTTTTACTTTTGTTTCTTATAACAATCAATATCTCTAGTGTTAGTTCTCTCATTAGTCATTTTTCTAAAAACTTAATTTATATCTTTCACTTTAAAACACCAATTTCTATCATAACTCTTAACTCATTCGACGTGTTAAGATAAAATTATGAGAAGTATATTAAAATTTCTCAAAATTTTGTATGACTAAACCTATATATACTTTGTTTTCTCAATTAAAATATAAAGAAAATATCTCATTTATAACACAACTATATTATAAAAAAATTAAATACTATATCATATCATATATTATTCTTTTTCGTAAAGTTCTGTTCAACAAAACTCAGTTACTTCAAAGTTACTACAATTGAAATATATAATCTAACTGACCTCCACTTCGCAGCAGCAGAAAACCTTTGGTGAACGGTCATCCAGATGCTGTTGTCACTTTATTTCACAGTATTACCGTGCAGACTTTCCGGCGAAAAAGATTTTCCTGGTACTGTTGGTCCTTCCATCATTGTATCACTGGAACTAAATCGCAATGCCATTCGAAGAACATATTTTATTATTATTATTATTCTGGCGGAAGGGATTAGACGCCTTTCATCACTGAGTTGGGGAATTCACGCTTCTCTTTTTGTTTTATTTCTTTTTTCGTCATTCGAAAGTTGGTTCTTTCATGGCAAACTTGCTGGTCTGTTCAGCAACGGTAGAAATAACGTTTGGCGGTAAACACTGCATTCTTCTCGGGGTTTAAGAGTGATGTTCTTCCAGGGAATAATAGTGCGTTTTTTTTGTTTGTTTTTTTCGTACCATTTTTTATTCTGGAAATCCTACGTCTTCAGCATATTGGCATATGGTGCACTCGGTGTTCCGTCAAAATCTCCATATCAGTTATTATGGTCGCTGGCTTTAGTTTTTATATTAAAATTATTTTATAAAAAAGATTAGTTTTTTACGTTAAGATTTGAAATTTAGTGGCAAATAAGATCCTGCCGGCTTTAATTCTGTCATGATTTTAAAGACAGAATCAGATTAAGGTTTAAAAAAAAAGAGATCTTTATTCCATCGTTTCTACATCCGTTCTTATGCTAAGAGCAGGGAGTAAAAAACACGCCATGGTGGGGAATTCACGTGAATAACACGTGAAAAACATCTGGTAAGTGTCGCTGCTTTGAAGATGGTGCTTGCAAGTTAATGCTGACATATGTTGACTATTAAATCTAACGATCTAGAATTAGACATGTTTATTGACTAGACCATATGTTCGGAAGACATAAATGGGCGATTAGTTTGATACTTGAATATGAGAACGGAGAAAGCTATAGTCAAGTGCTAGATAGGGAATTTAATTTTTAATCTAATTTAATTATCCTTACACACACACACACATATATATATATATATATATATATATATATATATATATATATATATATAATAATTCCTCTAGCATTCTTTTTAATTAACGTTTTAAACAATATTGAAATAATCTTTTGATTATTTCGTTCAAAACTAACACCCTGATTTTAATCGTAATCGATGAATATTATTACATCAGAAATTCCAGTCCCGCACATTCTATCCAATCAGAGCTATGATTACGTAAGCATCACACACTTGCACTGTTGGTAAGGAATAAAAACAACTTGTGTAATGGCGTTCGTTGCGCTCTTCCTTTTGCCGTTATAATGTAACAGTGAATATAGCTGTTTCTCCGTGTTTTTGTGTTGTGTCCGTCAAGATGTCACTTCTGCTTGTCTCTTGTCCACTGTGTTTTAATATCATCATGAATTTGTTTGTCTCGTCGATGTGAAAGTGTATTATAATTTTGTCCTAAACTTTGATGTGTGCGCCACAATAAAAAAGATATCTGTTCACTGAAGATGAGTTTTTGATGAAAACCTGCTCACACACGACAAAAATCGACCACTCGGCCAATACTTAACACATATATACTGTTACAAATAAATAAGTTAGAAATTATTTTTTGTTGTATTTACACTCTCTAATAAAACTGGCAAATATAAAACAAACAAACAAAAAAAAACATGAGTTTCTTTCTTTTCTAAAACTTCTACTACTGGTATTAAAATCGGTATCCCGGTATTAAGATCTAAAATATACTTAATACCGGTATTGAGCTTTTAGTCCGATATTGCAATCCCTACTTGTTTTATTAAATTATATTTTCTGCGTAAATGCTGTTGCTTTGCATTTCTAATCATAAAATGGTTTTTTTTTCTTTAACTTATTTCAAAGGCAATATTTTTGTTTCTTTAATATTTTGTTAAAGTAGTTCGTCGCTATATTATAACCTATTACTTGGCCAGCAAATTAAGTTCTACATCTGAAATTGTATTTACATTTTTATTGATCTTTTGCTTTTTAATCTTATACATGTAGTTAAGTTTCTAACGTCAACGATAAGTATTAGTCAAAATATGAAAAGTTCTCTAAAGAGGCGATACATTAGGTCTTAGCACGCGGGCGGCCAACTCCTTAGGATCGGCCACGGAAGTAATAATATATTTCTTTACTTACCTTATGCTGCTGGGAACGGAATCGGAAAAAACTTTTTCTGGATTAGCAAAAACATTTTTTGGATCTGGACACATTTTCAAAAATATTGTTTTTATTATAATTCTATCATCTATTTTCAGCAGGAGCGCGTGCTCTCCGTTTCAACGGCAGGAGTTTTATGAGAGCTGGAATTTCAGTCACATACAAGACGTCGGCATACGCTGTGACGTGTTATGACGCTGGAGTGAAGTTCAACTAGTTTTGAAGTCTTCCGATTTCCGCTATCTGCAAGTGAAAATTCTTGTCCTTGCTCTGTTGCTATGTTATTGAGTATTTGTAATGGAATGTCAAGCACGACATAAATTGACTATCAACCTCATAACAATAGCTTCGATGATTATGAAGTAAACATTTTCTTTTTTTTTATGGCATCTCAGGGGTGTTAAATTTCTGTAGAAGGCTGAAAATATAAACAATATTCAAACACAAGTACAATTCTTTTAAATTTAAGTTAAATAATTCGAAACTTTTACACATTATTTATAAAGGAAAGGGACTTCAGAAAAGTCTAAAATGTTTAAAATATAATGATAATTTTAAAAATTATAAGTATACGAAAATGAGTAACATTTCTATAAGAAATATTAAGTAAGTTTTACGTTGCGCATTCTAATTTTTAAAATAGTAGCTTTAATTAGTAATTATAAGTTGATTTATATAGTTAAATATATCCTTATTACACATAAAGTTTTACACATCAGAGGCTACTATTTTAGAAAGTAGCATGCGCGCAACGCAAAAACTACTTAATATTTATTACAGAATTATTTATTATTTTCATGTGCTAAAATTTTTTAAAATTATTCTTATATTTAAAACATTTTGCACTTTTTTGATGCCGTAATCCTTTGTAAATAATGTGTAAGAGATTCGAATTACTTAATTTAAATTTAAAAGAATTATATCTGTTTGAAAATAGTTTATATTTAGAAATTTAACACCCCCTGAGACCCCTTGTAAATTACTGTTACAATTTTCACACTGGTGTATCGTGGAATATTTTGCAAATAAAATTAAACTTTAATTGGCAAATTGGATATTAAATATTTTGTGTTGCACGTCGTTTAAGGAGACATGGTACGATTTACACAATTTTTTTTTTAATTTTGTGATTTTCATAAATTTTTTGGTTGCTTTCTACGTGTATGGGTGATGTTAAACAGATTTTGTGCTCAAAATTTCAAAAAAAGCTAGCCATTTAATTTTTTAAGGGAAAAACTTATGAACTAATTTTAAAATGCTTCTCCTACAAAAATTGTCGTACATATATGAAATTTTATTTACATGTACATCAAACTATGTATAACAAAAGTTGGTATGGGTTTTGTGATACCATGATTGGTATTCGTACAATACTTCTTTTTATGAATGCTTTTTGAAAATTCCTTAAAAAATATGTAAATTCTGTATTCAATTATTTTTTTAAAAAAATAAAAATTGCTGTAATAAAAAAAGGCAAACCAATTTTTGTTCCATGTACTATTAACAACAAGCGAAAAAAAATTTCCAAGTATTACGTGAAATAGAAATCAAGTGTTAGCATTTTAAATGAAGACTAACTAGTTATTTTATCTTTCTGAGATAAGTCAGTTTAAAGTGTTTATTTGCCACTGTGATGTGAATAAAAATGAACGTAAAAGTGATCACAACTCTGCGTTTTTTAAAATTAGAACTTTCAAATTGTGTGAAATTATTTAAAAGTATAGACAAGATAATTTAGGCTAAAAAAATTAAATTTTATTTTTTGACCGATTTTTGTCAATTGAATCGTACTGTATCCTCTTAAAATAAAAAGACAAGACTATTTTAAATATTTCGGCACATTTAAAATGTAAAAGTTCTTCATTACAAGAAGAAAAAAAAATAGAATTTTTGATTTTGACATTTTTTCTTTTGTAGTTTTGATTTAAAATTCCGTATTGAGAGACGTAACTACAAATATCACATTTGTAATTGTGTCTCATATTTGGCACAAAAAATGGAAGAAAATACTGGTCAAATATATATTATAATACATTCCGGAGTATATCGCTCATTTTTATCACAAAAAATAAGATCGAAAAATATGGGCACTCGTTACACTCCGGATGTAAAAAGGATGGCTTTAAATGCAAAGACAAGATGAGTATAAGGTACACACATTTCTCTCTCTATACTAGCCGTAATTATATTATACATAATAACCAGCCTATATATTATACCAGTCTTCGCTGAGTATTTTATCTTGCTGTATCAAAAAATATACACAGTTTATATAAATTATTAATATCTAAATCCTAGCATTAAGCATTCGATTGCACTGAAACACGTTGTTATAGCCCTCCCCTCTTGATTTAAAAAGAACTGGACTTGAAGCTCTAA
>BMAU01006108.1:0-166407 GCA_019973935.1 Trichonephila clavipes | reverse complement strand
ATTCTAAAATTTAAATGTCCAACAAAAGGAACTAATATTCGGAAAGAATAGTGGTTAAGGGTATGGAAATTTCGGTAGTTCTTTTAAGACGAAAATAGTGTAGTAATGTCCATAGAGAAAGTTTCAGTAATTTGGAAAGTTTTGAGGTTTACAAAATATTGCAAGAATTTATTTACATATTGCTGTATATGAAATTGTATTGAATCTCTTATATTATAAAGAAACTTCATATAGTACGTAAATACAAATAAACGTTTATATAACATTCTTGAAACAATCCATTACTTGTGTTAAGATTTAATTGTGTTGAGTCTATATTCAAATTGTGTTATTGCGTGTATCTCGTTTCATTCATCTCTCATTCATCCTGAATCTCAGACACATTTATTTTTAAGTCACGTTTAGAAATATTTATTTTATGAGATGCACTCGAATGAAATCTAGCAAAAGTGTTTACTTTTATAGGGGCCATTGGATGAAAACAGATATGATTTGGGATGAAAAAGATGGAACATTAACTTACAAAGACATCAAAGACTACACATTTGTGCCAGAAATGTCTTCAGGTGATCAAGAGGAAATGGTGTATACCCTTAATGGACCTTTATTGGTGAGTCAAATAATCTGAATTTGAAAAGGGGATATTTTAGATAAGAATTGGAAAATACGTGAAAGAGATATAATAATTTTTTGAAGCTTTGTTTCAATTGAGGAATCTTTGATTTGCCTATAAATGTCTAACTATTTTGAAATATCTATTCATTAATGATTCCCTGTAACAAAAAATTTCAATATTTTTACTTTTGGCAGAAACAAACATGTTGGATGCCAGTATGATTTCTAAAACATAGGAATTCCCAACTTACAAGTTGGTTACATCCAAATTATTATTGAACGAAAAAGAAATCTGGAGGAAACGTACATTGAGAAATAGAATAATTTATGACACAAAAAAAGGCTCAGAAGATGAGTATGTACAATAAAAAGCATGAGTATCAATCATATATTCAGTTAATTAGTTTATATAACTTATTGTCTCTTAAGAGATGCCCAATCATCAAAATTTGGATTCATCAAGTCTGCAGAGTTTCTTTAGCAAGAAACTAAGAGATTCTCGACTTGTAAGATCTCGACGAAATAAATCTTCTAGATTAACGTCCAAAATATTATATGAAATAAACCAGTTCCTATTTCCTGAAAAAATTCCGTAATAAAAGCAATTGTTCGCTGGATCAATCCAATAGAGCTTAATCTTCTGGAAAGATATAAAAGTATCATGATTTATTGTCAACTATGTATTATCAAGATATTCAACATAAAGATGGGGAGATTTTCCCACACTTCTTGAACATTCCACCTCAATAAACGATTGATATAAAAATAAATACGCAAGATAGGAAAATAAATGGGATATTTAAAAAAAAAATCCCTATTTATAACCCTTAAAAAAATTGACCCTCGACATCGTTAACGAACTGACGAGACATATATATGATGGTGTACAAACAAACATTAAGGATACACTTAAGATTCTCTTTTTAATCTTTTCAGGCCGTAATCAATTATGTGGAAGATTATGCACCCTTCCTCTTCCGCAGTTTCGTTGCTGAGCTAATGAATGGTATATTCGAAAGCTACAATGAAACACTGTTAATTCACCGAACGGTTCGAGAACTTGTTTACGAAGGCTACCATGAGCCCATGGTTGCTGACCTTAGCAAAGTTGTCGAGGGTTTCTTAAAAATTCCGACGAAGCTTGTCAATAACACGTTTGGGATTTTGCACGAGGTAAGCATTTTTTCTCTGCATAATTATACATATCTTTATTTTCTCTTTAAATGTAATATAAATAAATAATGATTCTTAAATTACTCTTCTGAAGTGAAGGACGTTTAAAGTTTGAACTGGTCACAACGAGTCGAAGTAGAAAGTCGGTTAATGCCAGTCGAGACAAACTTTGACTGAAACCTCTTTTTTTCTTGTTCTTTTTCTATATTATTTCGTAGTTTGAAAATCTGAACCGGATACTTTCAGAGAAAATGTTTTGCAATTAGGGAAAAAAAAGAAACCGTTTTCCTGTAGGATTTAGCAAATTAAGTAGTGAATCTCTTACCCTCTTTATTGAGCATATTAAGAATATGAACTTTATTTCAAGTTATAATGATTCCTTTCAATCAAATATTTGGTGCAATTAGTATAAAAGAACGCTATCCTACTAAAGGGGTTGCGTAAGAAAAACAGGTTCCATGACATATAGAATGAGTTACCATTATTAAAAGCGAAATCTATCCAATTTCAACTTATTAAAATTAAAAATTATTTGCATTAAAAAATGTTCTTACAAAGTAATTTTTATTGACTATTTAATGTATTGTATTTAAAATAATGAGATGTTTCAACAGACTGCGAGCCATTTACTTGAATAATATTTTATGCAACATTTCATTAGGTACGATAGTGATACTATAATTGATCTCTGTAGGTTTGAACATCTTATTGCACCATTATCTGAATTCCTACACAAATCCGAATTAATAGAATTCCTTTTTTCTGTTGAAAAAAAGAAATAAAAAGTGCACTCGAGAGACAGAGGTCAAAAGAACCATCCTAGTTGAAAGGAGAAATAGTTTACACAATAGGAATATGTGAAATTAAAGAGTTTCAACCTACCAAAGAAAGCACACTGTAACATATTACGATACCCTCTTTAGTTTATAAATTTAAATTAATCATTATACTCATAGAGGCCAAAAATGTGACTTGAACTTTTAATTTCCAAAGTAAAAATATTGTTTAATCAGTGATATATATAGTGTGTGCAAAAATGCCAATAAAATATATACTGACATTATCATGTGAATATGAAATGAATTCAAAGAAAATGTTGAATTCTATGCTATTTTCATTTCCAACCCAAATGAACGCCTATGGAAGCCAATTGTCGTTGAATTAAAGAAATGACACCACTCCTCTAGACGAAGAAATTTTACAAATACCAACCATCAAACAATCCACTTCGATTGTTTTGTTTATCGGTTGCTCTCTAGATTTGTATACACATAGAAAACTCTAGTTTTTGCACCTTTCAAAAGAAGCTGCTATTGAGAGGGGGTTATCTAACCAGTGGATCATAAAAGAACGCGAAGGATCTTGAATTATTATCTATTGTTTATGAAGAGTATAACAATTACCATCTGAATTAATATTATTCTTGAATTATTTTAAATTTCCATAAAAATTTAAGTATTTTATTGGTAGGATTGAATTTTTTTTATTCGAAATATATTAATTTTTCGGTAGTGATTAAAAATTATATAACATTCAAACCACAAGCTATTTTAAATCTACAAGATGTAATTTTTTAACAGTAATTCAAACGGTTTAAGACGTATTAAACTTAACTAAGTGGCGCAACAACCCGTGAGGGCCAAGGCCTCTATTGTGTCCATCTCAGTAGAAGTGACCTTGGACCCTAAGGTGTATGAGCAAAGCCTCCGGCCAGTGGTCAGTCTGACGTGAAACCACCAATGTTAAGTTTCCAAGTAAGCTTAATACTCATTTACCGACCAACTGAAGGGATGAAAGGCTTAGTCAACCTTACCCAGCCCGGGTTTGAACCTCGGATCTATGGTATGGAAGCCTTATACCCTGCCACTCCGCCGAAGGGCTTCAAACGTATTAAATGTTCAATAAAAACAGAAATTTACTTACTCTCTTGTAAAAATGAGAAATATAAGGTTCCTTCTAATTTCCAATTATAAAAATGATAACTACTCCATTTAAAAAGACAATTGTATCATTTTAGAGAAAACATATTGGGGACGGCGTCTTCACAATCAAGTCTGGTATCAATGGAATAGATGATTACACTTCCATCCAGCAGTGGAACAATCAAAGGTAATTCAGAAAAATTATATTTCTTGAATTAGACATTTGTTCATGTACCACTTCATCGGCATTATCTTTCCTTTGTTTTTCGAATGAAAATCAAACCTCCCCCCCAATACGTATGTATATTTATTAACTCAAGAGAAATACAAAATTTCAAGATATCTGTTGAAGTTGCCGTATACATACCAGGCTAAGGACTTTTTGGCGGGGTTCAAACCAGATTTAGTGGCTAGTAAACCTTTCCTTGTCTGTGTATCATACTGAACGAAATATAAAAGATTATAATTGCTTAATCAACTAAATCTATCTTTAGCATTTGTATAAAGGTTCATACCTAAAATGCTTAGATTACTACTCGAATCAAATAACACAATAAACATGACATAGTCAGATTGAGGGATCTATGAAAATAAATTGAAAGAAAAAAAAGGCCGCTTTCAAGAACGTGTTTATGTTCTTTTTTTATGAAAAAGCTTCGGTACGCCTCAGTTCAGAACATTCCTGTGTTTGGTATAGGGAAAATTGTAATTTAAAGAAATTGTGGGTGATTTTCTTTTCGAGAAATATCAATGCTCATATAAGATAAAATGAAGCCTCAAATTATAGTTCTAATATATTTAGAGTACGCAGTATTATACTAAGGAAATTTTGGGGACTGATGTATATTCAGAGCTTCAGAGAGAAATTTAGTATTAATTGTAGTGTAGAAAGAACACATCCTTTTGTTAAAGTATGAAGTTAGTTTTCTTGTTTCTTTCTTCGGTTATATTTCTAGATCATCACTGATAGCCCAAAAGAGGAGATGAAACACAACTATTTTCAAAACAACAACAAAAAAATCTTGCTTTCTTAATTTCGAAAAAGAATTTAAAAATATTTTAACTTTTCTCATTACCAATCCCATTTCCTTCAGATTAATTAGTGTTTATGCATAAAAATAAGTAGTCATAACAAACGTTCAAGGAAAGATCAATTGGAATACACATGCAAACAACCAGAATGTCTGTAACCTTTTCGAAACAAGATAAATGCACAAAATGTTTCCTTATTTTTAGATTTCGTAAATCAAATTTATGACGAGAGATTATTGTCTCAAAAAAAATCCCGCTAGCAATAGTTCTTCATTATGTAACTGACTTTAACTCTGGTGATGTTTAGGGCTTTGAATGTGTTCATTTAAACAAAAATGTACATTTAAAGAACAAAATCGTATATATATAAACTAGCAACTCTTTCTCACGATTTTTGAAGTTCGGAATGATTAACCAGGATTTTACCTTGACGAATATCAAATTGCGTTGGATTGAGAGATAGCGCCAACCGCAAGGTCTTTCACGAAACCCACGAAACAAATAACTTAAGAACTGGTAGCAAAATACATACCTGAAGTATTTCGTGATTCCACACCCGATTCGAGAGTCCTGCCTTCGAGCATTGGAGTCTGAAAATGTTATCGGCGACTTTCACATGTTCACCGGCTTGATAGGATGATTACCATAATTAATTTGGCAATTGATTGTATTACTGTAAGAGATTATGCAAATAAATGTTAAATAATTGAGACAACTTCTTTGTGTGAAGGTTGACCCCATTCAAATACAGGAAAAGAGAACGATTTCTTCCAAACTTGCCTTTCTGTTGGGACTCACTGTCAGAAACGAATTGGATCCTACCTTTGCGCAATACGATTGATCAAAAGTAATATTTGTTTTGAATGCATTTGAATGCAATAGATTTTAAAGCACCGGCATGCGCACAAAGTAAATAATTTAGGTAAGATGTGTGTGTGTGTGAATGGGTTTTTCAAGATTACTTTACACAAATGTATTTAAAAGTTCCTTAAATTGTTATTTTAATCGATATTGAAGGGGATATTAAAAATGTATTGATTTCATAGAAAATAAACGAGGAAAAAATAGATTTAAAATCCCTCTATATGAAGTTCTTCGAAACATAATGTATTAAAGTTGATTTATTTCTGAAGCCTGTCAAATATATATCTTTCCTTATAGTTAAAACATTTAAATGAATTAGCATATAGTTCAAACTCTGAAATATAATTGTGATATTTTTCTCGAATTATAAGGTAGCATAAAACACGACTATTCTTTACAGCGTAGGAACTATTTTATATTTTTACATTAAAAAGCTATAGATACTTTATATTTTCTCATAATATTGCAAAATATATCAAAACTTAGGGTGAATGTAAAACAACGACTCTATACGTTTTTTCTTTTACTGAAATACACACACACACACACACACACGCATATATATATATAAGAGAGAAAAGAGAAAGCTAATTTTTTCTAATACTTATAACATTTTTTACTATGTAAAATTCAATTGATTCGTATTTAATACGGGAGATTTTGACAATTAAGGTTTTGTTTTTCTTCAAAATTAACAGACATATTATTTAATTTTGACAAAGAGGTAAAGTTGAATTCTGTTGAAAAATGGATTAAAATCTGAAATATATATAGAACTTAAACCTTAATTTAAAGAAGTGAAAAATAAAATAAAAGCAAATCAAAACAAAATAAATATGAAAAATAAATGGAAAAGTTGTAAATAAAAAGTAAATTAGAATAAGTAACATTATTTATATTTTAAAATTTTCTTTAATGCAAATGTTTATCATAGTTATACACATAGCAAATGCTATTTTTCCTTTAAACTAAAATTAGAACGCAGATTACTTTTTAATTACGTAAGCAGGTGATTTTTACGTTTGATGAAAAAACTGTTTTCCGAAACAAACATTAAAATATTGAAATAGATAAGTCAAGACAAAATATCATGTAATTTTGGTTAACACAAAAAAAATGGCATATTTCCAACAAAATTGACTTCATAATTTTTTAACTTCTTTCATTTGATTCTATGGTTTATCCCTTTTAAAGAAAAAAACCATAAGTATTATTGATTTCCAACCAATCTTTTACTGAAATGGAGAGTAGTTTAAGTTTGATGTACGCAGATGACAGACTTATTAGGAGACTCGTGTGAAACCAAGTTATGAGCCTTAGTACTTGAATGCATAGGTTTTAGATAAAACTAAAAAGATTTAATTTTGCCAAGTGAATTTCCATCTGTCATGCAAATTATAATTATTTTCGAAACAAGATCAGTAATTACATTTTATTGGCAAATCATGTGTATTTTTCGGGGGAAGGGGGGCTCTACTTACACAGGAAAAAATCAGTTGAAATAGTTTATAACCTGAGGTAAGTATCAGTTCTAGGATTTAGTCATTTTATCTCGCCCTAGTTTAACTAAAGATAATGAAGATGTGCACAAACAGTTAACCAGAAACTAATTACCAATTTATTGATATGAGTATCTCTCTCTCATTCATTGTTAAAGTTTCTTTCCATTCAACCCACAATAACTGAATGTAATCATAAACATTCAACGCGCTTATATGTCGAAAGATAATTTTAGTAATTTATTTGTTTAATATTCATATTATCATGTTTTAAAGCACATTTTGCTTCTAATTTAATTTTGAACATAAACGGTAATCGTTTATTGAAATAAGATGTACTTTAAGCACATCTAGTTTGTTTGTGGTTTGTCGGTAGGATTTTTAAGTGTGTCGTTTTCGTTTGATTCTAGAGAAAATAAATGTTTTGAACATGTTCGGAACATTTAGAAGTATTCGTTTTGTAAATGATAATCACATAGGTATGAGACTTAAGTCATCTCTTTTCTTTGCTCCTTCGACATTTGGAGAATTACTTTGTCGCCTTTTGAAAATAATGATCACTCAACTTTTGAATCAATCGACTTTCGGTTTGTTTGTTTTTTAATTGTTAATAATGAAACTCAGTTATAATTAAAAATTTAAAATAACAAGTAGAAGAATTTTTTAAGGTCTTTGAAGTCTCCCACAGTGTATGGTGACTCGGATATCTGCCATGGATCAATACTACACAACTGCAATAATCTGTTAGCAATAAAATAAAATGGGAATGAGTGTTTCATAACTTATTCCATTAACATTTCTCTCTCAAGATACAGTATATTTTCCGGTCTAAATCTCCCAGTGTCATTTTATGTTCGAATTTACAGCTCTTTCTAAGAAAAAAGTAGGTGTTTGCTCTTTATTCTTAATTATTTGACCATCCACTAGTGGGGGTCAGGATTTTTCATTTCAGGAATACTGCGTGCAGTCGACTTTTGAAATAGCCACGATAAGGAAAAAATGTCCTTCAAATAGAAATGTCGGTATTGGAAGGCGAAAGGTGAAAAAAAATAAATAAATAAAACATTGGTGAGGCGACCCCAGGTAGGAAGAACACATCGCAAACTGGATCAAAAGAGCCCTTTCGAATCTTTCCCTAGTACCTTGACACTAGAGGCCTCCTCAGGGCTAATTGCATATCAGAGATAGGAGAAGAAGAGGGAGGGCATTTGGGGGGTTTCGACCACTAAATAGACAGCGGAATTGTTTGAAGTGACGCACTGCATGGGGCGAATGATCGTGCTCCAGATTTTGCACTGCAAGTTTACCTGCGCCAATGACTTTTTCTCCAATTGATCATGTTTATGAATAACGAATGTACAAATTGTTAATTACAATTTCTTTTCAAACAACACTCTGCATTAATAGGAAATTGTAATTGGTATTTGACTTCCACAATAATGATGTACAATGTATACAAAAACGAGATTTACTTTATATTACCAAAAATAAAAACCCTTTAAAAGATAGTTTAAAATATCGTTATTCTAATAAAATTTTCATTTTTTCCAATCATTATCTTTACAATTTTCATTAATGTTAGGGCTTTTGCGACTTATTTTAACAATTTGCATAATATTTTGTATATAATATTGACTGAATATTTCTTTGAATATTCATGTGTTACAATATTAGATATACTTTTTGTATTCGACATTACATATTCGGTATATTTCAGATGAACTAGTAGATCAGGGGTGGCAAACCTTTCTGGATCAACGTGCCATTTTTTCTTAAAAAATGTTTAATGGGTATAGACGTGCCGCTAATTAAATATTGGTTTGACCAGTTTATTCAAAGAAATCTACTCATTTTTAAAAGTTCAGTTTCTTACCGCATTAAAAGTAACTTTCCTTTCCTTTCTCTTATACATTAGAAAGCTGCAATTGTCTTGACATCTCTGCAATACATTTCCGTGTATAAAAGTCTATTTTCTGGTGAAAAATTATGTTTTTGTTACTTATGCCGCCTAATCGGCAGTAACCGATATTAACATCAAATCAAGGCCCACAAAATTCATCCATGGTAAGAGGCTAGATTTACTCTTGTCGTTTTCCGCAGTTTTGAGCACCATACACGTGACAGTGTGACTTGGCTCTATTCCACCCCAATTTTGTGGAAGAACACCCTGGGGGTGATCAGAGGCCTCCAACCTCTCTTCCCCTTCCACCAACCTCACGAGAAGACTTGTGGCTCGACTGCTATTTAGAGTACCCCAATGCCTCAAAGGCACTCCATTTACAAGTATCCATGCCTTCTCCGGAATTTGAACTCAGGTCCAACGGCCCAGCAATCAGCGCCACTTAACACTATATGTTTCATATGAAATGTATCTCATTCATAGAAAAATATTTACATAGGTAATGGAAAAACTTTTGTCCACGCACATCTAGCTTCACTTCCAGATCATCCAAGGAGTTGAAGAAAAAAAGTATAGGCTTAATTTTATTTCTTACAAATGCTATATTTTTATAAGAGTTTTCATCATTGGGACTGAATTTTTATAATAAAATTTTTCAAGTATAACCACGAAAGGAATACATCAAAAAATTTTCTTTTGTGATTTTAGCAATATTTACTCATTTATATACAGGATTTAAAAAAAGAACTCATTAAACTGTACACACAAAGTCAAGATGCTAAAAAGCGGGGGGGAGAGATTACAGCTCTATAAAGCAACAAAAGGGTTGTTGGCGAAAGATTGCCTAATTCTGAGCCTCGTTCAAGTGACGAGAACGACACATGAGCTGGCAATCCCCTTTCCTAACTACCACACCACAACAACGAGGAAACATTGAGCCTCTACAGATTTATTGTACATAGGCCTTCTCCGCACGGTGCTAACCCGCTACATTCTAGCATCGAGTTCGTGACGATAATCACTAGGTTAACTCAGCCACTTTTAAGAATGAAGCAAAATTATAAAAAAAATTTTAAAATCAAATTTGAAAGCATACGTAAAAAACACAGACGATTTAGAGTTTCAAAACATTTAATTAAATATAGTATTTTGTATCTACTAGCATAAAAGGAAGAGTAAAATAAATAAATAACAATAAAACATTTAAAACACTTTATACTAAGTTTGTTAATATATAGCTTTAATAATTATGTTTAGCAGAAAAAAATATTTGATGACTTAATAAATGAGTTTTAAAGTTTTTCTTAAAAATACTGGGATGAATAATTTCATCAAAAACTCTGTAAAAAAAAAAAAAAAAAAAACACAGAATTTAGTAAAAAAAAATGTCAATTTTAAAAATGAACACTAAGAATTAATTTTTTGCTTAGAATATGCAAAGAAATGTTTGAGTTCTCAAGTAATACAAATTTGATTATTATGGAGCTTAGAAAGGAAGTGTCATCGCAAAAATTTAAAATAGCATATTATTTTCTTATGAATATATGCATATTAAGAAATTAAGTAGAAACATCTGATTTTTTTTTATAATAAATTTTAAAATGTTGCTGATATTTCTAAGTAGTAATAAACAAGAGAAAAAAGGAATTCTGATTAGTACACACAGAGTTAAGTATAAAATCTTTTATAAATTGTTCTCATTTTTGCATCCTATCCACAAAATTCAATGGTACTTTAGTATCTAGATATTACTTATGACAACATTGAATGTGGTACGCTATATATGATGTTTTACAATAAAAAAAGCTCACCACAATAAAACGATTTTTAAAAAAACTTTTTTAAAAAAAAATTACTTTAAAATTTTTTTTTAATTTTTTTACTACTCATTCTTATTTTAAGTTCTGAAATTAACCAAACGTTATTAATCATATTTTTTATTGGCTATGGTCTATAAGAAAATCTAAATTTAATACTATCATTTCTTAAAAATTGGCTAAAATCTCTGAAAAAATCTATATCATGTTGATTAAAACATTCATTCTTGTTTTACAAGGAGAAAAGTTAACACACAATAAAACAAAGTTAAACATTCTTTTTACCAACGTTTTCACACTCTAAAATTTCTCAGTTGATATAATGTTGAATCTTTAGTAATAATAAAATATTCTTAAAATATTTTCTAAACTTTTGAGATTTACAAGTTTTTAAATGTTTATTAACTTTTATCAGAAAACAATAAATTAAGAAACAGATAAATTTAGACACCTCATCATTGTTTGAATGCAAATTCTATTATAATTTTTACATGAATATTTAAACTATGTCAGTTATAATTTTTGGTATAATTGTAGTTGTATAAGGTTCAAATATTGAAGTGTAAATTGTACAAAATGGAAATCCCTCATTTTCATTGAAAAGAATGTTTACATCTTATAACTTGTTTAGAAAATAAATATACATATAAAATCTTACTGTGCACATAAAAAAATCTTATATACACAGATGTATATAAAAGTCTTTTTCTAAAGGATTCAAGAGTTTTAATAGTCTTTTTTTTTTGTTGATACGATAATAATAATAATAAATCACGTTGGATTATTAGGAATAAAGGAATTTCAAAAAGGCATTAAGTCTTGAGTTTTTTGTTATGTTTTAATTTGTGTTAATTTGTTTTATAAAAAGTGCTAAAATTTTTATATGTTAATTTAAGATAAATATATTTATGTCCCCAATGCACTCTTAATTGAATTGATTTCCTTTTCGTACAAGTAGTGCCAATAAGATATCTCTCTCTCTCATTTTACCCCTCTCAATAAATCTGTTCTAAGAGTCTTGATGTTTCGGTTGTTCAGAATTTAAAATTTTTTTACATGGATAATTCTGGATTTATTTTCATCGCATTTTTTATCTGGAGCAGAAATGAATTTTCTTATACTATTCACTAACTTATGTGTGTGTGATATCAACAATTTTTTGTAAATTACCATTTTTTCGAAAAACTATAAACGAAAAAAGATAAAAGTAATGAAAAATGTGAAATAAAATACCGTACTGCAAGTATATATTCGCTTCCAAGTTATATCTTTTAACTATTACATCGAAAAAAACCTCAGTATGAAATAATTTTTTTGTGTATAATTAATCAGCTATGAATAAATATAATGGAGGAAAATTCAGTAAATTATTTGAATATTTCGAAAAACACGAGTGATTATTTCCTTTAGAAATTAAGAGAATGATAGAGATAAAACAAATAATATATTTAGAATAAAAAGATATATGAAATTTCTGGATTAGATAAATAATTACTTTCCTTTGTACGTCAAAAAATTAAAACTACGTATAATTTGACAATTATGTCTTGTATTTGTAAAATTAATGTAATTTACCTTCGTATTTAAATGATAATAATTCTTTGTTTTAAAAAAAAAAACTTAAAAATTTAACTACATTGAGAAATGCATAAAGCATTTTAAATCTGATTTTGATTCATTTTTTTTTCAAAATGAATTCCAGAAATTGTTAAGATTACTGCTGAAACTACCCTGGTAATATTTCCAGAGAACATGGGCTTTTTTTTTAAAAAAAAAAGTGAATATCAGAAATGCAGTGTATTACTACGCGGAATTTTTTTTATGAGCAGAAGCAAATCGCATATGGTTACTGCAAACCGGTTCCTCAAAATCTCAGCCCCCGTTTTAAAAGATTTCCCGATATGCGTATAATTCAAATTATAAAGTAATATTAGTGGGACTTCTGTTGTTGCCGATTAGATGACAAATAACTTACATTAGGATTGTAAGATGTTACTTTTAGCACTCAGAGCGCACTCTGGATTAAGAGTATTCTGCCAAATGGTTTCTAAGTGAGTCTTAAATGTTATTCATTTCTGAAAGGGAAGCTTTTCGGGCATAGTTCGATAGAAATATGGTTAAAATAGCAGGAGTCAACTTCAAAAAATTAAATGTGTCTGGAATTGAGTTCTGTATCCAAAATTTCGTAACTGGCAGTTTTACTCATATTGCTTGTTAATTTTTCTGTTTCAATTAATTCGAACATTTTCCTTGTTTCATTAAATTTTTGAATCCATATTGAAAACTAGACTAGAAATCATTCAGAGTCGCTTTTAAAATTCTTCAATTTACAACCAATCGAATTGGGACTAGTTCAGTTTATCAAATGAAGACACATCTGGGTACATAACAATTTTGAAAATCAGTTCTTTAATATATAACTTTTTCTTCGTCTGGTTTTTTCAAGTTTGAGAAGTACTTGTAATTTCTTGTAATACTATCATTTCTGAACGCATGCAATTTAGCGTCGAAATCCCTCTTGAAGATAATTTTTTTTTATTTGTGTCTTGAGGCCTTACGTTCAATATTGTGAAATGTTGGCATATGTCTGTAAAAACGCGACTGATCCTCACGTTTATTTGTAATACTTTATAGTGAATTGTATTACTTTGAACCAAAGTACAAGCCATTTTGATCGGTGACGTGCCCAAAATATTGTGTCGCGTGCCATAAATGGCACGTGTGCCATTGGTTCGCCATCCCTGAACTAGATTGTTCCATTTCAACACGGTAGAAAACTCTTAACACAAATTAGTTTTTTTTTCTCTTTATCTCTTTCTCCTCTGAGACCAGATTAAAAAGTATTATCTTTAAATTGTGAATGCTCTAAAACCGGGGTGGGCATTAAGTCGATCGCGATTGACCGGTAGACCGCCAAGACATTTTGGGGGGACCACCTTCACAAAGACCTAATAATCATTCCATTATATGAAGATCAAGAAAAAGGTCAAGAATTCTCAACAAGATTTTGTGAAAATTGAAAAATAGTATAATATATATAGTTTATCGCTTTCCAGTTTTACGAAATTAAAATAAATTTAAGTTGAAAATTAATAAGAAGTGAATAATTAGTTATTTTATCAGTATTATAAACGTTTAAATACACGCATGAAGCTGTAATTGCTCTAAATACACCATCCAACAATTTTTTTCCCTTCGATTCAAAGTCCCACCTGATTTTCAGGCATTAACATTGGGGAAAAGAGCGGCTTAGATTCGAGTAAATACGGCATTTTAAAAAATACGGAAGAAGAGAAAATTTCGTGGAATAAAAAATGCACTTCATTTTTGGAGGCTATTCTACGACGAAAATCGTAAAATGTGTTCTTGGTTGCATAAAAAAGTTTGCTAAATAGAGCAATTTGTAAACTAGGTAAAATGGAGGTCCTACTGCATTGTATACTTTCCTTTTGCTCACTATACCTACGCCACCGCAACACCTTGAAAAAATTAGAAGTAGCCCGTACCTTGGAAAAGTCTGCCCACCCCTGCTCTAAAATGTTACTTGTTTGTGATTACCATAAAACGTATCCTTGAGATGACTAGAAAAAAAGAGTTTATATGTAACGGAATCAATTATTTAAAATTAAAAATAAACTATAATTAATAATTGAAAATATTGCGTTCTTTCTACGATTCAAACGTATCGCACTTTTATTACGCTTTTTTAGTGTTGTTGACTGGTGGAATAGTAATGAATGCAATGAAATTAGGGGAACAGGTAAGAATTCTTTTAATTTAGCTTAGTGATTAATTCAATTCAAGTATTTTCTTTATAATGTAACTTTTGGTGACGTGTTTGATTTCCGATTTTTCAGATGGTGTTCAGTATGCTCCAGGAGTTACACCAAACCACACTCTGAGCTTATTTAATCCCAATTTATGCAGGTGGGTACGACTAATTATTAACGCAATTTTCATAAGACAATTTTCAGTAGGATGACCATAGTGACCTCATTTAGAAAAATTACTGTAACTAGTTCATTGCGTGCATGTGCAATTAAAAAAATTAAAATTTGCAATGATTTTTCTTATAAAAAAATTGAATTTACTAATACTAAAAGTAAATAATGAGTGTACATTACATTGTATAAACAAATTAATTATGGTAATAAAGAATAAATATAAAAATCAATTACAATGCGATTAACCAAAACAATATATATATATATATATATATATATATATATATATATATATATACGTTACTTTAATTACTTTAATTACAGATGATTTATTCCCTTAATTTTATTTTATATAATTAAAATTAATTAATGATATATTTTCATACTGATATTAGCTATAAATTTACTATCGATTACAGAATGAGAAAACATCAAAATAACGACACTTTCATGTCAAAATTAAGTTACATAAAAGTGAACAAGAACAGAAGTAATATATTTATTTAAAAATAAATTATTTTTTTTCAAATGTATTCGCATATTAGACTGACTTCACCATGAATATCTGATAGCCAAATAAAAAAAAACTTTACATAAAATATTCAAATAAAAAAGTTTGTGTAAGATACATGGATATGCTTATTATATAACTGAGCAATGAAACTCAGTTCTTCAGGGATTCATATTAACTGTTTTTAATGTTTGATTTGTTTTCCTATTTTATTATTTTTATTACAAAAATTTGTGCTGTTATTTTGAGTTTGAGTATACTGCTGCATTAATTTTCCAGTGTTTATAATTAATGTCATTTTCTCCTCCGTAACTATACATAAAATTTGAATTTTTTTTTATTTTTTCATTTTACTTCACACAATTTACAATTTAAATTACTCAAGAGAAAAGAAATCAATATACTATTTACTTTTTGACAGTTAGATGTTACACAGTTATAACAGAATAATATAGCTATTTTTAGTCATTATCAGTCAACGCCTCTTTATAATTATGCAATTATCCATTCGACAGATTCATTTGCAGATACGTTTCATCAGTGAGTTTAAAAAGGAACCTTATAATAAATCGCTTCTAAATTCTAATCTTGCCTTAACTCTGGTAGTCCTCATTTTTCATACCTTTCAAACATTTAGAAAACTTCATGACCTGCGCGCTGCTTGACGTCTCGGAACGCGTCTTTAAAAAGAGAATCCGAAATGTGAGAGAGAGAGAGAGAGAAAGACAGAGAAAAAGAGAGAGAAGAGAGAGAGACAAGAGAGAGAAAAAAGAGAGAAAAGAGAGAGAAGAGAGAGAGAGAAAAGAGAAAGGCAAGAGAGAAAAAGAGAGACGAGATATTAGGAGTAGAAATGTGAATGAAAATATAATTTTTTTTCTTAAGATTAAAGTCTTATAAAATAATAATAAGCTAATAATGAATATATCAATCTTTAAAAAATAGAAATAAAAAAGTTATTAAATGTTATGAAAGGCAAAACATTTTCCTCGGTTTTATCTGAAGTAAATTAAAAAATATAAACTATCAATGCTCTCACACGATGCTTACCTGAATTTATAGGAGTAAAAATTATAATAAAACTTTTAAGAGAAACATTATTATCTGCTGAGCATTTTAAAATTATTGTCGTAAGTTATGTAACGTTATTAATTACGAAATTAAAATTAATTAAATTAAATTAAAATTAATACGCGTTAACGTAACGTGTATTAATTTTATTTTTACGTGAAGGTGTAATTCTTGCCTTTTGATTTCGAAAGACTTCACCTCCTTTCCATTGAATATGCTTTTGACTAAATAACACTTGTCTCAAACACTTTTTTTCCAGGATAAGTATTTCTAGTGGGATTTGTCATCCTCTTCGAATTTTATTTTTGATAGGAATTAAAATTTAAATATCAATGAAAAAACAAAAGAGTCGTATTTCGAAATAAAAATTGTACAGGCTGTTAACCCCTTTTTAAAGACTACATTTTCTAGATACTGACATGAACATCCCTAAATAATAACTGGAATTCCAAATAGGTGAAAAGTTTTGCTTGAAAAAGAGGAATTTCACAAGATAGTTTAAACCCCACAAGAGTGGATTATTAATGAGAATTAAGTGAACTTGTTTCATTCAGAGTTCTAATTTCTTACTCGGTGGCCTAATTTCCTTGTATCGCTATTCATATTTTTATTTTATATTAAATTTGTTTATTAGTGGTTTATTGCTTCACCGCTGACGAAGGAGAGTGCCGTGAAACTGGCTTTTGCATCAACGTAATCGAAATGAGTCGTAATAAATAAGAATAGAGGTCATTTTTTAAAAAGTTATGTAACAAGAATATGCTATTTCCAGCCCTTTGACCTACAGTTTTTTTCAGGCAACAAGACCAATTTTATTTTTATCATTTAACATGGAAATAGCGTTTTGGATAGTTTGCATAAATTTTATTTTTAAAATGTGAAGCATAAATTAAAGTACCAAACAATTATTTGTCAGATATCTTTGATTCATAAATTGCTCTGTGTAGCAAGTTAATATTGATAGTTATTTGAGGGTTATCTATGTTTTTCTTAGAACAATTCCTCTAGAATATGAAAAGGATGTTACAGTTCATGGTATCAAGACACTAAGATTTGGAATGCCAGCCAACACATTCGCTACTGGAGCAGAAAATCCTGATAATAGGTGCTATTGTGAAGGAAGCAGCTGCAGGTCTGGAATAATGCCTATGAATTGCAAAAAAGGTACAATTAATACCTTTATCGAGAGTTTTTTTTAATACAATTTTTGGTATTTGTTGGTATTTTGTTAAAGGAAATTCATTAATTTTGAAATTATTGTAATTGTTTTTAAATGAATAAAAGTATTGAGTAAAATAAACATAAACATTGATCTTGGGACCTTAAAAAATACAATTTTAAGTTAAAACAAAACATTTTTCTTAAGTTTATGTAAAAAAAAATTGTATTAAAAAAATTCTGATTGAAATTGTTGGCAAAAATATTAAGATTTTCGAAATCCTTTTCACAGAGACAAAGTATTAAAATAATTGTCATTAATTTTTTATAACCATGAATCATTTAGTTAGCTGCAGCTTTTAGTAGAAAGAACCTTTTAATTGTTTCTTAATAAATTACTTGGAAAAAACTTCACTTTCACTTTTTTCACGGTTGGTTTCATTTTCATGTTGTAAAAAGTACAATATGACAGAAAAAATCAATTTTCGTTATTGTGGTTCTTCAAATAAAATAATAATTTCAAATAAAATAATAATAAAGGGAAATCTATAGAAATAGAATTGATAGAGTAAAGAAGAAAAGGAAATCACACACACACATACACATAGTTATTTAAAAATTTCAAAATAATTTTGTAAGGGTTTTTTTTTTGTTCACATTTAACGAACTCGTGTAATTGCGCTATATATACTAAAGTTATTTGTAGAATTATCACTCTAAATATTATGAACTTCTGCTTTTTTCATAGAACGCATTTCCTTTATCTGTATTTTAGATTAAAAAATTTAATTATTCGTTAATTAAATTAGATGAGAAAATTGGATTTTTTTTCTTTGCCAAACGTTATTTCTTTTTGAATGTACTTCATCTTAAAATAAGTTGCTTATATTCTCACAGTAATTAAGCTCAAAAATTTCAATTTCCTCCCAGAATAAAGAATATTTTGCTCCATGAATTTCCGTAAAGATGTATCATGTACCCTTAATTATTCTAATTTCGGAATACGTAAGAATCCATCAAGTGGTATATTTTTCATGAGATACGCACCTAATTTTTTTTACTCCCATTGAATTCATGAATTATGCAATGCAAGAATTACGACTTTTTAGAATAGAAAAGCGAAGATTTGTTGAAAATGTGAGAAATATAAGTAGAATGAGAGAGAAATAAAGAGATCGTAAAGCCAGTGACTGCAAAGTCCTCATGAAAACCCCTTGGTTTGAAAAAAAATTTGGATTCTCAGTATAGATAAAGGATAAATATAGTTACTGTGAGTGCATATTACAGCATATTTGCTAAATGCGTAAATAGTACCGTATTCCATTCTGTGAAATCAATTATTTATGTAATAAATTGTTATTAATATACAATGCACTTTAGATATGCGAAAATTAACTCTTAATTTTTTTCGTATTAGAAAAATAATCGACTGTATTTTTGGGCAGTTTCTTACGTTTTCAACATTTTTCTAGGTGCACCATATGTTATATCTATGCCGCATTTTCTTGAAGGGGATGAGGAACTTGTAAATGCAGTTGAAGGTGTTCATCCTAATGTAGAAAAACACAAGACGTATGTCGATGTTGAACCTGTACGTAATAATAATTCTTTTATATTAAATTTTATTTAATTGTGTTATAAAAAATTCCTCTCTACTTGAAAATTGCATATTTCAACCATTTCAAAAAAGGAGTATAAAATTAAGATTTTATGTATTTCAATAATTTTTTTAAAAATAAATATTAAGTAAATGTAAGAGTATCCTTTTAGATAGCTTGTAATTTAATAACTTTTTGCTGCAAGAAATGGCTCAGTAATTTTAGCATTTCCAAAGAAAAAAAAGCATTTTGAATATTTATACATTCGAGCATTTTTAAATTTTTTGTATTATGATTTGTTAATAGATGGCAGCACTAAAAGTTTTGCATCTTTAAATAAATGTATGAAAATGTTATTCTTTTCTCTCAATAAATATTAAAATAATACTTCTTATCAAATACTATTCCTCAATGTGAAGCAATTCTTGATAATGGGGCAAGAATTTTGCTAATTTTGATTAATAAATATAAAAAGAAATTCATATTATTTAAATGCAATATTTATTCCATATTACACAGTGCGGCAAATAAGTTTTAAGACTGTGCCCATAAAAAGAAATGGAAATAAGAAATTATATCCTGTTGTGGTTTTTTTTTATTCAAAATAGGACCCTCTGGCTTCAATGCATTTGTTATAGCGATTTATTAAGGAATTGAACACCTGTTGAAAATCACTTTGTGAAATGGCCTGCAAAGCATGCGTCGAAGCTACTCGTAAGGTCGAAATATCCTAATAATAACACCCTTTTAATTTCAATTTAAGTTTTGGGAACAAGCAGTAGGCTAAATTAGGTGAATACAATGAATGGTTCAACACACAGACATTCTTTGGCAAATATCGACGAACAACAGGGGAGGTGTGGCGGGGTGCCCTGACGTGGAACAAACACCAACTGTTTTCAGTCCGATATTCTGGATGAATGCGACCAATTCTTGCCATCAAACGCTTTAAAACAGCTAAGTAGTACTGACCTGTAATTGTTTGTCCAGTTGGAACAAATTGATATTACCCCTTGTATCCACGAATGTAATAAGCATTGTTTTGATTTTGGATGGAATTTTCCTTGTTTTTTTTGGCTTGTAGTGAACTTTCTGACTTCTATTCCGCACTTTGTCGTTTTGTTTCAGGGACGTATTGAAAACCCCATTTTTCATCACCTGTAACAATGGACTTCAAAAAGTTTTGATCGTTTTCAGCGGCTGTAATAATGTCTCCTGCGATGTGCACTTCCCATTGCTTTTTGTTCAGGGGATAAAGCGTGTGGAACAAATTTAGTACACACTTTTATTTTGCCCAAATATGCATGCAGGATGGTTCGAATTGCTTCTTAATTGATGTTTAAAGAGTCTGCCATCATACTTATTAGCACACAGCAATCGTTTTCATGAAATTCCGTACTTTCTCAGTAATTTCAGATGTTCTACATGAAATAGGTCTTCCACTACGCTGATCATCTTCTACCGCATCTCTTCCATCCAAAAAAACGTTTGTGCCACACAAAAACATTTAATTTACTTGAACAACTGTCACAGTTAACTTTTTTCACGAATTGGTATGTTTTCGAAGCACTTTTACCAAGTTTTGCGTAAAATTTGATAGCAGCTCTTTTCTCCATCTTAAAAAATCAACATGAAAAAAATTCACTTCTGCAATGAACGCTCGTCTTTTCTCAACTACTTAACCAAATGCCATCAACTTGTTCAGAGTGTCAACAGACCATGGACGATATGACGCACGTGCATTTGCACTCATGGCGCCCATACAGCCGGCGCTACAGGATGAGTCTTGAAACTTATTTGCCGCACTGTGTATATCTCTCGATTTTAAACCGTTTTCTTATTGGAATAATATTATTCGTAATTATTTTTTTACTTCCTGTAGAAATACTGTAAAGTATGTCATCGTATTAAAATTATTAAATTTCTACTCTACATTACTCAGTTCCTTTCACATTCATAATCGATTTTACAAATACCAGTGAAAGTACATGTCGTACTTCCCAATCAAGATTATTGAGATATGAACTATTTTACATAGAGATGCGTTGTATTAAATATTTCATTATTCGCAATTATAATAATTACATTGAATTATTGAGTCATTTTATTAATTACAGACAACTGGTTTTGTTCTCAATGCCGCATTTCGTGTTCAGTTAAACGGCGTTGCGAGGAGACTGAAGGAGTTCAGGTAAGGATCCAATTTGGAGTATTAATTCTTTTTAATAATAATTTTTTTCTTTCATAGAAATACTATTTTTTAAAATTTTAATATAAAACATCATTCATATATTATTATTATTAAATTACGTACTATTGCTAATATTGGATAGAATTAATTATTTTATCAAAATTACTTAACATTAGTATACTTTTTTAATAGAGTTCTATCCACTAATTGATATCCCCCCCCACTTTTTAGCCCTGTAGTAAACGTCCGTGACAGTGTTGTTCCTGTTCTATGGATGAGTGAGGTGAGAAATTATCTGAACTTCATTTTAGTATTAGAATTTATCATGAATGCATATTAAGACATGCAAGTTAGCATGTATTTTTCTAATTGATCTTTTGGTTATTTTTAGGAAGCTCAGTTAGACATTCCGTTCGCCAATTATTTCAAGACACGAGTTCAGACTCCTATTATTATGTTCAAAGTCTTATGTCTCACAGCTATAGCCATTGGCGGTCTTTGGGCGGTTTCAGCTGTGGCATTTCTGTTGTGCATGAAAGCAAAGGTAACATTTTTTCTAAAATCTATTAGATAATTACTCCCACTCCAATCTTTCAGAACCTATAATACCTTTCCGTTTGGATGGAATTCACATTTCCTCTGGTTTTAAACACTTTGTGCGATTCATGATTCTGTATTAATAGAAACACGTGTTCTGAAAAATTATCATAAAAGCGAAAGAATCCAGTGACATCAAAAGAAATAAAGTATGCTTAGTTTTCAAGGCTAATTTTCCCTCCTAATTGTAAAGTTTCACAAACACAAATGTACCTTTACACACGATTATTTGTACAAAAAATTAAGTCACGAAATTAAGTAATAATTTCTCATTTGCCTTTAGGAAATAAAAGAAATATTATTTGCTGCATGTTCAAGGTTGCTTCTATTCGGATGTATTAGAATTCCTAAAATATAAAAAATACATTTAGAGTATTCCAGTATGACATAAGAGACAAACGGGATTGTGTTGCTTTTTGCATAATAATTTTGATTTGGATTTCTCCTATAAAAGCAGAAATTTCACTCTGAAAACTGCAAATTATAAAATTCTAGAAACTCATGTGATATATTTTACTATTGAAAGCATTACACAATTAACACATTTACTCATTTTACACTTTCTGGAAAAAATCTTAGAAACTGGCTTCTCGATTGTCTGGTCTCTGGTTGCTAGTACGAAAGCTGTGTGGTGTTACTCTTTTCCACAATCAAAAGGAATTTCACCCTAAATATCCTTACTTATATTGTAAATTGTATTGACTATTTTTAACAAAATGTAATAATAAGCTGTTTATTACATTTTGGTATCAGGATCAAAGTTATCCAGGAAATGCAAATATATATTTAAACAATGGATAAACATTTCATTCAAACATCAGTCTCTTTCATAAGCAAGTTTCAACGAAGGTAAGCATAAAATTAGGTGCTGTTTCTACATTCATTTCGTTTTGCACAATTTGTCCATTTCATAACAAAGTACGCTTTAAATATACATGGGGACTGTTGAAAGAAACATTTTTACCTTAAACTATCAACAGTTACAAATTTCTGAAAATTCCGTAAAAAACATAATTGGCAACATATTTTACAATAAAAAAGTTGAGGGTTAGCGATGAATTTTCAAGCAATTTGACAAAATTGATAATTTTTAATTTTTTCCCTTCAGCTCAAATGTTAGCTAAAAGATATCGTCAATGCTTTGAGAAAAATTTGACTACACTTTTCGGATGCAGTGAGTCAGATATCCCCAAATATCATCAATTCTAGGATTTATCAATTATTGTTTGATAAGACTTTTTTTAAACTTGTATCTCTTTCACCAATATTTATCACGAAACACTGTTATTTACAAAGTAACAGTAACTAATTAAATTTCAAATTCATTTTTAGGTGTTATGACCTGTTTTTCAAACACATCTACACAATGAAAATGTGAAGGTAAACAGACGAGTACGACCGTACACAACTAGGTTCCTTTTCTCACAAATTGCACGACGCAGAAACTCGCCGAAGGTACCAAAAGCTGGAAATGATCATAGGAATCCATTTTGACCCTTTAGATTCCAATATTGCAATTAGTTAAAAATATATTAATTAAAAACCTTAAAACGCATAATTATTGCCATTTTTTCCGGCCAGGCGTCGGAAGTACAAATTTTTTGACCTTTTTTTTCGACGTTTTTAAAACACAATCTTTTTTTTTTGCGATACTCAGGCAAAAAATAATTACAGAATCGGAAAAATCATTTACTTCACCACGATATAGTATAATTTATTTTACAAAATAATGATATTTTCTATTTCTTACAATTTTCTCTAAAATGAGTCAAAATCGATACGTTTTAATGAAAAATGATTTCTAAATTATTCCGCTTGCATTTTCTTTCGCGTCAATGAAATGATATTTTACACTAAAAAAGTTCATGCTGTTCTCTTTTAGAATCAGTCATTTAAAAAATAAAATGTCAAAAGCTTTTTTTTTTACGATTTTTCAAAAAGTACTCAACATTTTATTTAAATATACTTAATAACTTCTTTATTTATAAAAATAATCTCACGAGTCTTTTATACCGTGTGTAGAACAATATTATCCGTAATCTGTACAAAGACTCAAAACATTGCTTAAAAATTACGGTTTTTTTTTAAATATGCTCTTCGTTTTTTTCCCTTTTTGAGAGAAATATTTAAACATTATTTTTGTTACATTTTTTGTTTAAAAATTATCGTTGTTTGCAATCGATATATGAAGTATTAAGGCGCTAACTTAAAAATAAAGCCCCCCCCCCCAATACTAAAACTTAACAAATAACGCAAGGCAAAATTGAATATCTCTTCCTTTTATTTTAAAGATATTTTATTCCTTTTCTTAAGAAGATTTCGTGGAGGGATCGATTAGAGCACCACTCTGTTTTTTCAGTTACAGCGCTTACGTTTGTATCCAGGTTCGAAACAACATCATCGCTTGATTTTTATGATTTTTTAAAAAATACTCTAAATTTTATTCGTGCATTTAATAACTTCGCCAACAAATTTGTAATTGGAAAGATAATTTATTTCGTCACGATACAGTATGTTTTTTTTTACAAAACAACGATACTTTACATATTTTATGATTTTTCTAAAATGAATCAATATCGATGCGCTTATATGAAAATGATTTTTACAAAAACTCATACTTTGATCTTTTAGAGTTAGTGATTTAAAAATAAAATGTCGAAAATTTTTTGTCATTTTTTTGTTTAATAATTCATTACTTTTTGTGCCACTAGATGGCTGCACCTGTCAAGTTGTTTAAGAACATCATCACTGAATTTTTATGATTTTTTAAAAAGTACTCAAAATTTTATTCGCACATTTAATAACTTTGCCAGCAATTTTGTAATTGGAAAGATAATTTATTTCACGACGATGCAGTTTTTTTTTCTAGAAATCAACGATACTTTACATATTTTAAGATTTTTTTAAAAAACGAATCAATAGCGATGCGTTTACATGGAAATCATTTTTTAAAAAAACTCATACTTTGATCTCTTAGAGTTAGTGATTTAAAAAATAAAATACGGAAAACTTTTTTTTACGAATTTTTAAAAAATACCCAAATTTTAAATCCTTACTTATATTATAAACGGGAAAGTTTGTATGTATGGAGAGATGTTTGTTATTCTTTCATGCAAAAACAACTGAATGGATTTTAATGAAACTTTAGAGTAATATAGCTTATATATCAGAATAACACTCATGTTATAATTTATAAAGATAATGTGTGAAGTGACCAACATATAACACTAATTATCCAATACAAATGCACCAAACAGACCAAAAGAGAAAGAAAGACAGGAAACAAAATAATAAAAAAATAAAATCCTTTTTTTTAGAAAAAAAAAAGCTCCGAAGGGAGGATTATTTTTTGCGAGATCTCCTTCTCCATTTTTTAATAAATAAAGAGAGAGAAAAGGGGGAGGGGTAGAGAAATTATGGAATTTTATTGAAGGTATCAGTTTTGCTAAAAGAAAAAAAAACAACCTTGAAGTATACTCAAATTGTTTACTAACAGTTAAACCAGGAAGCTGCAATACACTATGGGAGAAAAAAACATAAGGTGTAAAGATTGAGAAGAAAAAAAAAGGAGGGAGGGCAGAAAACATAAAAATTTGAAACTTTTAATACTATAATTTCAATTGAATAGCAAGTATTGCATTTTTTAAGTATAAAAATAATTATAACTACCGTTATGTGCATTTTTTGGAAATGTAGAAAAAGTACTTATTAAGAATTATGCCGCGAAAGCGTACGTCTAATCTTACCCAAGTTTCACTACATATAAATGTTCTATAAACTATTTTAATGATCCGAAATTTAAGATTCCTTAATGCTATTTGTTTATCGGTATATGTATATTAGAAGGGATGCTTGTATGCATGACTTCACTTCACTCCGACACCGTTCAACCAATCAGTATAAAAATTGGCATGCATATGTTTTTTTTATGGAGAAGGTTTTTGTGCTACCTTTTTTGTTGCAGCTTCCATCCAGGTGGCGCTACAGCATATCAACTTCTTCACCGTTCAATCCATTGCCAAGTTGACTCTATCGCCGTGTTTCCATTGAATCGTCATTATAATTTAAGAAACGGCGTTGCTTGCGAATATTACAATTTTAACATAAAATAAATACAACAGAAAGCAATATTAACGTATTACACTTCTAGATATAAATTATTTACATTATTTTAAGCATTCATTACACAGAATTTGTAACAATGTGTTACTTTTGCTGAGCAGAGATCAGCTTAGGAATGCTTTTTCAAAAATCCTTTTTATCAACTATTAGATCTACAGACTTAAAATTTAACAAACATGTTTTTTTAATAGCTGAGATATGAAAAAAAGCTTTTTTTGTTTAATTTGTTATTCACGTAAAATTAACTCATTAAAAACTTATTTATCCTTCAATCTGTATTGTTTAATTTTTCAATTCATCCATGCGAAGAACGGGTATACCCAGCTAGTAGTAATATTATGTTCCAAAATACATCAATCACACGAAAAACGTAGAACTATGATACCGCAATATTTTTCGCCAGTTTAATGTGTATATATTTGTTTATTTCAATATTTTTCAGCTTTTTATACCAGCTGAAATATCAAGACTTATAGTATTTCACTATAATTATTCAACATAATTGAATTTATCTATTTTTTTATTAAATGTATTTTATAATTTTTTTTTACATACTATGTATTGGTGTTTTTAGGTTAAACCTCAGACTCTGAAACCAGAATTTATGTTGAAAACCTTGAATTCTGTTTATACGAGCGTTTCTTTGTGGCCACCTGAAGATGATTTAAAGAACGCCACTCAGGAAAAGACTCACTTATGAAGTAAGATAAAGTGTTATTTCTCACTTTACTCATATTTAACCCATTTATTAAGCCTTAAGGGGGTCACTTCACGCAGCATTTACCCTATCTCCATAATGTTAAAAATGATCAGGTGTAAGGAACATTTTTGAAAAACTGACCAGTTTTACAGTCATGAATTTTTTTTTTGTACATTTATTGCACTGTTTTCTTTATTTTAATGGGAGCTTTTTTAAAAATTTTGATTAGTTTTTTTTTGAAAAAAAAATCATATGTGGAGTAACACGTCAAAAATTTTAAAACGCTGGAAATTCTTGTACATTTCAATCCATAACTTTTTTTGAATAATTTTTTTGACAAAAGCTCTCATTAAAATATTTATTTGTATAATATTAATATATATGCAAAATTTAAAAACTATTAAATGAGTAGTTTTTTCAAAAATGTTCCTTTTGTGTTGAAATTTACACTTTTGAGAAATAGTAATTTAAAGTAAAAACATCATACATTTAATTAATACATACCAGAACCATAACTTGGATTGCTCGGATCATCTGCAAGATCATCCTCTTGTCTACATTTCAATTGTCTGTTTTTGATTCTAGCTTCTTTGGTTCTTCGTGAAATTGCCTTTTCCGCTTTCCTTATGCGTGCATGATCTGCTTCTTGCAATGCTCGACATGTATAAAATCCAGGTTGAATATTTAATAAATCTAAAACTTTTAATTTGGTAACTAAGCCTTGATTATATATAGATATAGATTCATATACCCCGGTTTTTAAAGTTCCCAATTGTACAAAAACAGTTTTTGGAATTATGGACCATATAACACTATTTAAGCTCTCATTACAATTTTGTGTCTTACCGTGCAAACATCTAGACAGAAGTTCAGGGCTTGAAAGACCTCTAAATACTTTTTTTATGCAATGCATAATTGCAATTGGTAAATTATGTTTATGTTTATATGTATCACCTTTTTCAGTTTGGACCTATTATATCCACACCACGAATCATCTCCCAAGGGGCATTGTTTCATGGCTGACAAATTTCCCGAGTTGTTTCGAATAGCCAAACCATAGTATCTTTGCAATTTGTCTATTTCTGCATCAGTCAATCTATTACGGCCTCCTAGAGATTTTTTGCCCTCGAGCTTTTTGCCTTTTAATTTTAATGCCCTGAGTCGCGTACCCATCCTTTTCTCAACATGACCCACACATTCTAATTTTTCAATGTTGACATCTTTATAAGGTTTAGATTCTAAAACTGCTTTGTACGCTTTAGAATCCCCATCACCCAAATACGGCGTATATCTCAAATTGTGTAGTACCTCTGAGCGATTGAAGATACGAAGTGCACCTTCAACTTCCATTCCCCCACTATTTCCAAAGTAATTTGCCGAACACTCATCACTATGTAAGTTGCCGTTAAAATGACATGAGCATTTCCTCGATAATATTTCGGCATCAACAACTTTCCCAGTGTTCACACTAACTGCCGTAACAACACCATTGAGAGAAGTATGGCTCCTTTTTTGCCACGTACCATCTATAGCCACAGGAACATTTGGGTTACCATTATTAAATGATAGTGTTTCGGCAGCAGCTAATGCCATAGACACTTTTGCTACTTTTTCTGTCGCATTATTTAATGCATGCAAAGACTCGTAAAACCGCTTTGGTGGAGGTGGCAAATTCATAACTCCACAAAATACTTTCGCAGCTGCTTCTACTTTTCCAACTGACCTCATAACATAAGCAAGTCTAGTATTCACTTCATACATTTTTGTATCTTTTTATTAACCACAGTGTTAGTAAACCTGGTATAGAGAAGTGGTTGAATAAGACCACAAAATGCACAGCATATTAACAATTCTGTAGCCAAACCCTGAATTTGGCGACCAAACTTAATGTCAATACCTTGTTTTTTACATTTTACAGATAATACATGTTGTTTCAAAACACTAGAAAACAGCGGAATGTCAATTATTTCACAAAAGTTTTCAGATGAATCTAAAAATGAAACATACTCATCATTAAACTTGCCTAATTTTGATTTTGATGATGAATTTTTAATATACATTCTTGCAGGTTGTTCTTGTCCTTTTTTTAAATCCTCAGAAGCTGAAGAATCTTTATTGGAGCCAAATTTTCTTTTAAAAGTTTTGTTGCAAAACCGAGGCTTATTAATCAGATATTTTGAATTTTTATTTGATGAAAACTGAAAAAAATTTGTTATATTCAACGAAAAAAAAGCAGCACGTGAGTTACCGAGAAGTAAGCAAACAGCTACAATTATTCACTTCACTTCTTTCCTAGTTGATTTGCCGATCAAAATAAATACTTTTAATCAATTTAAGTTATTTGACGAGGCTGAAAAGTAGCATGTGTCTTTTGTTTTGATTTGAAAGGGGTGTGGCAATCAGCTGTTTTGGGATTTGACAGACGTAAACAACTTTTTAAAAAAATATTAAAAATACTTCTATTTCAGCTAGAACAAAAATATAAATTGTATCAGAAAGAGAAAAGGTTGAATTTTATTTTTCAATCGAAATTGAAAAATCGATTTTGGCATCGATTTTCGTGAAGTGACCCTCTTAATTTTTTTTTACGCACGCACGCATAACATAAAAGGGGACGTTATCCGAATGGGTTATCCGATGATTCCTTACAATAAAATACGTAAATTGTTTTTTACGGCTAATGATGGATAACCTGGAGCTCCAGGGCTTTGCAACGGAACATTCAAATAATGCACAAAACAGAAGACACTCCAATTATAGGGCATAACTACTACTCGAAAGTGGCTTCTTCGACTCACGTGGACTTTACAAATGCTTTTCAGGCTGATTCGTGAAGAATATGACTATATCTCACCATATGATAGAGGAAGTCCGATTCGTCTGGAGGAAGCAGGGAGGTCAAATCATAGGATTGCATGACATCTGGTCAAAACCATGTTACCATTCAACGAAATTTGTATTAATAGATGACACGCTTTTACATTGCTTGACTTCGTGATTTTCCAACACTTCCCTGGCCACAGGACCGCTTCCCAAAAAACTACATTTGGGCTCTAAGGAGCAAACGTCTCCGATAGTCTCTGGATTGCGCCGATAGTATTTGCCAATTGAACCTATAAGGATTCCTACTCATTGAGTCACTGCCAGGTTAGAGGTTGTTCAAAGTAGAATTGTTTTCTTTTTTTTCTTCATCTTGTAGCAATATATTTTTTGAATAAAAAATTTATTTCCAATGATACTGTTAACGTTTCGCTTTGGATACATGCACATCACATCTACTGATTTTTGTCCCATTCGAATTACTCCTTCTTAGTGTCGCTTTTTTACTCTAAATTATATGTATGCATACATATACATTCATAAATAAAGATGCAACTTTTAGTGCAGATTGTATGAATGTACAAGTTCGTGTTGAACATGCATTTAGAGAAAAACACTTTGTAAGCACACGTGCAAATTTTGAAGTTTTGTTCGTTCTGTGACTTTCGTCACATATTCCTTTCACCAAAACGTTTGGTGATATAAGAAAGCAAGTAGTAAAAATGGATGAACAACGTTTGGATACTGAAGTGAGTCGGCGCATCGTCGAGATACTTGAAGCGATTTGGTCTCAATTGTAATTATGTAACGTCCAGCGTTGCTCGTAACTTATACGGACAATTTAATGAGATTAAATCCCGATGGGGAAAAGGTCTGAGTTATGTGGTCTAAAAGTCGCGGGGACCAATAAAGATGGATATTTTTCAATACAGCAATGAATAACAAGAATGCAAAAGTTTCTAAGTTGTCCCGTGAATATCATATGGTCACGAGAACTCAAATTTTAAAGATTACTGCTTCATGAAAGTTACGTGAGAGATTTTTATTTGAGAGAAGACTTGCTGTTTGTGTTTAGTTGTATTTAGTAAATTTTGTTTTAATATACTCTTCTTATTATTTAAATTTAATTTATTTAACTCTTTGTTGTTTTTCTTACAGAATTTAAAATCCAGCTCACTTATGCATTCCACCAAAGATAAACAAAGAAAATGAAGAGAATTCTGTTGAGGTCTAAGAATGTACTTTTTTGTTACTCACCCTTGAATCACTGTATTTATCATCTCCAGCTGATCATAAGGAAGTAATCAACAGACTCGACATTTATCTTTATAAAATAATAAGTGCAACGGAAATCCGTCACATCTTTCGTTTAGTTACATTCCGTGCTAATGATTCTGACGTCTAATGATGAGGACATTTTTTCAGAGGATTAATATTTTTTTCAAAAAATTATTTTACTAAAGACTTTTATAGACTAGAGATACAGAAAAAAATTATTTTTCCCGTTCGATATTTTTTAATGTTTTCGTTCCAAATATCATATTCCTTAGTGTTTCATTGATCTGAGTAAAAAATGAATGCTTGGTAACAAATCGGGATGAATGTGTAATTCTGCTCAATATTTCTGTTTTGAGACAAATGTTTAATAATGACTTATAGCATTTTGAAAAGAATGCATTTAGGTTTAGCTCTAAATGTATTTATGGAGAAAATTTGCTTTGTATAAAACTTGTAAATATATATATATATATACACTCAGCTGCATTTTTATATTAAATATTTGTAATTTGAGTACTGCTTTACGGGAAAAGATTCTTATTCATGAACTTTAAATTATATATTAACGATTTTTCTCCCTTACTTTTGAATCAATCTCTGGCAAGTGGCATGTAATTTACGGAGTTCCTGTCCCAAAATCGGGACGTACCTCATCAGAATTAATAAAATTAGAGCCGAAAATATGAGAGTGACTTAAGAATAAATGAGAACGAAATAATTTAGATGGGCAGGACATACCTGCTGAAAACAGTAGCGGACGAAGTCCGTTCACTGATGAAAGCTTTGTACCTTAAGTCGAATGAAATCATTTTCCAGTACATAGCTATATCATCATCTCAGTATGCCATTCTCACTCTCATACCATAGAGTTCTGTGATTTTACGTGTTTGTTAAATATTAGTAGTAAGTTACCTAACATATGAATCATTTACATGTTATTTAGTTCAGTGTTTATTTATGTCCTTCGTGTATTGAATACAGTGACAGGTAAAAAAAATTTGAAAGAGATTTGAATATTATGATATGAAAGTATTTAATGATTGAAATATATTATTTATCTTAATTAAATGAAGACGTGTGGTTATAGATCTCAATTTCATTTTACTGTTCTTTATCGTAAAATAAATTACTTTAATTATAGTTTTTATCTAAGTTATAAATATTTTATCCATTTGTGAATACCTCAAAAATATATTTGTCTACATGTATGTGAATTTTATAAAAATATTTGTATTTTTTATAAAGTGTTTATAAGCTGAAATTGCTAATTTCTTTTTTTATGAATTTACAATAAATACAAGAGCTTCAACTAAAAATGATATGAACTATGTGATCGCTTGATATAATCTGATTATATTTTATGTTATGTACACGGCTGCATTTTTTTATTAGACTAAAGCATATGAGCCCCATTAGAGGTCCATCAGTATTTGTGTTGAACTGATACAACTTCAATGGAAAATGTAAGGTACTTGAAAGTCTCACTTAAGATGGATTCAGTTCTAGTTGTATTTTGACCTTTGAACTGTTTGAGTCTCAAAGAACGGAAGAAATAAATGTCCATAGTTACACTGTTCTGATAGCACAGTGATATTTTCTCATTTTTGTCTCTTTGTATTAAACACGTTATTTTACCCCTTGTGCCTTTATGCAGTATGATTACTGTAAAACTATGTGATTGTGACGCTATTCCTTTTGATGTATTTATTTTTGAAGGAAGTATTCATTAATTGCGTTTATGTTCCTGTACTTATCAATTTTTTTTCGTTAATTTGTCTGATTATTAGAAGTAGTTTTTTTTTGTGCACATATTTGTAAAATAAAGGAAAAAAATTCTAAGAAATTTGAATCCTTATTATTTTATATATTTTCCTTTTTGGAATACTTAAACCTCAACTGGATTGTTTCATGAGCGAGCTATAATCTACATGAAATGTAATTTTATTATTTTTTTGTACATTTTCCATACCAAGAAAATCCATTAGAATTTACATAGTTCTTATCACAGACGAAAAAAATTGATATTACAGTTATTAAAAAAAGTTAAAAATTACGATGCTAATAGATTAATCAACACATATTTTACTTCTATAAAAAATTTACTTTTATAACGCAACTTTCTCGTTGTAGATTCCATTTCCTTCAAAAATTGTTTTCTGATCATTAAATTAGCTTCAGTTTCATAGTTTTTAAATTTCTACGTGAAGGCTTTTAATTAATAGAGAATTTAAAATGGCCCCTAGCTAAAGTAAAGGGATTGTCTGCTAAATACTTGACGATAAAAAAAAATCTTCTGAATACTTTTCGAAGATGCTTACACCACTCGATATAAAATTATTTTCTAATTTTAAGGGGTAAAAAAATCCGAACTAAGTAAAAGTTTAACAGAAAAATATTAATTATTAAATAAAATGACAAAAAAAAAGAGTAAATTGTAACGTACCAGTTTAAATTTTTTTTTTATTCCTCATGTTGTAAAACCTATCAATATGAAATTTAATGCAATTATCTCTAATATATCAGAAGATATTAAAGATCCAATTTATAATCTTGAATCGAAAAACACTAATGCACCGTCAAGTCATTACAATGATAAAAGTTATTGACCTACTAATCATGCCGTGTTTAACAATGAAAAAAAAACTTTCTTAAAAATTATAACTAAAAATTGGTAAGCGTTTTACAGATCTTTAGTTTGTGCTAATAGTCTACTACGAAGCCCATGTAGGGTCCCAAGCATTTAAGTGATGACACTTAGTTGGTCTTTTGTACATTTATTTTCCAAACACACATGACAGTTCACAGACATAAACAATTTGTACAGTATTTACACTTTGTAAGTAGAAGTCCGAGATTTGACATTTGCAGAGAGGATGATGGAGCTAAATACAGTCTCTCTTGTCGAGAGCAAATCACCCACTTTCTAAATTTCTATACGCTCACGGATGGAGCACACAAAATCTTAGCCTCTCTCTCTCTCGTCGAGAGGAAATCACCGTCTCCAGATATTCACACTGCGCTCACGGGCGGAGCTCACAGATTCCGACTGCTCTCGTCGAGAGGTAAAAGCCGACTGCCTCTGGCTTGGCACTCGCGCATGCTCAGTGCTTCGGATCAGTCCGCGTTGCCACCTAGAGTTTTAGGAGGGGTCTACTAGCGTTGGGATGACTGTTGGAGCTCTTAGTCCTTCCGGACTCTAATCTCCTATCCTGGAATTTTAAGATGCTGTACAGAATTATACCATTGCCCTTTTTAGAAAAGTATTAATTTAAATGAAAATTTAATATAAGTAGTTTTGTAATATTTAAAAATTAACTGGGTGAAATACATTAAAAATATTTTAAAAGAGATTAAAAAAAAGCTCTTTTAAGAGCTAGAAAATCAAAGTTGATGCGCCCATTTAGTGGGCGGAGTTACATTGGCCAATCGGGTTGCAGCAAGAACCGAGATCAGAAAGCGCGGGAAAAAATATCAGGGGGTGTGGATTTGGGCTGGAGAGTGATAGAAAGCAATTTTATTGGCCGAGCCAGGAGTTCGGTTAATGGGGTATAAGACTATGCAAGAAAAAGTAGCCAATCAGAGCATTCTGCGATTCAACAGTGTTGGATCGCAGTGATAAAAGAAAAGGATAAATTAAAATAAAAGATTTAAATAATTAAATTAGTTAAAATTGGGATCGACCAAGATGTCTCTTGGTCTACGAATGAATGGGTATGTAGGATATTTAGAGATGGCTTTGATAGTTGGGTTGTCATGCCCATCTATAGAGTTCGCTACACCCCCTAATGGTTTTTCTCGAACACTTTTGCTGCCAGTTGTTGGATTTGAATGAAGTACGGAATCATGTATATTTAATTCTGCAAGATATTGGATTCCATTGTGGCAAAATTGTTATAACTTAATTAAACATGTTAATTAGTTTAATAAATCCTTTAAAACATGATAGTTCAGTTCTCATTGAACTACTAATAGTGATGCCAATTTTATCCAGTTGCGATATGTCAATTTTATCAAACTTCAATGAACATTGCGAAAATTATAAATGGCGTCCCATTTTTTGACGATATTACATTCTACACAAAATGAATTACATGGATTTAATATACTGCGTAAGGCCATTAAATACTGCTTATTATTGGTTATCGAACTTTTTCTTATTGAATTTTATTGAGTTATGCCATTCACCGAATTATGATACTGAGTATTCTTTTATTGTATATTACGACTGAATTCTACCATTTCTTGTCCATTTATTTTAAAAAATTGACAAATACAACCCATTTATTTAATAGCCATGTACTTCTGAGAAGTAAGATTCTCTCTGACATCCCCTCCATTGGTAATAAGTGAATGCACACATTGATTCCCAATTCAAACGCAGAAATAATGAAATGTCATACGATTCCAATTGAAAAAGGCTGCGTTTCAAATCCAGTTGGGAAGTAGTTGAATTGGAGTTGTTTAAACATTTTTCGAAGCATAGAATTTTCGAATAATATTTTAGTTCTTTCTCTAAGCACATGTATAAACGTCAGCTAAGGATCGAGTTATAAGACTTGTAAGTAGGATAGTGTTAACAAGATTAATTCTTACCTTCATTCCAAATTTCAGCCAATAATATGTATATATATATATATATATATATATATACAGACATAGTCGAACTTGTATCCTGTAATCCTGAAAAAAACTTCATTATGTGGAAAATTCTTTAAATAGCGTTTCCTCTTTTAATATGCTTTAGAAACGACATAAAACAAATTTGAAATTCATAAGCAATATAAATTATTTAAAAAAGGTAAAAAAGTTTAAATTATTTACAAAAAAGGTTTTTTTTTTTTTTTTTTTTTTTTGTAAATTGTTTTATACATCTAACCCATCGAAAAGAAATCTGCAAGGAAAACAAGAAAAAAAAACATTGTCCAAAAATACACTGTGTACATTTTCAATTTAAAAAAAATAATTTTACATTAAAATGAATGAATTTTTTAACTATATTTTCTAATTTTAAGCCTACAAGTTATTTTAAACATACCTTATTTTATAGCCAGTAGTTTAAGCATACGCTGCCACATGTGTCCTTAAATTTAACTACTGATAAAATCTGATAATTTTGTATGACTTTTTTTGTGTGTTTTAAAAATTACGACAGTTTTATTACTCTGGGTGAGTTAAGGATCTGGTAAAACCAGTTCAAGAACATTGATCACTATAAAATGTGCTAAAAGAGAATAATTTGCTAAATATCCTGAAATATTTTTAAAATAAGGAGAAAATCACAAGAAAAAAAATTCGTTGAATAGAAAAAGCATTTCGTTATTTGGAGGTTATTTTACGAAGAAAAGAGTCAAATGTTTTTTGATCGAGGAAAATGTTAGCAAAATAGAGAGAAATCGCAAAATAGTTCTATGAACTATGTATATATATATATATATATCTTCAATGTTTTTATTTTTACATGTAAGTTTTTATCCTAATTTTTTCTATAGAAATTTTTTTAAATTATTCCCCTCCTTGAGAGATTCATTATTGTTCTCTTTTCATAATTTTATTTTACTATATTGTCAGATTTATCATCCACGTGTTAGAAATAGGCTCAACTTTTCAACGTGGCTCTATTTCTTTTTTTCCTTCTATTATGTCGAAAATTTCTGCAGCACGGGGAAGGTTGGATCCATAAAGCATTGCTAACTCTAAATCTCTGGCCTAATTCAGCGATAGCTTTAGAAATCATAACAGGTCTCCAGTTTAGTCCAAAGACTTTTGTATCTGCATCTGTTGTGTCTTGTGAACTCCAACTTCTTCATTCTTTAGCATTGTAGATTCTAGAACTTTACACTCTTTAGTGTAATAAAATAAAAGTGATTTTTTTCCAGGTATAGAAGTTTAAGTTGGCATTACTTTCCAAGATGGCGACCGATTTAACAGCTGTCAAGTGATTTATTCTCAATTTGGTTTGCCAATTCATCAAAATGATCATCAAGCAAGGCGTAGATTCGTCGAATGGGCCCAAAACGAGATTACCGATGTTCCCGATTTTCATAAGCGAATTTTGCTTAGCGATGAAGCGAACTTCTGGTTGAATGGCTACGTCAACAAACAAAACTGCCGCATTTGGAGTGAAGCTAATCCACAAGTGTATGTCGAAACACCGTTACATCCAGAAAAACTGACTGTTTGGTGCGCTTTATGGGCTGGTGGAATCATTGGTCCGTACTTCTTCAAAAACGATGAAGGCCACAACGTTACAGTCAATGGTGATCCGTATAGAGCCATGATTACTAACTTTTTCATTCCTGAATTGAACAATCATGATGTCCAGGAGCTGTGGTTCCAACAAGACGGCGCAACATGTCACACAGCTCGTGCTACAATCGATTTATTGAAACACACGTTTGGTGACCGCCTAATTTCACGTTTTGGACCTGTGAATTGGCCTCCAAGATCTTGTGATTTAACACCGCTAGACTATTTTCTGTGGGGATATGTAAAGTCATTGGTCTATGCGGATAAGCCACAAAAGCTTGACCATTTGGAAGACAACATTCGCCGTGTTATTGCCGATATACGGCCACAAATGTTGGAAAAAGTCATCGAAAATTGGACGTCCTGATTGGACTATATCCGAGCCAGCCGTGGCAGTCCTATGCCAGAAATCCTATTTAAAATGTAATGCCACAAGATTTTCTTTCGAATAAAAAACAATTCATGTCAATCGAATAATACATCGTTGTTTTATTGCAATTTAAAGTTCTATACCTCTAAAAAAACACCCTATATATATATATATGCGCTCTCTCTCTCCCCCATTAGTAAATTAATTAATACATGTTGTTTACCATCTCTAGCGGCCTCTTCTCTCAGAATCCATCCCTTCTCCTAACACAGTAAGAGCACGAGGTTCGTTTGATTTTGCGGTTTCTCTCAGCACGAAGGCTGCACCCCTTGTCAATTTTCTCTTAAGTGTTAGCGTTGATTCGTCTCATAAATAGGTTGTTTGAAAAGAGTCCCCAGAAAAACTACTCACTTTCTATGAAGATACAAAATGAGCAGCATTTTTAAACAAGTTGGGAAGTTTTATTGGTCATAGGAATTTTTTTCCATAGATAGGATTCATACTTTTTTCACCTTTTTATGAAAGGTAATAACTGATAAGAGTTAACAAATCTCTAAATGGTCTGATACTGTAGAGCAGATTCGCTATAAAACACATTCTCATCAGTAATAATTTATTTTATATAATACCAATGGAATTCATTTACTAAGGAGGATATAATATTTTTAACTTTGTTTCTGAAACACTCCGTAATTATTTTTCAACAATATTTTAAATCTTATATATTCTCAGATTATCATGGAGTATTTATTACTCAGCTAGTTCAAAAAGTATAAAGTACTCGAGCTAATATTTCTAAATATCAGATTTTCTAAGCTTTTATAAGGTTATTAAATATTCTAGATTATTTAGAATTCTTGCAATTTTTTCATATAAACATTTGCATATATTTTTGAAATAACCAGTTAAGTATAACTCATGTCCAAAATTAAGGTCACTAACATGTTTTTCATCATAATTTTAAAAGACCTCCTGTAAAACTAATAGAATTTGTATTTTAAATATTATGAAGAGAATGGGTAGTACAGTACAAACCTGCAGTTTAGGGAAGTATTTTGCTTAGCGTTCGGTTTTGCAGAACTACTGGATTGAGACCATTCGAGCAGATGAGAACAGTTTTATGAACATTTCCTTAAAACAAAAAAGTTGATCTCTTTATAGTGAGAACGACTTTTCATAATCATTTAGATCAGCCCTACTCCACCTGGGGCCCGGTCCGGGTACATTGCACGAATAAGTTCAATTATTTAAGAACAATGCAATAAAAATTTAACGAGAAATTACATCAATGAAACAATCAAATCTATTAATTTTGCCATCGATGTCGAGCTGGTATGAATTGTGAGGTAACTTTTCCCCCCTATTGTAATTGTAACGATTAGTGATAACAATAACAGTGCAGTAAAGAGACTTTTATGGGTGGAATTATTTTTTTTGTTAATTCTCATATCTTCCAAACGAAAAATATTAAAAGAATATATGTTGTTTCAAGATTATTGGGATCTTGACTATTTTCTAGAAAAAAACAAAAAAAGTGTTAACAACTTGTTTGATTTGTAGTGAAAATATTATATTTAATAAGTATAATTTTGCTTTTCACTATTGCCACTAAGCACAAATCTTTCAATGGCTCTTTTTCTTGACGATCTCTTTCAACACGAAATAAATTGGCTTTCTTAAAAAAAAACTTTGTAACTGGAACAAAATATTTTTCGATGATAGCGTCACAAAATACAGAGGTAACAAAAACATCTTATAAAATTTGTTATGTTAAATATACTGATAAATATATGAAATCGTTAAGGATAAACACATGAATTGATAAAGAAATTGTAAGATCGTTTCTTACATGCTTTCGGTGTACTCTTTGATAAATATTTTTCAAATATTTTGCTTAGTAAAATCAAAAAGTATTTGAATAAATTTCAAACGAAATGCCCAATCAAGTTTGAACTAATTTTAAACAAATAATACTGATTTCAGTCTGGAATTCAGTAAAACTTTTTGCTACCATCCTGCTTTTGATAAATTAATATTTGAAATAAAAATAAGAGGATCCTTGTCAAAACAAAAGATTAAAATTATCAAAGTACATGACAGTTTTATATTTTTGACCATAGAGTTCAATCAAGGAGCTTGGAATCATTTATGAAATAAAATCGAAGTGTGAGTTGAGTTTGATAATGATGATATAGTTTTAGTATTTTGATCAATTTTCAGCATTTTAAATGCCCTTGATTTCATAGCCCCCCCCATTAATCCTCATGTTGTGGCGGAAAAAAGGTTGAGTACCCCTGCTTTAGATGATTCCTTGAGATGAACAATTTGTAGGCTTGAAGCTGGCCAGTATCAAGCGGAGGTGGCTGGATGGTTACAAGAGGCATCGAAAGTGGTCTCCTGGTTATGGAATCAATTCCAAACAAGTGGTATTTTCACCAGAAAGATCGGTCAAGGTCGAATCAGAGCAACGACATCTGCAAGAGATAGCTATTGGCATTAAGGGCATAACGACATCAGCGGACAACAATTTCTTAGCTTGCTTGTGACTTTGCTGCTGTGGGTGGAAAAAGAATTTCGAGACAGTCTACAGCCGTCTTGCAGCCCTTTACTCCCGGCGTCCAGTCTTGTGTGTTCCTTTGACTGCATTCAGAAGGACAGACCAGATATTGTGGAGTTGAAAACTTCAGTCATGGACACCACAAGAATAGAAGCGTGTTTTCACAGTGATGAGTTGAAATGTACCAGATTCTCCTCGAGAGTCTTCACCTGAAGGAAACACGGAGATCGTTTTCATCTCTCAAACAAAAATCGACACATCGAGTCTAACAAAAATCGACAGATTTGGTGGCAAAGGAAATCTTGTGTGTTGTGGTATAATGCTAGGCAGTCATACACCCCTGTACATTTTTATGAGGGTATTGTCAACCCACAGAGGTATAGGGATAAGATTCTGGAAGCCTGTGTGAGTTTTTTCTTGGCACTATGAGCCCGGACTACTTTTTAATGGACGATAATGCACGTCCACACAGAACTCACTTTGTTGATGAATTTCATGAAGATGCAGATAGTTGATTTATGGATGACCCTTAAGGTCTGCGGCTCACACACAATTCTATTGAACATGCTTAGGATGGTCTAGTAAAAGCCGTTTTTAGCGTAGCCCTCCCAGGATCTACCCTAGGAATTTTTTAAAAGTCCCGCTTTTGGAAAAATGAACTTTTTTTGCCACAAATACTTATTGACAGCCTAATAAATAGTATGGCAGCTCGTTACGAGGCTTGCAGAGCAGTTCACAGTGGTCACACTTCATATTAGACAGACTTTTTCCCGAGGTAAATGCTTTATATCTGATTCATGATTTCACACTTTTTGATATAGCTTGTATCTTAATTCAGTGGCCGCGGCAGCCGAGTGGTATAGGTATCGGACCGTGGCTTGCCTTGTCACGTGTTCGAGCCCAGTACCACTAAAGACCCGCAGTGTAGGGCAGCGATGCACGTTAAATCTGTCGAAAGCTGAAACGTCCTCCCGTTGGTGTAATGTGGTAGTTAGGAGAGGAGGATGCCAGCTCAGGTGTCATCCACGTCACTTGACCATGGTTCAAAATTACGTGGTCCGTCGCCAAAAGCCCTCGTGTAGCTGAAGAGTGTGACGTTAATATTCAATCAATCAATGTATCTTAATTCATAATTAAAATCTTTTTGTTGTTATGTTGCTATACTCTCTCTGATATTGTAAGATGTCTCTGCGCCAAATTTCGGGGCAGCACAGTAAATAGTTCATAAGTTTTCACAGATTTTATGCTTGTGACCTTGATTTTGGTCATGAGTGTAGATGTGTCAGACGAAAGTTTCGTTCTCATATATCTATGACACAGGAATTACATTAGATATTTTTTTCGGCATTAAATTAATCTAATTATGTAATGTTTATGCATTTAGTTTGATCATTCAAACTTTAATTAAATGTCCCCGAATTATTTATCCATGATCGTCAATTGTTGAAAGAAGAGACAAATAAGTCCACAGTTTTTTTTAGTACATTCCTCAGATTCTCAAAGAAATTAAAATTAGAGAAAATCTTGAAGAAATATTAATTCACAAATGCTTAAATGAATACTCCTGCAATTGGAAATAGTTTTCCAATTTGAGAACTTGATAAGTTTTAGCATTATAAGCCTTAAATACACTAACTGTTTTGATGTAGAAATAATCCCTTGAGGAATTAAAATGTGCCCTCGACCAACTTATATGCTTGTAAAAACTCCTTTTCGTTGTTCCGTGTTTTCCAGCTTAGTTCAGCCCAATAGAAATAACTTCAAATCATGTTTTCTTACAAAAGTTTGTATAAAGACTTGATATTGGTAAGAGTGAAATTTCACTTCTGATCTATACTTTTGATAGTAATAGAATCCGGATTCGTGTTGAGCCTCGTGATCTTCTGTTATTGGTCAAAGGTATAATCTCTCTATATGCCCATTCAAACGGGAATATTTTTTCTAAGTTGTTTCAAGAACTAGGCAATTACTTAATATATTACAAAGAGTAAGTATTCATTTGAGTTCTTATTTGACTGTATGGTTGGAAATTGTTTTACTTTTTCTGTTGAAATATTGGTAAGTTCTGGAATATCTACTTTGCACCATTAAACTTTACAAATTTATTTGTACTCTTATATATTCACGATTACCAAGAATAAATTTTCAATGACATATTTATCTAAAAGTTTTAATTCGTTCAGTAATTTATCCTAATGTAATAAGACATTAAATAACCTTCTTAATCTGTTAATTGTGATGGCAAAAGATTTCTGGTAAAATTTCTATTTGAGGCTCCAATAAACGTTTTAATCTTTCTTGTTCTCCGAAACAATTTTATGCTATTGCGTATTTTATGCTGGGTGCAAAACTTTTTTCTGTGATTAGTTATTGTTTTTTTTCTGCAGTGCATATAAAGGGTGTTTTTTTAGAGGTATAGAACTTTAAACTGCAATAAAACAACGATGTATTATTCGATTGACATGAATTGTTTTTTATTCGAAAGAAAATCTTGTGGCATTACATTTTAAATATGATTTCTGGCATATGACTGTCACGGCTGGCTAGGATGTAGTCCAATCTGGACGTCCAATTTTCGATGACTTTTTCCAACATTTGTGGCCGTATATCGGCAATAAAACGGCGAATGTTGTCTTCCAAATGGTCAAGCTTTTGTGGCTTATCGGCATAGACCAATGACTTTACATATCCCCACAGAAAATAGTCTAGCGGTGTTAAATCACAAGATCTTGGAGGCCAATTCACAGGTCCAAAACGTGAAATTAGGCGGTCACCAAACGTGTGTTTCAATAAATCGATTGTAGCACGAGCTGTGTGACATGTTGCGCCGTCTTGTTGGAACCACAGCTCCTGGACATCATGATTGTTCAATTCAGGAATGAAAAAGTTAGTAATCATGGCTCTATACCAGTGCTTCTCAAACTTCCAATACTGGCGCCCCCCTTTTAGATCACAATTTTTTTCGCGCCCCCCTTATACATTAATAATGTACTGAATGCAATAATAATGCACTTTGACGCTAAAGTTACAATAGGCGATCTTAATTATAAACCATACAAATTAGTAACATAAGTATATTAAATTTTGTATACTACTTTTAAGCAAAATAAATAAAATAGGATAATTATTACGTTATTTTTCCTTTCTCTAATTTTTAAATTGAACATATTACAAAATGCGGTAGCTGCTTAGAAGACAAAATATAGATATCTGCTAAATATAAAAAAGAACTCAGAGGGTCAATTTCTAATCATAAGCATTCCTTATAAAAACTTTGCTTTCCAAGACAAGCTCATGGACGTCATTAATACTTATTAAGCTTGTTCTTAATTTAGTATTAATTAATTAGTTATAAAATATTCTGTGCAGCACTGATACGTTAAAAGTATACCGGCTGAAGTGCCCGCTCTTTGCTCGAGTTCATTTATAAGAAAATAAAACATTATTGATATAATAGCTGAATTGTAAGGGAAGCAAAGCCAAGTGCTCGACAATGTTTACAAAAACGTAAAATGATTTTTTTTTAAATCGTTGCTCAAATTATAATTAGTTTTAAGCGAATTGTAATTTTAAGCCTCACAGAATTAGCATTTATAATTGATGTTAAACAGTAGCGCACACAGGAATTTTTCAAGGGGGGGTCCGGGGTCGAAAGTTCACCAATCTTGTATGAGGTTCCTTTTGATTTTGTCGACTTTAGGGAACAAAACACAGTAAAAAACTAATTCTTGAATAGATAAGTAGCATTAACTAATAAAATTAATCATTAATAACAAATACTTAACTAAATTTTGCGTACTATAAACTTAGAATTATAATCAATCGGAAAAAAATCAAGGGCTTTGGGGGTCCGGACCCCCCTTGTGTGCGCCACTGATGTTAAATAATCATCAATAATATAAAATATCGATGAAGAATAATTGTATTATTTTTAATATTTAAAGTGAAAAGACTTCAACATGTTTTAACCGGGGAGCAGGCGCGCACTCGTTACGGTCGGGGTTATTGAGTCACCCCAATCTTTTTTTATAATTATTTTATTGTACACGATACAAATCATGATTCCAGTGAATAATTTAGCTAAGAGAAAGCTTACTTACCTACTTTCAAGGACTTTTCAATTTTTCTTTGGTAATAAATAAACAGTTTTGCCAGAATTTACGATTTCGTAATCTATGTGTCCCGGGCGACCACTTCCGGGTAAAAAGTATATTCATTATGATAATATGGATGTTACTGCTAAAAAATTGAGTGAAACGTTTTTCGTTATGCTTTATACATTGAGAATATTTATAAAAATATGTCTTGGCCAAGTAATCCTTCATGTGTGTATGCTCTCCGCGGTTTTCCAAATATCCTAAAACTCTTTTGCATGAAAAAAAAGCGCAACAGAGAACACGTAAGAGAGGGGTCATAACTAACTGTACCAACAACTTAGAAGGTCAAACAGATTACAGCTATAATGTGCAGTATTTCAAAAATAATGACAGTGATGAATTTTTTATGTTCCTAAAGTTTTTCCGATTCTGGGTCCGGGATCTGGTTTTTAGATTAAAAAAAAGCGTAATAAAAAAATCTCATCACGGGATGACAGCAAATCAAATAAAAGTTTTTTTATTTGGTTATAGGATCAAAGATAGCTAATTAGGTATTGAAGAAGTTTTTATTTTTGATGGCTTAATATCGCCTATAAATTATATCAGAGTAAAAGTATATTTTTTATTATGTCTGAAAGTATTTTGTTTTAATTCACTCCAGTAAACTAATTATTTTTTAAATCTTTTATTTTCGATATGCTCGTGCCCCCCTCGTGAGGTCATCGCGCCTCCCAGGGGGGCGCGCCCCACAGTTTGTGAAGCATTGCTCTATACCGATCACCATTGACTGTAACGTTGTGGCTTTCGTCGGTTTTGAAGAAGTACGGACCAATGATTCCACCAGCCCATAAAGCGCACCAAACAGTCAGTGTTTCTGGATGTAACGGTGTTTTGACATACACTTGTGGATTAGTTTCACTCCAAATGCGGCAGTTTTGTTTGTTGACGTAGCCATTCAACCAGATGTGCGCTTCATCGCTAAGCAAAATTCGCTTATGAAGATGATGATTGTTAATTTTAATGGCGCAAGGGCCAACTTTGGCCAAGCTGCGCCAAACACTTGTTAAAAGAATGTCATATATTTTTAAAAAATATATGTATAAAAATATATGTACACATGTATATGCATGCATGCATGCATGCACGCATATAATATATTAAAAATATAAAGAAACACACAAATCAAATCATATGTAAAAATCCAATTTTTAAAACGAAGGCAAATAGATTTTGGTGGGGGGATTCCCCCACCAAGTCAGATAAGGTTAAAACAGATGTATGAAAGAAGGTGATGCGATGACGGTTAAAAATAGGACAATCTATTAAAATATGACAAACTGAATATGGGACCTTGCACGAGGGACATTCTGGGGCATTTTCACCCAACAGAAGGTGCCTGTGCGTGAAACGAGTGTGACCAATGCGAAGCCGAGTCAAACGGACATCATGTCTTCGCACTGGTAGTGCTGCCCAATGAGAAGTGGAAGGATGAATGCTATGCAGTTTGTTGAGGACCTGTTGATCCCAAGTCTCTTGCCATACACGATGGACATAGTTCTGTGCAGAAGTTTTTAAATCCTGGTAACAGACAGGCCGCTGCATGTGATGAGACATGGATCGTGCTGCGGTATCAACCTGTTCCTTACCAAGTATACCCACGTGTCCAGGTACCCAGGAAAAAATTACATCAAAACCCTTCCTTTCTAGTTTTCGCAAAAGAAGAAGTATTTCTATCACATTGGGGTGCCTATGCTCTGTTGAAAAGTGCAAGGACTCTAGAGCACTCATGCTGTCAGTGTACACACAAAAATGACGGTGGTTAGAAACTATTATATGTTGAAGTGCGACAAGAATGGCAGTTAATTCTGCACTAAAGACAGACATGGAATTATGTAAACTAAAACTTAAAAAGGTATTATTAAAAATAACACCACACCCAACATGTGCTGCAGTCTTTGACCCGTCCGTGTAGACGGGTATGTACTTAGAATACCTATTGCGATGAAAAGAAAAGAGTTGCTGATAAATAACAGCAGCAGTGTCTGCTTTGTCATATCCCGAAAAGGGGTTGTGATAGTTAAAAATTTGGATGTCCCAGGGTGGAAAAGCAAGGATATTATTTTCCTGGATATTTATGTTATTTAAGTGGGCGTCATTTAGAACAGCCTTTGCTCTTTCCGAAAAAGGTTTGATGTTAAATGAACGGGCCTCATAGAGTGGGTTGAGACCAATGGCAAGAGCAAAGGCTTTTAATGGGTGAGAAGGAACAAACATAGCACGAATAAAATAATTGGCACATAATTGCCTCCGCCTTAGTTCTAAAGGTGGTTGGTGGCATACCACATACAAGCTGGTAACAGGCGAAGTTCTGAAGGAACCAGAGAACAGATTCTTAGAGCAGAATGATGTATTGTGTCCACAGTCGTTTTAAGACAGATGCACGAGCAGAACCGTACACTACACAACCATAGTCCAAACGTGAAAGTATTAGTGCTTGGTACACTCGGAGTAACGAGACTCTATCCGCTCCCCATAAGGTATTTGATAGTACCTTTAAGATGTTGAGGGATCGTTCATACCTCTTCCGCAAGTAAAGGACATGCGGAAGGAAAGTCAATTTGCAGTCAAAGATTACTCCGAGGAAGCGCACCGCACTGACGACAGGTATTTTAATATGTTCTATATGAATAGAAGGATCAGGGTGAAGATTACGTTTCCTGCAAAAATGGACACAGCTGCTCTTGGATGGAGATATCGTGTGTCCATTCTGATCGCACCACTGAACTAATCGATTGACAGTTGTTTGCAGCTGTCGCTCAATTAGTCGCATATCTGAACCTTGACAAGAGACCTGCAGATCGTCAACATAAAGCATTCCTCGTACTGAAGGTGGAAGTTGATGAAGTATGTTACTCATGAATATTAAAAAGGGTAACGCTTAAAACGCTACCCTGAGGAACACCTTGATCTTGAATGAATTTATGAGAAGAGGAGTAACCAATACGTACATTAAAATAACGAACAGCTAAAAAGTTAAAAATAAAAATGGGAAGATTTCCCCTTAGGCCAAAATCATACATATTACGGAGAATCCCATAGCGCCAAGTTCGGTCGTATGCCTTTTCTATATCAAAGAAAATGGAAACCAAGTGGTTTCTCCTAACAAAGGCATCCTTGATTTGCGACTCTAGGAATACGAGGTTATCAAGAGTGGATCGGCCCTTGCGGAATCCACTCTGCAGAGGAGAAATACATTCTTCTTTTTCTAAAACATATACTAAACGAGTATTTACCATACGTTCAAAGGTCTTACAGAAGCAGCTCGTCAGACCAATGGGACGATAACTCAGAGGATCTGTTGCCACCTTGCCCGGCTTAAGGATTGGAATTACAATGGCTTCCCTCCAGCTGGAGGGAAAGCAATGCTCCTTCCAAACTCTGTTGAATAAAAAAAGAATGTTGGCCAGAGAGTTTGGATGTAGATGACGAAGCATCGTGTATGTGATTCCATCCAGTCCAGGGCTTGTATTGTGCGCTTGTATGAGTGCTTTTTTTAACTCAGTCATCGTAAAGTTACAATTATATGGAAAAAAGGAGCGAGTAGAAAAGTTTATCGGGGTACGTTCTGCACGCCTCTTAATTTCGAGAAAACGAGAATTATAAGAGGCTGCACTCGATACACTTTGAAAAGTTTCACCCAGAATGTTAGCAATTTCTTCTGGGGAAGAAAAGACAGAGTTCGAGGTTTGTAAAATAGGGAAGGAAAATTCCCGATATACCCCGTTTGCAGCCTTAACCTTTTTCCATAATTGTTTACTGGACGTTGATGAAGTGAGTGAGGACACATATCGGATCCAGGATTGCCTCTGACTCCGACGCCTTACTCTGCGAGCATTTGCTTTTGCCTTTTTGAATGCCAAGAGATTCTCCGTAGTGGGATATCTGCGAAAGATTCCCCATAACTTCCGCTGGTTCTTATACGCTGTCTGACAATCAGCATTCCACCAAGGTTTGTAACGTTGGAATGAATGACTTGAAATTTTTTGTATGGATCAATCAGCAGCAGCAATCAAAACATTGGTGATTTCTTGTACAGTAGTATTAACACTTTCTGTCTTGACCATTGTATCAGTTATCACAGCCAACTGCGTGAAAAGGGCCCAGTCTGCACGACGATAAGAATACGTAGGTGGGAAGGTTTTTCCACCCGGATCAGAATCGTGAGAAATGATAACAGGGAAGTGGTCACTATTATAGAGGTCTTTCTCAACGGACAAATTTAAATGAGGTAAGAGTGATGGTGAGCAGATGGCCAAATCTATTGTGTGAAAGGGTCGTGTGGGTTCATGAAAGTACGTTGGTTCTTCGTGATTAAGCAGACAGAGACAGTGATCAGAAAGCACCTGTTCAATCTGTCTGCCACGAGGGTTCGTCTTCGCACTACCCCACAGAGTGCTATGTCCATTGAAGTCACCAGTATGATAAAGGGTGCTGGCAACTGATCAACCAGGTTGTTCAAGTCATGTTGGTGGATAACAGTATTTGGTGGTAAGTAAAGACAGCAGACTGTGATTAGGCTCGTGGAGTGGATTCTCACGGCTACAGCCTGCAACGAGGTATGGAGTGGCAGAGCATTAGATGGAACATCGAGGGATGTAAAAATACATACGCCTCCGGACATAGAGGGTCCCTCCGTGTCTTTCCGCACACAACCATACCGACGTATCTTTGTTGTGTGACAAGACTTCAAGAAAGTCTCTTGAAGTGCTACGCATAGTGGATGGTACTGACGTATGATGTCTTTTACGTCATCTGTATGCGTTCTATAGCCACGACAGTTCCAAGAAACCAGGGAAGTTTTTTTGGGGGCGAAATTGGTGGAATGAGCCCTTTCAAGGATTATCTGTCATTTTTTTAAAATCAGCCTCTAAAAGGCTCTCATCTTCTTCGGATGCCAGACCTATGACGCAATCAGAGTTCAAAGGATTAGCGTCTGTGTCCTTGGCATCCGAGGTTTTAGAAGTTTTACGTCTCCGGGATCTTTTGGAGACGGGAGTTGAATCATAGGGGGAATCTTGTTCCCTCGCAGTTTTTAAGGTTGTGTTTTTGGCAGGATTTTTCTTTAAATTTGGTGTAGGTTTTATACTTAATAAGTCTATTGTTTTGCTATCTTTTCGGGGACGATGTAATTGAGATGGTTGTTCTTTAATTTTCCCTTTTGTCTTAGACATAGGAGTTGGTGGCTGGGGATTCGATATAGTAGATTTTTTTGAAGAAATGGAAGGCAAGAGTTGCGTTTGGGCAGAGGATGATGTGTTAATAGCAGTAGGAATATTTGTTCTTTGTTTGGATGATAGTGGTGCAAGTAATTTTAAAGGTGGACAGTTTATTTTAGTTATATTTTCATCTGTTTGGGTAGAATTATTTAAAGTAGAGGATTTGGTAGCTTGAGCGTAGGTTTGAGGTAACTGTGGGACTATTAATTTACGTGCTTCTGGGTAGGAAATATTTTTAGTTGTTTTTATTTTTTGTATTTGTTTCTCTATTTTCCATTTAGGGCATAATTTGGAGTCTGATGGATGAGGCTGTAAACAATTAATACATTTAGGCTCTAGACTGCAATCTGTGGAAGCATGTCAACAGATGCACATCTAGAGCAAGTAAGTTGACCGCGGCAGGAAGTTTGTGAGTGTCCGAACCTCTGGCACTTAAAACAGCGCAGAGGATTCGGTATATATGGACGTACTTTGCAATTTAAGTATCCAGCTTTAATGTTTGATGGTAATTTAGGGCTATTGAAGGTTAGAATTAAATTTTTAGTGGGAAAAAGGGATGAGTCTTTTTTTACTGAAATTCTTCTGACCTGGTTAACACCCTGGTCAGAAAGTCCTTCCAAGATTTCTGCTTCAGAGGAAGACAAAAGATCTGGTTCGGAGATGACACCTCGACATGAATTTAATGATTTATATATATATATATATATATATATATATATATATATATATATATATATATATATATATATGAGGATTTACGGTTAACGGAAAATCTAAAAAGGTTTTAGCCAACAAAAAAGATTTACTTTGTAACGCAGATGTAGTCTCAATTAGTAAGTCATCAGATCGCAGTTTTTTAATAGATTTCGGTTCTCCACCTATTCCTATTATAGCTTTGTGGATAACAAAAGGAGATCTTCGTGCCATTTCTCAGTTTGGTAATGATAAAATTAAAAAGCTTGAACATTTAGCAACGTTGTCAATAAGAAGGTTGGGTAATCCCGGGCATGAATTCAAAGAATCCATGGGCCGAGAATCATGAGTTGGGTAGGGTGGAATGGGGGTTTTAGTAGATGCGTTTTGAGTTTTTTCCTTATTTGGATTTATTTGGATTTTTTTTTAGAAAGGAGGAGGAGAATCCCTTGTGATTTTCAGAGGATCAGTTTGGCAGGGCTAGCCCTAGATTCAGCAACCAGTAGTGGCCTCGGGAGAGCCCCCCGCTCTGCAATGCAGGACCTCATCCAGGCACCACCTGGAGCTACAAGACAGGCGGGATTATACACCAGCTGATAGAGCAGCCAGGACATGCTGGTTAGGCTGTCCCGGGCTCCTGTACTATCTGGAGGCCTGAGACGCAAAACTCAGCTTTTCTCCGGTACCCTCTACATGGCCGCTTCCTCCAAGACCCCACCTCCCCAGTCCAAAGATTCTCAGAAGTTCAAAACCCCGCTCCAAGTGCCAGTTTTCCCAGGGAGCAGTCCATTGTGTCATCATACCAAAAGTGAAAAACCATCAGACACAACTTCATTCCACTCAGTCCTGGTCTGCCACAGGGCTTCGTGGCAGAAAAATAAAGATAATAAGTTGAACACAAAAAAAATCAATAATCGAAAATAAAAGAAGCAACAAAATCAAAATATTGAAATAAATATAAGAAAATCAAATTAAAAGAACATAATATAAAATGTAAACCATAATACTATAGTAAAAAAAAATTTAGATTTTTTTACTAGAAAAAAAAAGAACAAAGTTCGAATAAAGTTCATTGTTTAATGTAGGTCTGTGGTCTGGATGTGAAAAGAAGAAAAGGGAAATTGGAATGGCAAGAAAGAGGGCCGAAAATAGAGAAGGATCACTAGGGTTCCTCAGGTTCGTGAAGCCCGTGTTTACCAAAGACAGTAAACCCTTAGGGAGAAGGAAAAGATCACTAGGGCACCTCGGGAGCGTGAAACCCGTACTCACCTAAAGGAGGTGAGCCCCCTGAGGGGATTCGCTTATGAAAATCGGGAACAACGGCAATCTCGTTTTGGGCCCATTCGACGAATCTACGCCTTTCTTGATGATCGTTTTGATGAATTGCCAAACCAAATTGAGAATAAATCACTTGACAGCTGTTAAATCGGTCGCCATCTTGGAAAGTAATGCCAACTTAAACTTCTATACCTGGAAAAAACACTCTTTATATGTTGGTGTCACTTATATAAATTTCTAAAATGTTTCCATTTCATTCAAATGCTTAAAATCATTGCATAACTTCTTTTTTGATAAGGTATACACAATAATCATGAGACATAAAAAAAAGATATTGAATTATTTCCTTAAATTAGGATACTTTATATTATAACAATCGAAAATGAGAGATTTACATACAGTCCTCAAAAAGATAAAATGACAAAAATTAATTTATGGAAGCAATACACACTGTTTGTCATTAAGATTCCAAACCCAGGAAGAAGAGATGGTACAAACGTCAAATTTGTAAGAAAGGAATAGGATGCTAGGGTATGCAAATGATTAAAATTTAAGCGTAATCAAACGACACAAAAGAAAGATGGTATATCAAACCTTTTGAAAGGTAAAGTTACGCAGCAGGTTTCTCACTTGGAACTTGTACTTAAATGTTGGATTGTGAGACGAACGTGTTATGTCTCGCATTAAGGAGAAGCAGTTGCACGTCGTGCAAATAGATAGCGGCAGGATCGTGCTACATCGAGCGTGGGGTTTATCATTCCACAATATTGTAACTCATACTGGTCCGAATCCACTGGCTGCCGTGCATATAAGGAATCGAGGGTTTCAGAAGGGTAATATTGAACACCATGTAGTATCTCAACGGCTTCCCACTAATAACGACTGAAAGAATAGACAAGTTGTCAAGTCGGCCTTGTAACATCGTATCGACAATCACAGACCTTGAATAAGAAAGTGAGCTTATTTACAGTACGACAAACATCCACATAGACAGTGTGGCTACGCCTAGAGCAGAATGGATTGCCTGCACGGCAACCTTATTGCGGCTTCGGTTGACTCTACAGCACAAAAACGTGCCGATACAGTGTGGCCCCTAATGGTAGCACTAGATATAGAAGTAACACCACTTCGCCTTTTCATACAAATCCCGCTTCGCGAGTAACATCATGATGGATGTATCTGTGTCTAGACGTACCGAGAATAATGCAGATGGCCTTCTTGCCCCCTATATCGTCATACAAGTCCAGCACATTCTATGATGGTATAGACAGTAAATGAGTACACAACACGAATATCTTTTTGAGTCGTCGGTACTTTGGACTGCTAGCGTTACAAGTCTCAGATCTTTTGGCCGGTTACCGTACTTTCATCTTCGAGGACTTGAGGACGTCATCTTTCATTAAGATAACATAAAATCGCATGTTACTCGTTGAATTCTGACTCTCGACTCAGAAAATGTTCGAATGTTTCCTTAGGCTGCCCGATCTCCAGATCTCTGAAAGACTGAGATCTTCCCACTCTCCAGCAATTACGATTGATGAAATGGGGAGTAGATTTCATCCAGCCGTATATGTCATTCAAACCCAGTTAGATTCGTCGTCTAACCAGGTTAGAGACATCATAGCTACCAGAGACACCCGCTAACAAAGGGGTATAAATTCGGACCCTGTATACCCCCTAATTGCCTACAAATGTAATCACGTTTTTTCTTTTTTTACTTTCAGTACACATGCATTAAAGAAAGTTTTGTTCTTTGATTTGCTTCCTGGTACTGCAATTTTAATGAACAAGAATGTAATTTCAGGAATGGATGCATGAGAATCATTGCAATTGACTTGCATTTAATTTTTACCATACAGGTTACCACTCGGTGCTTTCGTTTTTAGGATGTAGGCCCTCCTTCTTATCCAATAGATATTTATGTATTCTATTGAGATTCTCTACACTGGAGTTTCTTTAAAACTATCTGGAAAGATGTAGCAACTCCCTTGGGTTCCACCCTGGACACTAAGATTAATTTGAGCAAAGAATGACCAGATGCCATTTGTATAATAATAACTTATATATATTCACTTGAATCAAATATCAAAAACTCTAATGACCATATAGTATCTATATGTCTACGTCAAACAAAAGGGATTTACTTTTAATATTAAATTAAATTACGAAATATGAAATTAACCAATAACTACGCGCTATATCAAAAGGGTTTACCGGAATAGGAGGTCTGAGAAATACACGCAACTTGAATTAGTAGCTTTCATTAGCTGAAGCTAATTTTATTAAACTAACGCTTTTGGTAAGCGGTATTAAACTAGAATATATCACCTGGTAGTACTTATGATCTCTTCAGGTATATGAACTTCCTAAGGTTCCTTCGTTGAGTATTAACAGCAACGCTTCACTACCGTAATCCAATTGAATCCTTTAAACGTTGTCATTACTGCTTCTGGCTCAATAGCCTTCATCCTCGCTAACTTACAACGCTCTCTTTAAATACCCTATCTACTTTGCATATCCCGTACTCCTCTTAGAGTAGATTGGAAATATACGCGAATTTACAATCCCCCAAAGACGCCTAAGAATATTAGTGGAAAGGGGCCGTACAGATTCGTCACAAAGTCAGCTCTCATCTCAATTACCACTTTTGATTGGCCCAGGAAAAAGAAATGTGCTAAAAGATACTTAGATATTAAATATTTTTCAGAAATATTTTGATTCTAAATTAAAGGTTTCTTAAACAAGCATGTTTAAATGTACCTTTAAAAATATTACATCGAGTAATTTTTTAGTAAGTTTTTTTATTTAACTGTATTTATGTTTTTAGCACTATAGCTATTTATTTAACGATGAGACTAAGGGAAATTAAAGATAAAAGTTACCGGCGTAGCTAGTCCTGATAGGGCTCTGTATCAAATTTTCTTAGATGCCCTTTTGGGGAATTTTTGACATGTTACCATTTTTTACTTAATTATTTTATGTCCTCTGTAGTTTGAGGGTTCCGTATTATTGATGCAGTAATAGCTACACCTCTGATAAAAGTCGACAAAGAAAATGCAATTATTAAAAATCTGAAGAAGAAATAAAATTGATAAATTTAAGAATTCTGATTTCTTGTTAAAAGAAGTCACTAATTAATGACAACAGATCAATAAAATGAAGTGGCTGGTGCAAACTAATGGCATTATAGCAATATTATGATTATAGAAGATAGATAGATTTTGGTTATAAATTATGCTCACACTATATTTGTTGTTGTTGTTGTCTGATGCCACCTGTCTGACGCAGTCAGATCGAGGCCCACGAAATTCATCGTGGCATGGGCTAGAGGTACGCCTGTCGTTGGCCTTGAGCACCATACAGGTGACAGTACGATTTTAGCTCGGCGAAGTTCCCCGAAGGGACGATAGATGGCGACACAACCTCTATCTCCACCTCCACAATTTCTGCATCTAGACTGAAGGAGAGGGAAATATTCTCCAGTCCCTGCGCTCGTGATTAAGCCCACAAGACTACGAACCCACTGATTTAACGAGCACGTGCTCCGTGTGTACTCCGAGGGTGTTTGGTGGCATCGGGCATCGAACCCAGGCCTTCCGGTCTGGAGTCCGATGCTCTAACCACTCACACTAGATAACACACATTTCATACACTTGCCCTTTTATAACAATTTAAATGCAATAAAGAATCAAGAATGTTTCAGTATAAATACAAAACTATTTAGTAATAAAAAGGAAAAACAAAGAAATATCTTTTTCAGAGTGTGTAAAACTTCCTATACACGCCTAATTTATGTTTGAGAGCACTCACCGAAAAATATACCTTCCTTTTTATTATAGCGTGGCGCCATCTCTTACCAGAAACATTAAAAAATATTTTTTTTTTTACCCAAGATAATCAATAATACTGCATTATATGTGCTTGATCTCCGGTACTGCAATGAATGAAGGGAAATATGGCGAAGCAAAAAAAAAAAATTAACCTTTACAAGCAGACAAATGGTGATATCATATATGCAGTATTGCCTCTTCCATATCTGAAACGCTCAACTATTTACAAGAAATCGCATTTGTTTTGATTTTTATTAATGTTGCATTCTAAAATAAAGCGAGGGCGAAATATAAAAGAGAAAACAAACAAAAAAATATGGCAAGATCTTCAACACTTATTTTAATAAATAGACAAATTTAATTCTTGAACAAATAATTATTGAAATGTCTAATTTATAAAAGGACATCTAATGATAGGAAATATTTTATGAATTAAAATATTAGTTTCAACTATATATATCTCACAATTTTTTAAAAAAAAAAACGTTTCAAATTGTAGTTTTTAATATAGTACGTTAGATTTGAGAGAAAATGTAAGGTTTTTGTATTGCATATATAGAACGATCGTCACATAAATGATAAAAAGAACGGGGAAAAAACCCTTCAATAAATGTTATCAATATGCTAAGCATCGATAACTAATTTTACTTAAAATATTTTTGCGATTTATTTAAGACAAATAATTTGGATACGGAATGTTTGCATTGTTCTGCTTAATGAGAAAGAATTCTTCGTAGGTCTCTCGTAGCTCCAAATTATAAATTTATTGAGAAATAACAGAAAGTCCCTCAGAAATATTTGTGAAATATATTTCTTTTATTCACACAACAAACTACTAAATATTTGACATATCCTACGGTGTTCAAAATTAAGAGAATTTTCAGATTTGGTCAATTCCCTCTAGAATTACTGGACAGATTTTAATGGAATTTGGCATGTACATATAGTTGATATAATGCAAAAAAATAAAATAACCATTCAACAGTTTTAATACACGTGTATCATTGTGTGTATCACTCATCAGAATCGGAAGGTATGAAATAGAAGGATAGAACAACAACAAAAAAAATTGTTAAGTAAGGGGTATGGTCCTCTCTTACACATACACAGGTTTCGCACCACGATTTTATACTGGAAATAAGAGAATTTATGAGCTTCTGTGGCAATTGATCCCACTTCTTCAGTTACGCATTTTTAAGGTTTTGGATGGTCCTTGGTGGGTTGTTTTGAGTTTCAATAGCCCTCTACAGAGTGTCCTAGGCATGCTCTATAGAGTTGAAGTCTCGAGTTCTGATTGGCCAATTTATCCGGCCAATATCATCACTTTCCAGAAACTCATCGATCAGATTATCTCTGTGTGGCCTGGAGATGCAATTCATTAAAATGAAATCAGGGCCAAATGCACTCCTGAAAAGAAAAGCATAGGTTTTCACATATCTCTCAAACAGTCGCAGAACCTTTTTTAAGACATGGAGTTGTTTGCGGCCATACAACGCGATGCTTACCCAGATTATCAAGTCTTCACTACTGTAATGGTCGATTTTTGGGACAATGGAAGGCAGGTAGGGGATCCCTGGTTCCCTCCAAATGAAAGTACATCGAGAACCCCTGGCTATGCTGAATTGAGAATCATCAGTAAAGAGAACGGTAGCCCAATGATCCATGCTCCATTCACCATGATCTCTGCACCATTTTAAACGGGCTCTCCTGTTCATAGAATTGAGCGGGACGCAAACAACATGTCCTCTTACAAACAGCCCTACCTCATAAAGTCTTCTGGAAACAGCCAGCCTTGAAACTACAGCTCCTGTGGCCGCATACAGCTCACGAGACAGCTAAGAAGCCGTAGCATCCCAGTTACGTCTAGCTATAATGGACAAATGGTGATCTTCTCTGGCCGTCGTGGCCCTTGTACGACATTCCCCAGGCTTTCTCTCGACGGATCTGGTATCCTGAAACTGTTTCCATAAGTTGAAAACAAAACTGGTTATTATATTGAATTTCCTACAAATCTGATTCTAGTCTACCGATAATTCACCATCTCATTCCATCATCTAAACGTTGGTAATGATTCATTTTTACTGTCCGATTTTTAATTTAACCGATTTCTGAAGAAAAAACACCAAAAACTCGGTAAGGTGTGCTAGCAAACGAAATGCAGTTTTTTGAATACGCGCTTATGAATCCTGTTACTCGACTAGTTCTGCCCCCCACGTATACGCTTACGTCTTTGACACGCAAAATATGCGTCTTTGTTTCGAAACAGTATTTATACATTTCATTCAATTATTTTAATTAAATTCGGCAAAATATGCAAATTCTCTTAATTTTGAACACCAGTGTATCTATACAGGGTGATTCGTTACTAGATTGACAAACTTACTGGGTGTGTAGAAGGTACAGAGACGACTCAGAATCACATAGGAATAAAGGGTCACAAATGCCGTAGATACAAGCCATGGGGTAAAGCAGCAGAGAAAAAGATCAGCAACATAATAAACAGCATAAATCTCATGTGTGGGCATTGGAGAACCCTCATCATACGGATCCAAGTGCAGCTCAACAGCGTTTCTCTGTCAATATTTGGGCTCGAATTCTTGGAGACTACCTCATTGGACCGTACCTTCTACCCAGTCTTTTAAACAGTAAGGCAAACTCAAAGACAAACTTGGGCCAAACAAACAAGGTTTAACTTTAGGTGGGTTGCGAAAAAAAATGACTATTCATAGTAACGTAGGTTTATTTCGAATAATACATTATAAAAATAATAAGAAAAATTAAATGTTTACATCCTGACATTGACATCTCTTCTCTGCTACCATCTTTCCTATTTTGGAAGAAATTTTGTTCGCATTGATTACTTTCGAGAGAAACTGACCCAAGATGAGTGTCATTGCTAACAGGAGACTTATTTCCTTTCAAAACTAAAAATAACTGCTCGCACCCATAAGTACTCCCAAACATGGTATTAATTTCATAAGCGAATTTTCAAACTTGGCTGGTAAATATTTGAGGTGAGGTATAAGGATCTTTTTCTTTATAATGGAATACTTAATACTAGGACTTCATTGCCAATAATTTTTATATATATAAACTGTATGTATATTCATACAATATTGTAAAATAAGCAGGCTCGAGTAACGGCTAATATATATATCAGTGCATATTTAAGAAATGTTATCAGTTCTTGACTAAATTATAAATTTTAAGGTCGTGAGCTTCATAGCTGGAGATTTTCAAGTCGATTTACCGGCTTGAGTCATATTTCCACCAAAAACTATTTATAATAAGGAGTTCTATCAACTGCTACATATAAAAGGGCATGGGTTTCAAAATCCTTGACAGGCCGCAGATATGGGAAGTGAAACGCAAGCTCAAGTATCGTCACCATCACTTGACTATGGCTCGGAATTGTGAGGTTCGTTGCGATTGGCTAGGATGTTATTTTTAGAGAGTGCGATACATTTCAAATTAATATGTTCTCAAAATCTTTCTATAGTTTGGTGTGGAAATTTGTTCAGGAATCCCCTGAAAGACTCACACTAGCAGATTACTACCAGAGATTTCTTGTACAAAATACCTAGTGTATAGCAATTCCTGTAAAAAAAAAAGTCTGCGTAATTTGATTAGAATAAAATACATTTTCATGTTAAAATTTAAGTACTACTTGTTCCACAAAAATTAAAATATCCAGTCCATAGTCATTATAAATGAAACAAAATAAATGCGTATTATTTTTAATTTAACGACAGAATTTTTTTATCTGGAATTTGGTACCAGCAATATGCTTCAAATCGATGTTAATAAGTAGAGAATTAATCTTGCAAAAAAAGTTAATTTACTTTTTTATTACTGAGGCATCGAATAATGAACAGTTAGATTATTAGGATTTCACCAGTGAGTATTCATTTTGTTAGTAACTTCAAAAATTAGAAGTTCCTCGATACTTTTTCCATTTGTTTAAATTTCTTAATAAAGATTTGTCAAATTTCTACTAAGCAAAGCATTTTTTCTAAGGACACGTGTAAAAAATATTATCTTTCAGAATAAATATCACTTACAAAATATTACTAAAACTCAATTTATAATTACTAGAAAAATTATAAGAATTCATCATTGTAGCTGGAGAGAAATATTTATATAGGTCGACAGAGAATATAATATCAAAACAAATAGTTTCTGGATTAGTACATTTCAGCTCCAGGAGAAAGAAAGCTCTCATTGTTTTTTTTATTCATATTATCATTATGAAACGTAGCGCATTTTCTAGTGCTTGAATAATTAGTTTAAAAAGTTGTATCATCACAGTGTCTTTAATTAAAAAAATTGAAAAATCCCAAATTAAGGCAATCAAGTTAGACAGGTGATTTTTCAATGTTGCATTGAAACAGAAGCAGCTACATAAATTGACAATGCAAACAAATTTTTTTTCAAAAGACGGAATTTTTTTTGAAAAATAATTAGGGTTCATCTCATTCTAGAGCTATTTATCAGCTATTAGGGATGACTTGAAATTAATCTCCAAGTTAAACATTAGACATAATTTCGGGAAGGATTAAGGCTGATGTACTAAAGGACTTATCCAAAGTTAGGCATAACATCTGTATTGAATGTAGATACACTAGAGCATATTTTGGAACATACTCAACCTCACCAAAAAAAAAAAGATATACTAATGCATAACTATAATTTGTGAGTTAAACAATATACGATAAACACAGCGATAATAGAAACTAAATCCAGGCAAAAAACACCTGCAGTCATATCTTTCAAATAATCATCTCTTTGAGTCAGTTACGTAGACAGACCTCTCTTATGGAGCAAGTAAGCGAGTAAGCATTCACGTCACACTATTCAGCTATTCGAGGGTTTTTATCGAAGAGCTTCGTCATTCTGAACCATGGTCAAGTAGCGAGGACGACACCCGAGCTACCCCCTCCCCCTTCTCTTCACACCTACGGGAGGACGTTTGAGCGTCGGCAGATTTAGCGTGCCTCATCCACCTACACGGTGGGTCAAACGAAAGCCCTGAAGTGGCAAAAATTAAAACTCTATGGGTCTATGGAGGGGGTTGAACCTTTAAGTTCCACCCTTGTGTACACCCATGCTCTCAGTATCGGTTGTTTTCATTTAATACCAAAAATAGGACTCAAATTCGGAACATTATATCACACAGAATGAATAACTCTCTATTAGAATCATAGTTTTACTTTACTAATGTATATATAATAGCACATGCGAATCAATTTTCTTACAAAAGTTTGTCCTTGTTGCGCTCTTTATTTATCAATAATAAATGGGCATGTAACTGAACATATTAAAGAAAAATAGGCGCATACAATATGCGTACCTATACTTAAAAAGCATGGAATGAAATTAAATCTGACATAATTAAAAAATCGTTTCAAAATGCAGTCAATATATCTAACAATGTAGATGGAACGGAAGATTATTTATGGATCAGTGACGGTGAAAAGAGTATATATAATACGATGATGTACATGAAGATGTAATAGAAGACGAATGTGATTTTTCCATGGTAGCCAATAATGAAAGTTCGTAAGGTTTCATTTTTTTTAATAAACAGTACTTAACTACATTTAGAAATCTTATTTTTTATGTGTGGGCGTGCGTGCTCATCTTTTCTTTATTTTTAAAGTCATCATATATATCTGGCGTATATAACTCACCTACGTCAACTTTAAATCGTTTTGTGTTAATGTCCCACAAGATTCACCGGAATATACGGTATATATGTATATATATATATATATATATATATATATATATATATATATATATATATATATATATATATGCATGCACACACATATACGAGTACATATGCATATATTTCTAAATGCTTTCAGGATTCACTTCAATAAAAAAGATGTGTTTTAACCATCTCTTTGGGAAGAAAATTTTCCATGTTCAAAAAAAAAAAATCCTGATCAAGTTCCTATCCTTTAGAGTTTAGATGAACCTAGTCTAGAAGTTCGCGGCCGAAGTACTCGAAACTATCTCTCACCGTAATGAAGGTATTTTTTTAAAATTGGACAAACAATAATAACCCTGCGCACACATTCTTGGACCTTAATTCAAGTGGTAGAATTAAGGAATACTGGAAATGTGATTCATTTATTGACACATGGAGAGAGTAATTTTAAAAGATCTTCGCATTGGGAATACAAAACATGTGCATGGAAACAAACGCTCCAGTCACGAGCGGATGACATTACTAGTTCGAGACACTTTTTTTATTCCTTAAGAAATTCAGACTTGTTTTGATTATACTCTCTAAAAACCTGTTAAGTCTACTTTATTTTTAAAAAAGTTCTGTTGCTTAAACATGATTGAATAGTAGTGAAAAAAATTTTCTGTATATATAGTTCATTATCTCTGTTCTTACGTAAAAGCAGTTTAAATTTGGAGAATATCACACACACACGCGCGCGCGCGCTTGGCATTGTTGTACACAATGACTGCTATTTTGTGGGCAGGGAGAAGGAACAAAAATGTTCTTTTGATCGCATTAGCATCAGAAATCACATTAGGTTATTTGTATTAGCATGACAGGATATTATGCACGTTTTGCATAAATTGATAATTACTTCATGAATAAAATTATGTGAAACACATGTTAAGTTTTCCCCCCCTTGCATTTAATATCCTGGCTGCATATAAAAGTTCTCTTTTATCAAGGTTGAATATGTACGCACATATTAAGCGCTTAATATTCCTCCTTTTAATGCGAATTTAGATCATGACAACTTTTGGATTTTTTTTTCATGATGCACTTTAATGTATTCCGTAAATTTAAGCGAAATTAAACCAGCCCCTAAATGATTCAGAATTTTGCAAGAATTTACACGTTTTACATTTTAATAATGCTTTAATAAAGGTTTGCTTTAAAAATAAGGTATTAGGATGTTTTAAAATCATACATCGATAGTAATGGAAAATACTTTCAAAATAATTTATAATAAAAGATTCCTGGATTTAATGCAAGAGGAGAAGCTCTCAAAATTGTAAAATTGTGCGCAGTATCATAAATTGAGCTTTTATGTTTGACTCTTTCGACAGTTTTATTTCACATTTATATCTATAATAGTCTTGGTTTCCTTAAAATCTATAACCAAGTCGTATTTATTTATACCATTTAATTTTAAAATCTAAGAAAGCTCTCTCGGAATGTCTCTTGGATAAGTAACGTAATTATTCAGAAAAGTACAGAAAAGAAATCTTCGACAAAATTGAAAGGTTTCGCAGGTAATTTAAAACTAAGTCTTAAAATAGCATGTACTTAAATGATGTGAAAATCTGCTAAGTTTTTTTCTTGGACGAGTTAACATGAAATAAAACAGTTATTGCACAACACTCGAAGTACCTATAATTTTAAAAATCTCAACGAGAAATTAGTAAGAGTAATGTATTAAAAATATTCTTTGAAATCAAATTCCACTTTTAAAGTTAACATGGGTCGCCCATCCGGTATAGTGGTTAGCGACGCTGACTGCTGTCGCTTTGGGGCTATGTTCGAATCCCGGGGAAGACATGGATGTTTGTAAATGTATAGTGCCTACATGTCATGGGGGTACTCTAAATAGTCGTCGAGCCGCCAGTCCTCTCGTGAGGTTCGTGGAAGGGGAAGAGAGGTGAGGCCTCTGACTACCCCCAGAGTGTTCTCCCTCTAAATTGGGGTGAAACCGAGCTAAATCGTTCTGTCACATGTATGGCGCTCAAAGCTACGGCTAACGACAGGCGTCACTTAGCCCTTTGCTATAATGAATTTCGTAGGCCTTTATCTGGCCTTTGCCGATCAGGTGGCATTAGTAACAAAGTTAACATGTATTCAATTCTAAGACGGACTCATTCGTAAACTTGCAAATGGAAACCAAGACATTTTTTCGTATCAATTGCCGTAATTTTTTTTATCATGAATATCTGCGCAAAGGACCATATCCATACGATACCACCATAAAAATACTACAATAGCATTTCACTGAAAAATTATATTTCTTCACTTCTTAATTTATGAAAACCTTTAGTTTTTGTGTTTCTATTTTGATTTATACAAGATTATGTAAACTGTTTCAAAATTAGTTTCAAGTTGAGCTACTTTAGAAAAAATCAAACTTTATACACATTTCTTGACATCGCACATTTTTAAATAAAAACTGCAATAATGTACAATAGATTCACTTTACTCCATAGCAATATTTTTTTTTTGCTTCTTGTGTATTGGTTTCAAATTTTCGGGACCAATCCAGGAATTTTAAGAGCAGTCAGTAGGGTAATAACCTTTTGAAAATCAATTTTCAGTTTTTAATATATATTTCTGAAATCTCTCCAAATCGGGACTTTCCAAACATATCACATACAAGCCATTATATGAATTAGAAGTATTTTAAAATGATTTTTAAAAAAAATAATCAGCTGATGAACCACGCCCATTCTGACAGATCGAAATGTAAACACTGTCTTTTGAAATCTGGAGAAAAGTTGCAAAGCCTCCATTTATTTTTATTCATGCGCATTAGATAACTGCAAGTTTTTGAACTGGGTTAGACATGCTAAACAATTTGGGAGCCAAATTTGGAAGCGTGATTTTAGTAATTTGAATGTTATACTTAATATTTAGTGATTTCACCTACATTTAAGTCTGTTCTTCACTTTAAATTTAATTTTAATTAGTTATTACTGATGATTTAATTTCGCTAAAGCTTAGTAAAAAGTTAAAAATCCTTTTAAAAAGATTCCAAGTTACAACTATGTGCTAATTTAAGAATTCATAAAAATATGGATTCAAAACTTTGATTTAAAAAAAGCTTACAAATGCTTAGTGTGACAAGGCAAGATTTTTTTTATAAAAATTTCCGTTTTCTAAAATTTATATTTTTTAATTTGTGTAAATTTATTGTATGTATATACTCTGTTTCTTAAATGCAATTGTGTATATTGAAGTGACATTTTTGAAATATTCTTCAAACATTTAAATATAAAGCAGTTATAACAAAAAATAACAATTTTCAATAAATTCAGAAAAAAAATGGTTCGGTGAATTAAATTTGTCTTTGAAAAAACTAATTAATACATTTAAAAAAATTTCACTTCAGTATAAATATGTCTAATTAATATAAATAAAAACTTGAGTCTTTATGTTGAATAGTTTGAGAAAAATGTACGAAATTATACATCAAATGTGATGTTTGTTGTCTTTGCGAGAAGCTTGTTGCATACATAAAAATACATAAAATAAAACTTATATTTTTAAACATGAATTTTATCTATTTTAGAAATCATTTGTACAGTTTAGAGTAACCTTTGAAGTTTGAAATTTAGAAACTGTCTGCAATAACAAAACCTGATAATATTACGAAAGCCTAACTGGAACTTGCGAAACTTCGTATATATATATATATATATATAATAATAAATAATCAGGCATTTTTAAATACCATCTCAAATTCTCATCTACAAATTCTTCAAAAATCTGATACAGAATGAGAAAATTGACGTTTTCTCGTTAAAAAAAAAAAACTGAAAAATGCTGTTCTGGGCAATTTAAGACTTGTTTACTATTTTATGCAAAATAAATTGCAAAGATGCTAATGTTAAAAATGGGACAAATACACGTTGTAATTCATTATTTTTGTGATAAAGTGGCATTTTATAGTGAAAATTCAATTCTCACAAATGATGTCTTTAAAACTGCATGCATCTTTTTCTCAGAATATAAGGTATAAATGTACACAAATTTTGTTTCTTCATATTAATGATATATAACTATGTGTATTCATGTGAGTTATTTGGGGATTTTCCCAAAATATTTGACTGGAGTCCCTATATCTTGACAAAAAATGTCTTTTTTAAAATCATAGTGATCTTTTTATGTTACATGTTTTTGAGAAAACTAAACAATATAATTTAAATATTTTACTCCATTGCAAATATTAATGTTTATTTATTGTTCAGACAAGTTTTTAAGCTTTAATATTCAAAGGTTTTTTCAATAATAGGAAGCTAATCACGACTCTAATGCGTACCGCTTTTTGTCGTTGCAATAAGCTTGCTACATGCATAAAAATACACAAATTTCATGTTTAAAAACAAAGTTTTATTTGACTTTTTAGAAATCTTTTGTATAGTTTAGAGAAAATTTTGAAACTTTTAGAAATTGTGTTTGAATGGGAACATACAAATCCATAATTAAAAACCATTCGCAATATCCTAAAATCATGTACTCCCAAATCATTACTTTTACATATTGATACATGTTTACTTTATATTTATGATGGTTCATGGTCCGATTTGATATTTATATAATGCATAAAAGCTAAAAATTCTTCACATATTGATACAGAATTATGAAAATTGATGCAAATGGTAAAAAAATCTCGTTAAGCTAAACCTCGAAAATACTATGTTTTTTTCTGAACATTAAGACTTATTTCCTGTTTTATGCTAAAAAAAAATTAAGATACTAATGTTTAATAAAACAGGGAAAAAGCATGTTGTAACTCATTTTTTTTTTTTGCTATGAAGTGCCTTTTACATTGAAAACAATTGAGAAAATTGCATTTTTAAACTGCTTGTACCTTTTTCTCAGAATCTACTGAATGAATGTACATGCAATTTTTACTGCACATAAATATGTAACTATATATACTGGAACTACTTTTTTGGAGATTTTCTCGAAGTATTTTGCTGAAAAGCAGTTATCGCAAAAAAAAAGTCAATTATCAAAAATTTCATAGCGATACTTTTATGTTGAATTTTTTTGAAAAAAGTAAATATATTTGAAATATTTTTAACCAGAATATAAATAAAAAAGCCTAATTGATATACGGACAGAATTTGAAGTTTTTATACTTAACAGTTTCCGAGAAACAGGAACTTAAAAAGTCAATTTAACATTGTCGGTAGGGGGGGTACCGACTACTCTTAAAGTAAAACAGCGTTTCCATTCCTTCCCACTACACCAATTTAAAAAAGTGATAATTGTACCCAGTTGAAAGAAAAATGAGGCCAGAAATGCAGCTTTGATGGAGGGAGTCTTCATTATCTATAGTGATAAATACCGGGTGGGCAAAAAGTCCGTAAAAACTTTAAAAATTCATAAAATCCGGGAGAAATGAACGAAAAAAAAACTGTTTGCAGGATCAGCATTAGTATGTCACGGGATTTTTTTTAAGCTAGAAAAAAAAATAATTCAAAAATCATCCGGTAGGTGGCGCTGTTACAAGTGTCTATGGTGGAAATATGCAGATTAGACGGCTATAAAAACCTTTGCTCTCACTGAATCCACATTCATTTCACCATTACAAACAGTGAATGTGAACAAGGATGCTCAGTGCGCCGGATAAAACTTTGTTCGTGAAGTTATTTTACAAGAACGAGGAATCAGCGACCATTGCCGTGCGTAAATTCCGAGTACAGAAAAATGTGAAGAGTGGAAAAGGCCCTTTAACACCTGCAGGTCTCTTAAAGCTTGTTAAACATTTTGAGGAAACTGGAAAGTTGGAGGATCGAGCACGAGCCGGACGACCATGCTTGAAAGAAGCACGTGCACCCTGCATTGCTGTCGAAATGGAAACGATTGCGTCCGAAGCAGCTACAGGAACCAGCAGTGCTCGTGAAGCTGCCAGATGATTAGGCTTACCACCATCATCTGTCCGCAATATTCTTCGTCGAATCCTCCAGCTGTACCCACACAAATTGCAATCGTGCCATGAACTTTTGCCAGCAGATACCACACAGAGGGAAGCATTTGCGAAGTGGGCCTTCTCTAGAATTGAACAGGATCCCACCTGGGTTTTTAACATCTTGTGGACAGATGAAGCTCATTTCTCGCTTCATGGTGACGTTAACAACCATAACTGTCGCATTTGGGCGACCTAAAATCCACGTGAGTACACACAGAAGTCACTGCATTCCCCAAAAGTGACAGCATGGTGTGGTTTCACGGGTTCATTTATCATAGGACCCTTCTTTGAAACGGAGTGCCCAGTAAATGGATGGATAACGGAAACGGTAAATGCTCAGCGTTATCTAACGCTTCTGCGGGAGACTGTCGTGCCATGTTTAATTCAACGAGGTCAGATTTTGAATGTCACGTTCATGCAGGATGGAGCAACCAGTCACACTGCTAACCCGGTTAAGGCATTCCTGATACAGACGTTCGGGGAAGACAGAATCGTTAGCAGGCGCTGCAGGTACCCATGACCTCCTCAGTCTCCAGATTTAACACCAGCAGACTTCTGGTTGTGGGGATATTTGAAATCTCGCGTGTATCTATCCGGTCCATCAAGTCTGTCGGAACTGAAAGATGCGATCCGCAGAGAAGTATCCTCCATACATCCGGACATGTTGCACTCTGCCGTTGCTGGATTTGTCACTCATCTGGAATGTCTTCTCCCTTGTGGTGGTAGTCATGTGGAACATATTCTGGTGTAATAAAGTTGTGAAAGTTTTCTGTTAATTATTTATGCATTGTTTCTTTGATTTGCGTACATCAACGCCACCTACCGGATAATTTTCGAATTTTTTTTTCTAGCTTAAAAAAAATCTCGTGACATACTAATGTTGATCCTGCAAACAGTTTTTATTTTCGTTCATTTCTCCGGATTTTATGAATTTTTAAAGACTTTTTGCCCACCTGGTATTTATAAAAGCTGTGTATCACTTACATTTAAGGACGAGACACTTTGTTTCCTCTTAAGTTTAATAAAACACTCGAAAAACTCCATATAGGCAACATCTTCTTGGCCACCTAACTCGCCATTTACGAGTTAATAGAAAACCTTGCAATTCTGAACCCCGTCAAATGAAAACCCTAAATAGTGTGGTTTCTTTCCATCCAGAATTTCCATGCATTTGAAAAAGGCTCCTCTATACCATGTCTTAGACGTAATTAAAAATGTTATATAAATACCGAGAAAAACTATAAGCGAATCCCAAGCAATCATTTAACAGGTTCAAAGAATACTTAACATTTACACAATTTATCTTAAGCAAAATACACTCAGGAATATTGAAAATAGCCACCCAAGAAGGATGCCAAGTACAATCGTGAAACTTTGCAAATAAGTACAGCGTAATGTGATATGCAAATGATCCAAGTTATGCGCCAATACGCATGCTCATACACGCCGAGGTGGCGCTACAATCAGGAAAAGGGTGCTATATAAGCCAGCGCAAATTCGAAGATTCATAAACGTGACGATTACCCGCCGATTGTAGGAAGACTTTGGTAAGCGAAACATGCCAGGTAAACGCGCTAGAAGACATTTCTCACAGTTAAGCGAGTTAGAGAGAGGCCTGATCATCGGGATGAAAACTGCAGGCTGGTCGACGCGCCGTGTTGCTGGCCAGGTAGATCGTTCGGAGTGTGCCGTTAGAAATTGTTGGGAGCAGTGGACATGAGAAGGTACCAACGCGCGGAAAACCGGGTCTAGAGCAACCAGGAAGACCACGAGGAGAGAGGATTGTGCGGCAAGCACTTGTGGACCTCACAGTGACTCGTTCAACGATACGAGTAGACGTAGGCGTAGCAATTGTTCCACAAACAATGTCCAGATACCTTGCAGAAGCAAATCTTAAATCCAAGCACCCTTTCCGTGCACTCCCTTTAACACCGGAACATCGGCAACTGCGTCTACACTGGTGCTAAGCCAGATTAATGTGAAATGTCACAGATTGGCAAAAGGTTGTGCTAAGTGATGAATCCCGGTTTGTTTGGGGGACAGATGTTAACCGTGTACGGGTGTGGAGGCGCCATGGTGAGCGGTACAATTCCCCCCACTGTTCTACGTCACACTGCCCGCACAGCTGGTGTAATGGTCTGGGGGGGCATAGCCTATGATAGCCGGTACACTTGTGATGCGTGGAACCTTAACGGGCCAACGTTACGTTGATATTCTTCGACCCCATGTAGGACCTTTCCTAAATTGTCTCCCAGGGGCAATTTTCCAGCAATATAATGCTCGTCCGCATACAGAAAGAGTTGCTCTAGATTTCCTACGTCATTTTCAGACTCTTCCATGGCCGGCCCGCTCCCCCGATTTGTCCCCTGTGGAGCACGTGTGGGATCCGCTAAAACGACAGCACTCTGCGCATGATTTAGAGTTGGCTGTTCAAGATTTGTGGGTCCATCTGCCTCAGGACAACATAAGGGGGCTAATCAAATCAATGCTGGACCGTCTGGCGGCATGTATTGCAGTTGGTGGTGGTCCAACGCGCTATTGAAGTTGCCAAGTATTTGTGTCTTTGCACACCCTGTATTCGCTTAGTTGTCTTGTTTTTGAGATCAAGTGAATCTTTCATCTGCGTCATTATGTGTATTAAACTTTATTTCAATCCGATGCTTTCTTTTTGGGTCGCTATTTTCAATGTTCCTGAGTATATATATAAATATACAAGTATGTTTTTTAATGTCTTCACAATGTGTGATCATTGCATTATGTAAATTTCGAGCATTAGAAAAAGTAGTTTGCTTTTCAACTGAAAAAATATTTATATATTAGCAGAGAATTACAAGGACTGGCAAAACCAAACAGTTCCATTTTTAATTATTTTTCACTTGTATCCTTAATTCTTCAAATGCTTTCAAACGGGAGAGTTATTTTAAAATTTCTTTTAAAACTTTAATCCAATGCTTTAGATTTAATGAAAAATTCTGAAGTTCAAACAAATTTGATTGAAAAATGTAGAATTAAACAGAATGCATGCTCACTTCCTCTTGTTCTCCGAAATTTTAATATATTCCAAACAACTTCCAAGTATCTCTCATTAAGAGGCTATTTGTACGTTCAATTCATGTAATAAGTAATGCAAGATCAGCAGTTTTAGATTAACTCGCTAAGCATTTAAAATATTTTTTCCGCAAACGCCAAATTTCTAAATTAAATCTTAATTTTACCTCAATTTCCAGCTTTATACCTCTCGGGTTCAAATCTCGATGTTAGATGTTAAATTTAAGTATACGTTCTATAGAATTAAAGATTAAAAACCAAAATCTCAAAGTTGGCAAGGAAAAGGGCACCGATACTTATATTCTCTTTAATTTTAGAAACTTATCAATACAACCTTGATAACTAATGACATTAAAAAGGTACTTGCAGAAGAGAATCAAGTGCAAAATTCAACTGTTTATACATTGATGAGCAAAAGTAGGGACAAAGCTGCGAAGTTAGCATGTCAGCATTGAAATTTGGCAGGAAAAATTTTAAGAACATTCAGAAAAGACTAGGGTAAGCTATGCTTATATTTGCAGTATGGAATACAAGTGACATGTCAGAAGGGTATAAACCCCGCTTGCGTTGTACGCTTGTTATTTCGCTTAATATTGTTACATGGTATATGGCAATTTAATTGCTGTGTGTGTGTGTGAGCAGCTACCACAAACACGAATGACATCCTACAGGTAATCCTGTAAACGACAACTTTACTCCAGAATCTAATAGTCCATCGAAGTGCTACCGAGAAAGTTCGTATTGCTCATGAATTTAGAGAGCCTTTGAAACTACAGGAAAAGTCGACCAAGGGTCCAATAATTGTAGGCGATGATCTACGGACTACTGGTACATTGTTATACCGGCGAGAAGGAACAGACTGCAGACACAGCGTTTAGACTTTGCTGGAAGCTGGAATGTTGGCTGACTCCTCCGTTCCATATCTGGGACTAGACTGGGCATGGTATTGTAGTCGTTGTAAGCGAGAGACGTGGCAAATGAGGCAGGAACAAATGGGATGCGGTCAGTCGGACTTGGGTTTCGGCGACTGGCAGTAGAAGGGTTGCTATTGGATGAGAGCTGTTGTTCTAATTCACCTAACCCGATTCGGTAGAAAAAATTTAATTATTGAGATAGCAATTGGAAATTAAAAGAAATTGATTTAAAAAGAGAAATTTAGAATAGTTAACTAATATTAGAAGTTAATATAATTATCTAATAGGGATTTTAGTAAAAGGAGGGCTTATTTTAAATCAGTGGTTTTAAGTTTCAGAAGAATTTCTATTAACTTTGGAAATTTTACAAGATTAGAAATGATTTTAAAAAGGTCTAGTAAGTTTTTAATCACTTGCATTATTTTCATTATCAAGGATAATCTGGCGCTGACTTTGTCTTTCCTTAGTTTCATTGTTTAGCGCTGGTAAATTATTTTTGGGGAGTTGCCTGTAAGTGCGTCAGCGAAGGAAAATCCTCCAGGAACGTTTTTACTTTCAAAATTTCTTTGCTTTGTTGTGGAAAACGGGAGTTACTTTTTTGGGTGAGGGAATTTTGGACATCGTGTAGCAGGCAGTATGACCGTACACACGACAATTAATGCAGAAGGAATTCTCTTGCCGTTCTTTGATTTTGCAGTCTTTGGTTAAGTGTTCTTCACCGCACTTAAAACAACGCGACTTAATATGACAATTCACTGCGGTATGGTAGAAATTATTACATCTGAAGCATTGAGTTATACCTCTAATGAGGTACCCCTCAACTCTTACTTGCATATATTCTAAACGGGCGAGGTCAAAAATTGGCAAATTAATATTTCTTTTAAGTGTTACGAGGGAAAATGACAATGGGTTTTTATTAACTTTAGAAATGAGTTGGTTACAACTGGCAACAGTGTAACCAAGTTCTTCTAGATTTTCTTTTGGGGAATTTTCTTTTTTCCTTCTAGAAAGTGCATTACACTATGTTCGTCAAAGTCATTTGTAAAAATTCTAATACAGTCTCCTGTGAGTTTTTACTTGTAATTTCTGGGAAATTTTCATTAATTATTTTAAGCTGTTCGCGGTATTTCTTTTTAACTTTTAGCATGATGGGGAGGGGAGCTTGAGTTTGGGAACATTAGTTTCATTTTCATTACTAAGCGAGGGCACTACATCTTGTTCTAAAATTTCAAAGTTTTGAGTTAAAACAGGTTCTGGGTATTTAATAGGAGAGTTAAGTCTAATGGTTTTTTTTAGGGAAGACAAAGTCATCCTGATTATCTTTGCAATCTTTTCGTTTTTGGGTCTTGTGTTTGTTTTTTTAGTATTAGTTTTAAGTTCCTCAGATGGAGAATTCTTAGAATTAAAATTAACAGATTCTGCCAGAGCATAGAAGTGATCAGGGCAGTCGGGTTCGGTGCATGGAGGTAAATTTTGAAGCTTTTACCAATGTTTCCCTTTCTTTTCTCGTCTTTTTCAGCAAAGTCTTGTATCCAGAGATAGGGCCTCCTGGTGTGGGATGTTGTATCTGGTTTTCGTAGTTATTAATGGCTTTTTAAACAACCCAATTTCTTTTCATGACATTTTTAAATGTCTGGCATTCCGATGTAAAAGTCTTAGAATTAAGAGTTCCGGAACGGGATGATCGAGATTTGTAAGAATATCCGGATTTTTCCGAATTCATATTCTTATCGGAATCGCTCATCTTCGCAATTTTAGAGGCAACGACCCTGACCATAAAAGCCCCGGAAAGGGCTGCAAAGAACTTTACGTGCTCTGTCTTATGTATGCTAAAAATCTTGAAGCTCGGACACGTGCGTCTGAACTGCTCAAAGTCTAGCGATCGATGCAGATACAGCGAGAGACTAAGACTCTTATATACTACGGAACGTGACGAAATGAGTCTGGACTGACCTTCTGAGCTCCAAACTAAAAGCAGAACTTAAGAGACTAATACAACGCAGATCACGTAGCCAGTCAAGACACCCGTTCTCGTTCCAAGTCAGCACTCACTTTTGCCGAAATGGACCCCAGGAAGTCAAATTTCTATGGCCATCTATGAAGACTGGTAATGCATCCCCAGACGTGTGCAGGGTGTTGACGCAAAAGGGGGACAAACATATACCTCTGGATTCTTCAAGTCCATACCTCTGGTTGTCTGGTCAACATTTTTACGCTATCTGGTCAAAAGTATCTAATTTGTCACTGTTTATTTAATAAACCCCATTTAAAAATATTGCATTATTTCCCTTGCAATTGAAAATTAGAAATCCCCCATTTTAAAAAATCATGTTTCTAAAATTAAATTTACACTAAGTGTTTTGAATAACTTTTATAGAAGACGTTATCTGTATAACATTGTTAAAAAAATCGATAAATTTAAGCTATATTTGATAATTTCTTCCATCTCAAGTCCCAATGTCTAGAAGGTATGCACTTTGAAATTGTTACTTGCACCTCTGAATTAAATCAAAGATAACACACACTTAGTTTTAAATACATTTATTTGCACAGTTTTTAATTTATAAATCAATATTTAGTTAACATAAGAAAATACTTTAAATACAAGTATGATAGTACATGCAATATTTATTTACATTTTCATTGGCACCAAACTTGTTATAAATATCAGCTTTAAAAAAAGTCAACATTTTTAAAAGACAAGCACCATAGAGCCTGCTTCATGTCTACTCAGACGTCCAAATTAATCTGTTGAATCTGCCGAGAAGATCAACTTCAAGTTTAAAACAAGCCCAAGGTACATAGCCTTTGTTCTAAATCCAATTAATATAGTCGATATAAAAGCAATGGCTTTAAATGACTTCGATATACTTCTACAAGACTTAACTTACACAATAAAAATATACGAACTAATACAGATAAATCTAAGTATTTAAACACAAATATATTCTTGAGCAACTCAATTTAAAACCCACATTAAGTGGAAAACAGAGCAAATTTAAGGGAACTGTCCAACAGTAGCCAATTTTATACTCCCTCGATTTGCATAAGTAATGCGCGAATATGATTAATACTAATGAATCAATCATTGTACAGTTTATAAAAATACATCGAGCTGGTGCCTTGGAATCTGCTGGTCATAATACAAATAAAACTAATGTGATAAATGGCCCGCCTTGATGAGAGGAACGAAGGTGACTAAGGACACTTGTTTACATACAAAATGATAATGGTACACTTGAAACAAACTTGTTTAAAAAATGAATAATTTGGTATTCCGCCCTGAAAAAGCTGGTTCCTTTGACTAGGCATTCCTGCAAATTAAGAACTGTGTTAGAAGCATGTTAGAACATCAACGTAGTCATAATATCAAAATTTAATCTACTCTGCATTCAAGACAAATTAATCTTCAAGATTTACGTGAACTTATTTAACAATTGAAAATACAATCCAAACTTTATTTCAATGAAACTCTTTAGGGTTTCCAATATTTTATACTAAAGTTTGAATAATTATGAGTTAAATGATAGTTTCATTAGAAACTTAAAATATGTACGCACTAGTCTGCCTTTGATAAATTTACTATTTTTAAGTTAATTGAGATGCCCGGTTTATTAGAAATGCAAAATTCCCAAGTAACTTGTACAAATGTACGCAGGATTTTGAAGTTTTGTTACATATGGTTATGAAGTTTTAAACTAATAGAAAGTGATAGCGTGCTATTAAAGTTAGTTGTATTTTACTTGAAAACTGTCCTTAAGCATTGAAGTATTAACTCGTTGAAACTGTAAAAAGTGGATTGTACACTTGGATTGTACCTTCACACACTTATCGCTTTAGATATTTGCTTCTTTTTCGCATATACATCATACTAACAACCAGTTCGATCATCAAGACAACTTGTAGCATTCCGAAGCCACACTTGTAGCCACATTTTTGCCACAAAGTATCTTTAAGCACACTCTAAGACTTCCATTGCTTAAAATACTTACACACTAGAAGTTTTTTCACTTTTGATGATATCTTCGGGTTTCTGAGGAACAACCTTGTATTTGCTCTTGATGACAGCTTTTGCAGCTTTCTGTTGCTGTAAAGAACAAATTGAACCGACTGTTACTTATAAGTCAGAAGGCTATTAAACTGTAAAAGCTAGTCTCTGCATGATAAACAAAATTAATAAAAACTTTACATCAAGAATGAATCTTTCATTTTAGAGGGTAAAATTTCTCTGGTTGATTGAAAATTTATCAAGATCAATTTAAGTATGAAATTTAAAAACTTCATATCTACAAGTTTTCCTTTTTTTGCTCTTCAGCATTCTCTCACCCATTGAAAGTTACTGCAGCGATTTTAAATTGACAATGCTATTTGCATTTGGATTAAAAATGGAAGATTGGTTTTGAACGTACAAATACAAAAACTTTGATAATTATAATCGTTTACATTAAGTTATATATTTATTAAATTCAAGTAGGCTATTTCATTTAAAAAGGTGACAGTTTACGAGAAATTTAAGAGTAAAACATGGGAATGAATTTGTAAAAGTTGGATAATTTTTTAATGTTACAGAATTATAGAATCGCACAATGAGAGTTCCAGGAAGCAATGCAATCCAGTAAAAATTATACAGTATACCACGTGAAGTTTAAGAATTATCACTGTAAACTTAAGACATTTAAAATAACTTATAATTAACGAAATAAAACGTACCGTAAATTTACGTACCTTCACGAGGATATATACGGTGACCAAAGCAGCAATTATAATCCAAAGGATTCCAAGAACGATGCTCGCCGTCAGTACAGATTTTGCAATTACGATAGGGGTTCTAACTTTTGCAGTAAACATCGTTGCCACTTTCTCGTCAATTTCGGCTTCCTGAGCGGAATAGAAATAAACATTAGAAGCATTTCTACATAACAGCCTGTTTTCAAACTAGACAATATTTGTAGTGGCTTGCAAATTTATACACTTTTGTTACGTTCAAGAAATTTAAATATGCTATATTTTTATGGGCATTTAAAGATGCACTCTTAGAAAATATTAATCCCTTCAAGAATTATGTCATAAAAGTTAAAAAAGAAATATTGCTAAATTCCGAAAACTTATGCATCTTTCTCTGCAACTATTAACATTTTTATTCATGAAATTTATAAAGAGCAAAGCATTTGAGACCAATTTAGTATCTTACCTCGACAACCCAAATCAATGGTATCACGCTCATCATAACAGATTTTGTTTCTCTATAAAAAACAATTAGTGTTATTAAATATTTTTAGCAATATTCTACAGGTATAAACATGCACTGCTATAAATTTATAAGCAAAAGTTCATTCGCTTGGTAAATTGCTGTATTGCATCAGTAATATTTTCAACTACCATCTAAAGTTTCCTCAAAACACTTGATTAAACTAGTTTCTTCATCAGAGAAACAGCCTTTGTGTAGTAATTTACTAGATCAAAATGTGTATTTAGGAATATTGCAATGAAGTTCCTTCATCGTTAAGTTGGGTATAATTCAATTGATTTTTTACGAATTTACATTATAAATTCCAAAATGAACAAATACTTTGTGTTCTTCAATCAAGTTCCAACTACAATGGTAGCTATATATAAATAACTGTACAATTTCTCTTAACACGCTTCTTTAAAGTATGTATTTCAGTAAGCAATTCATTTGCAAGAATTATTCTTGAATAGTATTTGATTCACGTTCCTATGTGAACGTATACCTACTTAAGCATAGTTGGACACACTGAAAGGCTTTTGATTTCAACCTTTGCTCAGAATACGACTTTGCATATAAGAGATGTGCCTAAGTCTACATACAACAAGATTCCCCATTGAAATTTGAACTCTTAGGAAAAATTGGTGGCCAGAATCAACTGAAAAGAATTGAAGCTGTGCCTATCTGAGCGGGTCTATATATCAAGCATAAAAATCTTCAGAATGAACACAAAAATAAAATGTATATTGTGGTATATTTAACTGTAACCAGTTAAAGACTTAACTGTGACTGAGTGGAGGATTGTATATAAATAACACGCAACTATGAAATTGTATCGGTAGAAACAATTAGACACACAATGAAAATCGTTAACACCGCTTTCCCCAAAATTAGAAGCAAACTCTCCGGTGAGTTCATTAAACTATACTCTGATAACTTAGATTAATATCATAAGCTCCTTCAATTTGTCAAACAAAATAATTTCCAATTTCATGCCATCACCCCAAAGCACGATAGACCTATTAAAGTGGTCATTAAAGGCCTACCCCGCGACAGCAATATAGAAGATATTCAAAACGACCTACTTGAACAAGGATTCCTTGAAACTAAAATATCCCAACTCACAGGCAGAATAACCAAGCAAAAACTTCCTATCTTTATGGTCACACTCCCGCGAAACATCAATAACGCAAAAATTTTTGATTTAAAATACCTAAGCTACCTCTCAATAAGAGTGGAAGGATACGAAGGAACTGGCGTAACTCAATGTTACAAATGTAATAGATTTAATCACACAGCAGATAACTGCCACATGATACCTCGATGCATTAAATGCGGACAGGCACACCAAACTAAAGAATGCCCCATAAAACACGTTGATAATACTTACTGCATTAATTGTCAAACATATGGTCACATAGCCAACTACTCTAAATGCCCCCTATACCCCAAGCCCCGTAAAGGCAAAACAGTTAAAAATAATTACACAACTGTCGTTGAAAGTATAGTAAGACCTAATCTTACTTACGCCCAGGCTACAAGCAAACAGACACCTAATAATAGCAAAAACACCCCACAGATGGCACCACGAAGCATTGAAGTTCCTGCAGTTTCCCAGCAAACTCAAGCCAATCGAAACGTTAAAATTCCGATCCCCCCACAAAACAACAACTTAATTGAAAACTCCCCACAACTTTTTTTTGCTATAGTTCAAACACTTCAGCAAACTATGAATACTCTTGCTATCTTAACCCAGCAAATCACAGCATTAGATTTTAATACTCCCCATCCAAAAAGAAATCTCTCTAACAAAGAGAAGAAATTGTACGCCCTAGTAGAGGCTATTCTTCATAGCAATGATGATGATTAGTCACACCCAGATTGGCTTGAAACTTTGTTCTTGGAACGCAAACGGCATTTTAAATAAAATCTCTGAGTTCAAAATTTTTGTAGAGAAGTACTCCCCAGATCTAATTCTACTTCAAGAGACACATCTGAGACCATCGCATACACTCAACATCCCAAACTACATTTGTTACAGAAATGACTTCATAGGAGTAGGACGAGCGAGAGGAGGTACTCTTATCCTTGTAAAAAGAAATATCTATCACTATAATGTCCCCACAACCCACCTCCAGCACATCGAAGCCACAACTGTTGTTATCACCCCTAAAAATTTAAATCCTATTGCTATCATCACTGTTTATATTCCCCCCACTTCTGATGATAGACTTTTCACGCAAGACCTCGAGTATTTTTTACAGGCCAACAGTAATTGTGTGATTTTTGGCGATTTCAACGCCACACACAACATGTGGAATTGTCCAAACAACTCTATCAGAGGTTGTAGATTTAAAGCTTTTATTGATACCCACGATCTAACCATAGCTCATCCTGACTCTCCAACCAGGTTTGGACACAGATCTGCTAACATCCTAGACTTCGCGATTATCAATAATTTTCACTACCCCTTCACCGTAAATTCGTTAGCAGAACTCTCTTCTGACCATAACCCCGTTCTCTTAAATTTCTCTTTTACTCCACCGATTCATCACGACAACCATAGGGCAATTACCACCTGTTGGTCTTCCTATAAAAATAATTTAAATTCTATGATTCGCCTTGAAGATTACGCAGGAATAAATAACCCTGTTGTGCTGGAAAAAAAAATTCAACTTTTCACCTCCGCCGTTCGCTCCGCCCACCAACACGCCTCTCAACCAATAGAAAACACGAAACATCCATACACTCCAATTCACATCCACGATCTGGTTCGCGAAAAGAATAGAGCGAAAAAACTATCATAATACTTTAAATCCTGCACACAAAACACAATACTACAGACTCCAAGAGAAACTCAAAAAAGAACTTAAGAAACATAACCAACAAATGTGGCAAAACAAACTAGAAGCATTAAATACTCGCGATAATAGCTTATGGCAGTGTCAAAAGTTCTTTCGCAAAAAACGTACTAATATTCCCTCTCTCTCTAGTTCCTCTGGAGTCGCTAATAGCGACGATCAGAAGGCTAATATTCTCGCACTAACATTAAAAAATAACTTTGCAGAAAATAAAAGACCTGGTGATGGAAGTCATCCAATTGATAAGGAAATCACTAATACTCTTGAAAAATTCTTTACCAATCCCCCCTCTCCCCCACTGATCCAGTAGAAATTTCTAACTACATTCGACGACTTAAAAACAATAAGGCCCCTGGATCATATCTGATCACTAACAAAATGGTTAAAAATTTTAATACTAAAACTCTTTTAATTCTCACATATTTAATTAATACGATTCTCTCACTCAGACATTTTCCAAATAATTGGAAAAATGCAATAGTTTTCCCCATTAAAAAACCTGATAAAAATGCTCATAATCCAACTAGCTATCGACCAATTTCCCTTCTCAGCATCCTTAGTAAACTTACCGAATATATAATATTAAATAGGCTCAAAAACTTTACTAATGAAACTAACTTCATCAATCCGAATCAATATGGCTTCACCAGGAATCTTTCTACCTATCACCCACTACTCGGACTCACAGAAAAAATCACTGCTGGATTCCAGAGGGGCAGGTCCACTGGAGCTGTCTTTCTGGACATCCAAAAGGCTTTTGACAGGGTCTGGGTTAGTGGACTCATCTATAAACTCATAACTAATAACTTTCCTCCAGCTCTCACTCATTTGATTAACTCCTATCTAATAAACAGGACTTTTCAAGTTCGTGTAAATGACTCACTTTCTAATACCTTTAAAATCAACTATGGAGTCCCTCAGGGCAGTTTACTCGGCCCCCTCTCTTATTTAACATCTATATAAATGATATGCCCACTCACCCTCAAACTAGCACTAATATCTATGCGGATGACACTGTCACACTCGCAACTTTCAAAAACCATAAAACAATTACTTTGGCACTTAATGATCACCTATACCATCTACAAAATTTCTTTGATAAATGGAAAATTAAAATCAACGTTGACAAAACTGTAGCAGTACTTTTTACCCGAAGGAAAACTCAACCAACACCACCCACGCTCTATTCCACACAACTGCAATGGTCTCAGAGTACAAAATACCTAGGACTCATTTTAGATAAAAAACTCACTTGGAAACAACATTTGACTCATAAACGCGATAAATTCCGGAAAGCTCTAAGAGCACTTTACCCCCTAATTGGCTGGAATTCTGAATTAAATATGTATAACAAGATACTTCTCTACACTGCCGTTTTGCGCCCAATTTTAACTTATGGTTCGCCTGTGTGGGGCTATGCTGCAGATTCAAATATAAAACTCCTCGAGGTTGCTCAGAACTCGATTATTCGCAATATCGTAAAAGCAGATCGCTACACTAATAATTCCTATATATATAATGACATTAAAGTTCTTCCCCTTAAAAATCACATTCAAAAACTGGCTATTTCTTTTTTCAACAATCTTCCCAACATTGATAATATCAATGTGCAAAATCTTAATAATTACATTCCAATGCCAGACATTAAAAGACCTAGGAGGATCCTCCTAGACTCATATAACCCCCCTAACAATTAATTTAGTCACTCTCCATGTGGCGAGTGACGACTTTTATTTTGCTAATTTTTTTCTTTCTTTTTCATTCCTTTTTTATCTTAAATTTTTAAATTGTTACCCACACAGGCTAGCCTGCTAGATCCTCCCCCTTACTCAGTTCCAACGTTTCAGTGCAACCAATAGAGTGCCTGCTCAACATCATCCATCAACCAATGGCGTATTCACATAACAACCACAGTGAACTTTTTTCCAATTCCGAGAGCCGCCAAAACCGTTCCTGTAACCACGCCTCCCTGCCACCTCCGAAGAATCAATCAGGACCCTCTCTCCAATCAAGGCCCACCCACATCAGGCCACATCTACAATATTCGATATGGGATGGAGGAACACTTCGTGTTCCATTTCCCAGTGACGACAGCGACAGCGACAATTGTATCGGTAATTAGTAATGTGTTGTACAGTGAAGTAGATATATATTAAAATAATATTTAAAGGAAGTCGTTCAAATGTGCATCTAATTATAGTTTGAACTCACACAACACAATAGTTGGCGACGAGGATGGGATATATTGGAGATTCTTTTGGATAAGGCATTGCCTGAAAACTATTCAAGGTAAAGGAAATTTTTTTTTTCTCTTTAATCGGAAGGAACCATGGAACAGCAAATTGCAGACTTACACCGGCAGAATCAAGATTTGATTCGAGCGCTGCAAATTAGAGACGATTCTCATAGTCATAAAGTAACTGTACAATTTGACAAATTTGATGAAGAAAATGAAAATTTCGATAGTTTCATTGAAAGATTCGAAACTTACTTAGATGTACAGAATGTACCAATAGCAAATCGAGCTAAGGTTTTTGTTTCGTCTCTTAGTGCAAAATTGTACCAGTTACTAAAGAATTTGCTTGCACCTGACATTCCTTCCGACCAAACGTTAGATAAATTAAAAGATGCACTTAAGAAACATTTGACCCCAAAACCTTTAATTATACCTTCTCGTCACAAATTTTTAAACAGAAAACAGACTGAAGGGGAAGGTATTAGTACATACATTGCCAAGCTTCGGGCTCTAGCAATGAATTGTGATTATGATAAAGATATGTTGAATATTATGTTACGCGACGTATTTGTAAGCGGGTTGCGGGATAAAATGATTTTAGATCGATTATTCGAGGAAGATAATATTAATCTCGAGAAAACGCTAAATATAGCACTGGCTATGGAAAAAGCTTTTAGAGGGACAAATGATATTATGGGCAGAGCAATAAATTCAATGCAAACTTTTAAAAACACATGGATAAAAATCCAATTTTACAAAAAGCCGAAAGAAAACATTATATTGTTCACGATGCACAGGTACCAACCATGCAAAAGAGAATTGTAGATTTATTTCAAGTAAATGTAATTTCTGTGGGAAAATTGGGCACATCAAACAGGCATGCTTCGCATCTAAAAAGGCAAATGCGAAATCGGTTAAACAAAAACAGGTAACTCTATTAAATGAAGTTGAAGATAGAGATAGAATTCCACTATACGAATTAAAAATTCAGGATTATATATTACACGAGGAAGAACCAAAACGACCTCCAATTATGATAAATTTAAAAATTGAAAGCAAAAGTTGTTCTATGGAATTGGATACGGGGGGAGCGGTTAGTGTAATGAGTATTGGAAATTTCAGGAAAATTTCAAATAAACAAATTAAACCTACAAATATAGTTTTTAAAACATATAAAGGAGATTCAATTATACCATTAGGATATGTTACTGTAAGGGTACAATATAAAAATCAAAAAGTAAACTTGAACTTATACATTGTGAAAGAAAACTTAGATACTATTCTGGGTCGGGAATGGCTCTATAAAATTCATTTAGATTGGCCGGCTATTAAAGCTTTTAGAGCAAAAACCGAACAAAATTTAAATAACCTTCTAAGAGAGTATAAGGATATATATTTTCGATGATAAATTAGGAGAAATAAACAATTATGAGGCTAAATTAAAACTCAGACATGGAGTAAAACCTATATTTTGTAGGGTTCGAACAGTACCCTTTGCTCTCAAAGGTAGAGTTGAAAACGAAATTGACAGACTTGAAAAAGAGGGTATCATAGAAAAAGTCGACAGCTCTGAATGGGCAACCCCAGTAGTCCCTGTTGTTAAATCCAATGGTAGTATAAGACTATGTGCTGATTATTCAGTAACCCTGAATCCAAATTTAATTGTTCCTCAGCATCCTTTACCAAGATTGGATGAAATTTTTGGTAGTTTAAATGGGGAAAACAATTTACAAAATTAGATTTTAAGCATGCATATTTGCAAATGAAAGTCCATCCCAACAGTCAGAAATTAATGACTATAAATACCCACAAGGGATTATATATTTGTAAAAGACTTATGTATGGATTAAATGGGGCACCTGCTATTTGGCAGCGCTATGTTGACGGACTATTTCAGGGTATGGATGGAGTCAAGGTCTTTATGGATGATGCTAGAATAACAGGGAGCGAGATGAAATTTCGCATTTTACAGCTTTAGAGGAATTTTTTAAGAAATATAGAGAACACGGGCTAAAGCTTAATTTAAATAAAAGTAAGTTTTTCCAAAATGAAATAAATTTTCTTGGGCATAGAATCGATTCAAAAGGGTTACATAAAACTGACGAAAAGATCTCAGCCGTTGTAAATGCTCCTGTACCCCGAAATGTTCATGAAGTAAAAGGTTTCTTAGGGTTAGTTAATTTTTACGGGAAATTTTGTGAAAATTTAGCTACTATTGCTAATCCTCTTAATAATTTAACAAAAAAAAAAATGTTAGATTTTTATGGTCGAAGGATTGCCAGGTTGCCTTTGAGCAAATAAAGAAGGAAATTTGTTCACCTAAAATTTTGGTGCATTATGATCCTAGCCTATATATATATATATATATATATATATATATATATATATATATATATATATATATATATATATATATATATATACCTTTAACTTTAGCTAGTGATGCATCTCCAGTTGGTGTTGGTTGTGTTCTGTCACACGTATATCCAGATGGCTCTGAACGTCCGATCGCGTTCGCATCAAGAACTTTATCTGGGTCCGAGAAAAAATACTCCCAAATTGATAAAGAAGCTCTTTCAATAGTTTGGGCAGTAAGAAAGTTTTATCTATATTTGAAAGGTAGAAGATTCACTTTGATAACAGATCACAAACCTTTGATAGCTATTTTTGGTTCAAAAAGAGGTTTACCAGTGTTGGCAGCTACCCGACTTTTACATTATGTGCTCATTTTGCAGTCATTTGAGTTTGATATAATATTCCGTAAAACGATTGAACACGGAAATGCAGACTTTCTTTCTCGTTTACCAAAAACATCCGAAGAGCTTGAAGTTAAAGATGACATCACAATATTTCAGATGTCACAGATTGAAGCATTACCGGTTACTTCTAAGGAGTTACGACAGGAGACGAGTAAAGATATAGAGCTGGGTCCACTCTTAAGAGCCTTAAGGGAAGGTAAAGATTTTCAAGGGAGGGAAGCCCAGTATACCATTGAGGATGGTTGTATTATGTACGGACAAAGGGTCTGTATTCCAAGGAAATTTCGGAAGGACGTTCTGGAAGAATTACATGCTGGACACTTAGGAATAGTAAAAATGAAGGCTATAGCTAGATCGTTTGTCTATTGGAAAAATATAGATAACGATATTGAAGAAGCCGCAAAAAACTGTGTCGATTGTGCTAGATATAAGGCTGATCCTCTCCAAAATCTAAAGTTCATTACTGGGAATATCCCAGTATGCCCTGGGAACGTATTCATGTAGATTTTGCTGGACCAATTTTTGAACACACGTTTTTTCTGATCGTTGACGCTCATTCCAAATGGTTAGAAGTATACCCTGTGAAGGTAACCACAACCAAGAAAACCATCGAATGTCTTCGAGATAGTTTTGCAAGATTCGGATTACCTAGGGTACTTGTCAGCGATAATGGATCTCAGTTTACATCCTATGAATTTCAGCGATTTATGCATAAAAATGGAGTTAGGCACAAAACTAGTGCACCTTTCAAGCCTTCTAGTAATGGACAAGCAGAACGTTATGTTGCTACTTTAAAGCAATCATTAAGAGCTATGCATAAATACGAAGGTACTATACAGCAGAAATTAAGTACATTTTTAATGCAATTCCGAAAAGCTCCTAATGTAACTACAACACTTAGTCCAGCCATGTTATTCTTAAAAAGAGACATTAGAACCAGGATAGATTTACTTTTACCTGAATTGAAAACAAAAATTCAGGATAAATTACGAAGAGATAATTTCGAATTCCGAGATAGGAAATTTGATGTTGGAGATCGAGTGGCTGTGAGAGTTTACAGAGCAGCTAATACTAGATGGAAGTTTGGTACCATTGTAAACCAGGATGGCGTACTCCACTACATCATTGATGTTCAAGGAACCCTCGTGAGACGACATGTTGATCAGATCCGTCCAGTGGGGGATAAAGTGCAAGAAAACATCATTCCACTTATGCACCAGAGATTTCCATCATCAGAGGTTCGAGAAAACAACTCTAATATTCAGCATGCAGAAACGGCGGAAGATATTTCTAAGGATCTGAACAAGGAATTGGGTTCATCTTCCGTACAAGGAGTGCCATCAACTGATGTTGCGGTTCCAGATCTATCACAGTCTTCAGCTAAAGAAACTGACTCCGAGACGAGGATTCCACCAGTTCCAGACAGGCCATTTCCCAGGCGTTCCGGGAGAATCAGGCGGCCTCCGGAGAGACTTGTTCTTTAAGGAGGGAGGAGATGTGGTATATTTAACTGTAACCAGTTAAAGACTTAACTGTGACTGAGTGGAGGATTGTATATAAATAACACGCAACTATGAAATTGTATCGGTAATTAGTAATGTGTTGTACAGTGAAGTAGATATATATTAAAATAATATTTAAAGGAAGTCGTTCAAATGTGCATCTAATTATAGTTTGAACTCACAACACAATACATATATTCTTCAGATTGTAAAAGAGGAAGTTCCTACATCATTAATCTGAAATTTTCCAGTGGTTGGATCAGAATTTGCAGGGAAGTATACATATCCTAACAAAATCCAAAAACTAATAGTATTCTTTAGAAGTTGCGAGTAGACCATGTCCCATTTTGAAACGTCCCAAGGACAAAGCAGAAGCAGAATTATTCAGAAAGAATATCGCATTTTTTATGATCCTCTAAAACTTGTCTAATTTTACTTGGACCTTGTAAATTCATCTACTTTATATGATATTTATAATTGAAACAATATTTAAAATTCTATCTAACAATTTATAATGCAACAATAAGGCTTCCCCATGGGGATAGGGCAGTCCTTTTTGCATTACTTGTGATGGGAAATACATCAAAATGACGAAGAATCTGTAGTGGATTAAAAACTTACTGAAGCATCCTAATTTGGATACATTTTACGTTTTACAAAGATGTACCAACTGTCATGATAATTGCATGTGTACCTTGTTAACTGCATATTGTAACTGTATTACCATTGCCTGTGTTTTTGCTTTGATGAGTTGACGTTCGTCACCTTATGTTTAATAAAATATAACCAAGAACTGTTTGAACAATTCGAACGCAAATGTTCTGAACATTAAAACGCATAAGCTTAAAATGGTGACAGGAGTTTCTGCGATTAAATCGGATTGAAAAGATATCCACGTGCATTATGGAAGCATTCAGGCCACCTAATCCGCTGCAATTTTCGCTCGGAAATGTGAAAGAAAAGTGGAGGAAATGGATGCAAGAACTAGGGAATTATCTGCTTGCAACAGAAAAAGACGAATGAGATGATGAAATCAAAATTGCAATTCTGCTGAACTTATTGGGCAGTGAAAAAAAAAGGGCTAGAAATTTACACTACCTTCAAGTTTGGAAAAATTAGCTTTTACTTCTGGCGATTCAGAGGTTCTTCAAAAATTTGAAGAATATTGCTCACCATGACAATGTTGTTTATGAGCGATATAAATTTCTCTTCGCATGACCATCTGGAGGGCCAAACAATTTATATATAATCCTATGTTACTCATCTAAAGACCCTAGCATTCACGTGTGAGTTTGCAGAGCAAGAAAACTGATTGACTCGAGACCGCATCGTCCTGTAGATTACAAGAACGACTTCAAGAAAATAACCTTAGTTTAGAAAAAGCGATTGAAATCGTCAGGGCAGCTGAAGCGAGCTGGGAACAAATCCGAAACATGAAATGTGAATCCGCCACTGTGAACTTTGTGTAGGAGAATCAAAACAAACCCCAAACCCAGTATGACTGCTAAAGTGAACACAAAAACACAAGCCTCGAGTGTCCAGCGCTCGGAAAAATTTGTGCCAAGTGCAAGAATATATGTATTTTGAAAATGTTTAAAGTTAATCCTAAGCTTAGCGAAACTAATTTATCTCCAACTACATATGGTGATTTTAAATCAAAGCCGAATGATTCCTTAATAATTAATTGCTCTTGTAGAGTTTCTCAACTCCTCATGCTCATAAGCTTTTCATTGGGATCTGCGCGTGCGCGAGATCTCCAGCAATTACGGGTAGCGCTTACTCGCGCAAGCAATCTGCGCATGCGTTAGCTTTTCAACTATAGCGACCCTGTGCATTCATCCTTTCGGACTTCAGACTTCCTTTCGCATTGTATACTAACTTAACTGTCTCCTACACTCTACAGATAAACTCAGAAACGTTACTTTGCCTTTCTATGTAGTAAATATAAAATCCAAACTAATATTTGGGCTAAGAGGATGTAAGGAATTAACTTATTATACTACATTCACAATAGTATCAATTCTTTCAATAAGTAAAAATGAGTTAATAAAGCAATATAAAAATTGGATAGGAGAATTTCCAAATGAACCATATCACATAACTTTGAAAGACAACACTGTACCAGTAATCCACCCACCCACCCACCAAAACGCGTTCCTCTGGCTTTGCAGCCTAAATTAAAAAGTACTTTAGATAAGTTAGAAAAAGTAATAGTGTCAAAAGTTAATAAACCAATTGATTAGGTACAATGTTTAGTCATTATAGAAAAACCCCCAATGGAATTTTGAGATTATGTTTAGACCCTAGAGATTTTAACAAAGTAATTAAGAGAATATCAAATTCCTTGTACAGATGATATCATTATATCAGATTAGAGGGTAAGGAAATATTTTCTGTTGCAGATCTGAAAGGTTTTTGGCATGTACCTTTAGATGAAGTTAACTCGGAAATTTGTATTTCATAACCTTTTGGTAGGTACAAATTCAACAAAATGCCACTTGGTATAGTTTCTGCACCCGAGGTATTTCAGAATAGAAATATGAAGCTTTTTGGAGATATTGAGGGGGTTAAGATTTTGATGACATTGTTGCAGGATGCGATGAGGATTCACATGATGCAATTATGTCTAAAGTGCTTAAAAGAGACATTTTTTAAACAAAGTTCAATCCAGATAAACTTCAATATAGGGTGTCTCGGGTAAAATATGCTGGTCAAATTAAATTGGGTATGAACCTTATCCAGATCACATTAAAACCTCATGCAGTTAGTTCCCTAGAGACCCTTTGAAAAGAGAAGTAGATATAATGGACATGGGTAATACAAGTTATCTAGTTATAGACGATTACTCAAAGTAGATTGAAAATGCTGGACTTTTATATAAAAGTGCAGATGTGAGGTAATAAGCAAAACAATACTTTATTTGGTGTTTCAAATATTGAAGTATTAAATACTACACCATTTAAAAGTTATGTTTATAAAAAGTTTGCAAATGATTGCGATTTTAATTATGCATCCATTAGTCCTCATTACTCCAAGTAATGGAATGGTTGAAAAGCAGCAGGAATTGTGTGCTAAAAGCATTACGAGAAAGGCAAGGAAAGATTGAGATTTGGTAGTTTTAATGGGGTATAGAAATGCCCCAATTAGGTATTTACCCATCTCTAGCTAAAATGTTTAATTGTAGATTAAAAATTAAGTTACCAATCTTAAATTATTAAATGCTGAATTATCCAACATTAGAGAAAAGTTCATAAAAAGGCAAAATATTCAAAAGCTACATTATAACAAAATTGCTCATCCATTACCTGAATAGGAAGAGAATGTCAGAATATTAAATTTTAAAAACAAAACTTGGGAACCGGCTAAAATAGTTTCAAAGCATAAGTTGCATCCTCGATCATATTTTGTTAAGATTCAGTCTCGCAATATTTTTAGAAGTAATAGAAAACATAAGAAAAATCAAACACATCCCTTAATATAGAAGCATCAATGATATAAATACTTTCCATTATGATTAAGAAGCAATTGCAAATCCTCAAAATATAAAGAACTGTAACTAGTCTGATTGTAATGTCCAAAGAAGTAACCATATTTGTAAACCACCATCTTATTTGAATGACTGTTATATGATTAATAAAGGGAGGATGTCATGATAGCTGTAACTGCATGTGTACTTTGTTACCTATATTGTAACTGTATTATTGATTTGACGAGTTGACGCTCATCACCTCACATTTAATAAAATGAGAGAACCAACTGTTTGAACAATTCGAATACAAATGTTCTGAAGAACACAAACATAATACCAACAGAGTTGCAATTTCCTAAAAAATTAAATACTCCTGTTTACATATATTATTCACTAGCCGTTACCCACCCGCCTCAGAATTCAATTGCATTGAAAAATATATTTACAGCTGTAACTCTCGCCTCTTGATATAAAAAGGACAAATTGTAATTTTTAATTTCTCTATTAATATCTAAAGTATAGAAGTAGAAAGATTTTTGCACCCACTTAATCCAATAATCAAGTGGATTTTCGCCAAAGCAACTTTTAGTGGATCTCTACTCCATAAAATAAACATGCAAGCTAAATTTCAAGTCGAAATCTAATAGAGCAAAAACTGAATTTTTATCAATACAACCCGTAACCCCGTTGAGAGCATTCTTAGCCGATTTCAATTCAACAAAATAAACGTGCAAACCACATTTTATTATTATAGTCCTAGTAGTTCGAAAAGGGAAATTTGTCAATTCGCCCCAGTAACGCCCGCTCCTTCCAGGAGTCTATTTCCATAAAATCAATTTTTAGTGGATCTCTATTCAACAAAAGAAACATGCTTAACAAATTTCAAGTATGTGTGTCTAACAATTCAAAAACAGGGATTTCTTCTCTAGAGCTCCCCTCTCGTAACCCTCCTTGAGACTTTTATTTCACAAAACTCTTTGCTAGAATAACTCTCCCATGAAAGGAGTTTTCAAGCAGGAAGTTGAAATATTTATCTATTACGCCCCTTAATCCTAATTTGTAGACACCATGAAAAGAATCTGCTTAGAAGTACAGTCTGGAAATTTGATAATAGTTTAGAAATGGAAATAATTATCTATAACTCCCTTTAAGCCCCCGCAACACCACTCAGGAAGCGATTTTCACAAAACCCATCTTATAGCAGATCTCGACTCAAAGAATGGAATCTACTTCATTTCAAGATTTTTCGTATAATAGTTTAAAAAAGGAGATTCCCCTTAATTCTCCACAACACCACTTGGAGGTTATTTTCACACCCATTTTGTAGCGGATCTCTACTATGAAAGGAATCCGCTTATATCAAATTTCAAGACTGTAAGTTTAATAGTTTAATAATGGAAATTATGCATAACGCCCCTTAAGCGCTCTCAACGCCCTTTGGAGGTCGATTTTCGCAAAAATCACTGTAGGGAATCTCTACTCTATGAAAGGAATCTGTACAAGTTACAAGACTGTACATTTGATTGTTTAATAATGGAAATAATTATCTACAACGCCCCTTAAGTCCTCGAATAAGGCCCCTTGGGTTTCGATCTTTGCGAAATCCGTTCTTAGCTGACGTCTCCATGAAAGGAGCCTGCCTACCAGATTTCAAGTGTGTAGGCTTCATAGTCGGGAGAGAGATATCGTGATTAGTCAGCGAGTGAGTCGCTTTTCTCATTTCTAGAGATAAGCGTCGCCTTTCGAAGAAATGAGCGCTTCTCAAACTGTGAAGCGCGCCTTGACGAGGGAGATTTACTGAAAGGAAGCAAAATATATATTCCAACAGAATCAAAAAGGAAATACACACCTATAACATAAATGGAGCATGACTGCACAATGGATATTGGATCATTAATCTCTCGATACTAAATTAAGAACAAGCTCGATAATTACTAATGGTATAATAGAAAATTTAATTCTTATCTGGATTCTTACGATTCAAATCGTATTGTAGCTTTAACGTCAAAGTGCATTTTTAATACATTCAATAGATTGTTATTGTGGGGAGGGGGCCACTATATGAAATTGGGCCACACACATTGAAAGTTTGAGAAGCACTGCGCTAAATCAATTAGAAAGAAAAACTTACTCCATCTCTTCAAATTTGTCTAAAATGAAGTTCATTTGTAGTTTTCTGGAAGCTCGCAGTACAAAGCCAGTATTCTGTTGGAAAATATTTGGTTATTCCAATTGAGATTCAAGGAAAGACAGAATTTGCAGTGTATAAAAATCATACAATTCTTATATAGAATTCAGTTATTTAACCAAATTATAAAGAGATTTAGGGAATTTTACATGGACTTTATTCCAAATATTTTACTAACCCTAGATATCTTCGAGAGTTTAAATATTGCCAAATAGAGAATTAAACCTGGCTATCGGTTTCTTCCATGCACTAATTTAAAAAAAAGTACCAGGTAGTATAAATACACATCTTGCAGCGTTTATTTTATTTTCCAGGTACTTAAAATCACAATTTCATATAATACATATCAAATTCAAATATTTTTCAAAATATAAGGCAGGTAAACAAAGTACTTGCAAGTAATAAAACTAGAACTTGTTCAATCATTAATGGATCAATATATTTAAAATCATTGGACTCTAGTTGTACTGCCTAGCTGTGAAGTATATATTAATAAAAGTATTTAATACTATGCTTTAATTTTCGTTACGAAGCTTTACGCTTTGAATTTAAGTGTTTAAACAAAAATAAACTTACAGGTTCGATATCCACATATGTTTCGTGAGCTTCACGGCTTGCATTAAGTCCAGTTACTCTTTCTTGTATGAACTCGTGAGCCAAAAAGAAATGAGGTCCTGTGACTGCAAGTTTCATACCTGTAACAATGCACCAACCTGTTATTTTACTCCATACAGCTGAAAATGCTGGAAACTAGAAGTTATTTTAGAAACTGAATATTCTTATCTGTTACAATATCGTTGTATTATTATGGGAAAACAAGCATTTTATCCAAGGTTCTTTCCATGAGAAATTGCAGGATACATGTGGATTGTAAAAGCAATATTCGTGATATTTCAATACGTGCTATATCATGAAATATATACAGACATCACCAACTTATTGAATAAGCATAAATAAAAGTTTGAGAATAGTCTACAGAAATATGCCGAAGCAATCAAGGATTATCTATATAATATCTTTCCTTGGAACTAGAGCCACACAAAACTATTGGCCATGAATCAATCCAAGTTATGATTCAACTTCCTCCATCAGAAAAGCTATGGAAACGGTTCTGCAAAGAATAAAGAGAGCTAAGTTAACGATAAAACCTTCAAAGTGTAAGTTTGCGCAACAAAATGTCAAATTTTTGGGTCACATTGTGGGTCAGGGTTTTCGCACCCCTTCCGAGATCAAAGTTCAGGCTGTTCTAGAGTTCCCTACCCCTAGCACGAAAACCCAAATACGTGCTTTCTTAGGTCTAGCGGGTTATTACCAAAAATATATAAATCTGTTCTCGGTAATCGCTGCTCCGTTGACGGACGTGTTGAAGGGAAGAGCAAAGAAGGGAGAAATTACGTGGACGACCGAGTGTGAAAACGCATTTCGAGAACTAAAAGGAAAACTAATTGATAAGCCCGTCTTGTACGCGCCAAATTTTGAACGAGAATTCATTGTTCAAACGGACGCTTCAAACGCAGGTATGGGAGCAGTTTTAACCCAATTAAATGAACAAGGTGAGGAGCATCCAATCCTTTACCTGAGTAAGAAATTTTCAGAGGTAGAGAAGCGTTATTGTACGACGGAGAAGGAATGTGCTAGCATTGTTTTCGCAATTAAAAGGTTACATTATTACTTAGATAGAAATTCATTTTTAGTTATGACCGATCACAACCCGTTGGTGTGATTGAATAGAAACGTTAGTTCTAACCCTAGATTGATGCGATGGGCTTTGGCTTTGCAACCATATAATTTTAAAATTGTACATCGGTCGGGTAAAAGTCACAAAAATGCAGATAGTCTCAGCAGATCGGTGATAGATAATTAGGAATTGTTAACAATGTTCTCTTGCTCATGAATAATAATTGTTGCTTATAATGTTTTTTTTAGTTAAAAGTTAATAATTGTATTAATTTTATTTATTTACTAGTACTGTATATCATATCGAAAGGAGATGCGTGTCAAAAGATAAAGCCATGAAAAGCAAATGTATTAATATGCTTAATTTTGTGTATAGGGTTTTAAAATATACATGAGTATTTAGTTTACGCAAGAGGCATATTGTGAAAAATATTGTGTGTGTAAGGTTGTACACTTCGCATATCATATCAACATGTCGTTAGTATAATTTTTATTAATAATTGTGGCGAAGAATATTTTATGTGTAAGGTCTTACAATAGCATTTGATATAACATGTTGTTAGTATAATTGATAATAGGCATTGTGATAGGAGTGTTTGTATTTTTATTTAATGTTATAGTATGTTTTCTTACATTGCTATTGATCATTTTCGTAATATGGATTTGTGTAAGTTCCCTAGCAAGAACACTCACTCACTAGAAATAAGTAATTCCAAATTTAGTTCAGCGTTTTCTTTAGTAGTTAAAATTGCAGTTTAGAAATATAGTGGTGCTTAATGAAGGGATGTGTCGGTAATCTGTCAGTTGTCTCATCGTCATTCCATTAAACTTTCCTCAACGGAAAAGTTCTACAAGAGAGGGCGAGAGCTGTAACGTCATTTCTCCGAACATTGAGAGTGGTCGGCATCTTTGTTGGACCCGACACCCACACGTGCATCTTGCAGCTGCAGCGCAACCCCTTTTGACCCCCGAGGAATCTAACCCCGTCGACCGGAAGATGAGAGGAGAGATGCTTTGAACTTGCACGGGAGTGGTGGCCAACGAATCCTCCTCTCACGAAATATTGGACTCTTACAATCTATAATTAAATTTAATAACTTTAATGTATCATTTAGTAAATAATATTCAATAGTTGTGACGTAAATAAATTCCATATTTTTATTAACCAAGAATACGCTACCGTTATTCTTTCAAACATTACAGCCCTCATGGGCTATTACGCCTTTGATTTGAGACATCAATACAAACCATTAATATGCAGACTATTGCAAACACACACACACAAATTCAGGTGTTTTATATTATACAATCAATCATATTTAAAAAATTTTATTGAACAAAATTCAAAAATCATAAAGAACATGAATATTTTTTAAAAATGCATTTAATGTATCTCGAAAATGATAAATCTCCTTTAATTTTTTCTTATTCATTTAATTGATAATCATAGCATTCCCGGCTGGCTATTGATGTTAGCTCTAAATTATTTCACCCTATCTTTTGCAATACAAAGTGAAATTATAATTCAGTGAATTGATTCCATTTATTTAATACATAAATCCTACAATGAGGTATTTCTTAAATATTTAAATAATTTCAAGAGGTACAGAAACATTTTAAGATTACTCTCTCTTATCTTCTAGCTCTCTCTTTAACCCCATTACCTGTATTTTTTCATTCCTGGAGACGAGTTTAAAACGAATTAGATTTAAAAGATTTGCGGTATTTAAATACATTTCGACAAGGAGTGAAAATAATAACTAGTGAGAAAAAAATAACAAATGAGAAAAAGAACGTCTCTACCAGCATCTATATCACATTAATTAATAAATGTTTCTTTCAAACAGATATTCTGTTGGGAAAAAAGTTCGTATTCTTTTATCATTGCATATTGTCTTTTTTTTTTTTACTGATTAAAGAAACATTTATTTCACTATATTATTCTTTCTCTTCAGTCCTTCAATAGCCATCCCATTTTCAGAGAAACTACACATTCCTTAATTTAAAAATGTCATTTTTATATAAAACATTTAGTAATTATAACATTAAAGAATGGAAATGCCTAAAATTTTTCTTGTACGAAACTATTTAGTTAAAAAAAATACAAGATTGAATTTTGTATTATTAGTACTTATTTAATACGACAAGTTACGAGATAAGATCTCTATCTACATGTATTGTGTATACATCATTTTCGCATTTAATACTAATAAATTTTTTCAAGCTTAATTTAAGTATTGGTTTCATTAAATTATAGTTATATACTGAAAAACATTCCATTTATTATTTGGTTTGTAACTGTTATATCTTAAAAAATGCAAGTTTCTAACCGTTTGTTTAGTGAAATAATTATATAAAATCAAATTATTGGTAAGTTTTATGAAATTCATACGAATTTTAGTACAATTTGGTATGTTCAAATCAGTTAATTTATTCATGTCAAAGAAAGTTGCCCATTTTATCAAGTTCAATCTTTTTTAAAAAAATGCTTCAAAATCTGTCCTTTTCATTTCAAATTTTCTTTTATTCGTTAAAAAAAATACTATTCATAAAATGTTTCTACAATACACACCTGTTTGTGGTAATACAAAAACTATGAACACAACTAAATACTGAGTGGAATTTAGGCGGAAAACTCTACAATGTATTTAGTTCTCACGTCAATTTTTAATTCGTATAAGATATTTATATAGATGCACCTTAATGCTTTTTAATGGGCCACAGTCTAGTAAATTAGTCACGGGTTCGAATCTTAATTTTGCTAAGAATCCATTTTTTGAAATTTTGCAAGTACGACTTATTATACGAAATGGGAACTCAAATTTCTCGAGTGATATTGTGTGGTAGTTAATATAGTAATTAATATAAATTAGACGTATTCCCCCTGAGGTGTCTTCGTTTGACTACATATAAATTATGATATTTGTTACCAAAAGAACTCATGTTAATCAATTTCAGTATGAAATTAATTTGTAAAATGATTGTAATTTTCCTTTCTGTTGTTTTGTTAATGAAGAAAATTGTTTTATTGCTATTAATTAAATTTTCATTATTAGGCTTAAGAAATGTTGAATAATTTTTAGCGATGCATTGAATATGGGACAATTTTTTTTTGGGACAAATGACTCTTTTGAATGAGTGCGTTTGAATTTATTTATTTGTTTACTTTTGTTGATATTAACATTTAAAATGTTGTGGCTATTTTTAAATAACATATAGTTATACAAAAAAAGGAATACTAACTTCATAAACCTTTTATAATTGATGTGACAATTGTAGCATTTCGTTTCATCTATACATTTAAATAAAAATGAAGTGTCTGTTTGTAATTTGAAATTAACAGCTTTTTACTAAATGCATTTAAAAGTATATACGGTACTTATATGAAAAAATCAGTTTTTAAAATTTTTGTCTGTCTGTCGATCTGTCTCTCTGTTTGTTCCGGCTAATCTATCTATGAAACGGCTAGACCAATTTTTACGGAACTTTCACTGGCAGATAGCTAATGTTATAAGGAGTAACTTCGGCTACTTTTATTTTAGAAAAAAAAATTAGGGTTCCGAGAAAATAAAATTTAAAACCAATGAAATAGTGCGCAATATCCGATTCAAATAGGGATTATTTTTATTCAACAGGGATTATTTTTATTCAACAGGGATTATTTTTATTCAACAGGGATTATTTTTATTCAATAAAGATTATTTTATTTCACGAGCCTTCTGTCTCAACGATTTCTAGCAGTTATGTCAAACTTTTTTGTTTGATTAGGTTGCTGCCATTCGAGATGTTTTCCGTTCATTTCTTTTGATCCTAATGATTTTACAGTCCTTAACTGCATTGTCAAAGGTCCTGCGTCCCTTTTACCCCTTCCTTGCAGCTTCGTTTGGGTTCGCGTTTCACCCTACTGCTACTTAGACCTATTTTGATCCTAATGATTTTAGTCTTCACCCCATAGACAATGTCAAAGGTCATGCATCCATTTCACCCCTTGCTCAACAAAAAACAAAGGAAAAACATAAAACAAAAAAGAAACATAGAATCACAAAGTAGAAGAATGACATACTTATAGCATAGGTATTTCTTTGCGTAGAAAACATAATTAAGATTTCGTAAACTCTGCGAAGGGAATAAACACTTTTTTTTGTGTTAAATTCCACAGGGACGAAGTCGCGGGTAACAGCTATTTAGCTTTTTTTTTGTTTAATTTACAATTCACTTAAAATTAACTCATTGAAAACTTCTTTATCCTTCAGTCTGTATTGTTTAATTTTTAAATCCACCCGTGCAAAGAACGGGTATACCAGCTAGTTTGTAATAAATATAGATTTCATTTGTGATATGCAAAGAACTTTTATATAACAAGTGAAAAAAAAATTCAGTTGATCAGTTCAAGGCAGGTAATGTGGCAAGCATTTTATATAATTTACCTCTGTACTCTTTTCGTATTACGTAATCGATAAAAATATTTAATAAAAACTTTAGATATTGTATAAAGAAATGATTCGCTAAAAAAATGAAGTTTAAACTGAGGGTTCTGAGCTTAAGACAAGAGGACCCTAGTAGCGAAGCATTAAAAAAAGAAATTCTTAGAATAACTGGCATTTTTCAAGTATTTGAACCACTATGGGAGATCCTGGAATGCAAGTTAGGTTTTTTAACGCTTCAAAATCAGCCAATTTCATTTTCTTTCTTTCATACGTTAGAAAACCGCAATTCTTGATATCTCTGCATTACATTTCCGTATATAAAAATCTATACTCTGGTGAAAAATTCTGTTGTAGGTACTTATGCCATCTGATCGACAGTAACCGATCGTAACATCAGATCAAGGCTCACGAAATTCATCGATAGCAAGGGGCTAGTTTTACACCTATCGTTAGTCTTAGCTTTGAGCACCAAACAAATGATAAAATGATTTGGCTCCATTCCACCCCAATTATGAGGGAGAACACCTTGGGGATGATCAGGGCCTCTCATCTCTCTTCTCCTTCCACCAACCTCAGGAGAAGACTTGCGGCTCGATGGCTATTTAGAGTGACCCCATGCAGCAAAGACACTCTTCCTTTAACAAATATCCATGCCTTATCCGTGATTCGAATCTAGGCCCAATGGCACAGAAATCAGTTTCCCTAACCACTATATGTTTCATATAGAATGTATCATTCATAGAAAAATATTTACGTAGGTATTGGTAGAACTTTTTTGTCTATACGTGCATCTAGCTTGACTTCCAGATTGTGCAAGGGGGGAGTTAATACTTAATTAATTTTACAGTTACTTAATTTTGCTTCTTACAAAATCTTTATTTTTTATAAGAGTTTTCATCATTGTGTGACTGAATTTTTATTATAAAAGTTTTCACTCACAAGTATAACCCTGAAGAAAGGCTGTAGAGGGGGGCAGGGCCGGACCGTGACGTTTGGGGGGCCCTTTAAATAATTAAAAAATTTGCCATTTTCCTAAAAAAATTGTGCGAGTAAATTTAAAATATAAGACATTTAAGGTTTTTTTTTATTTCAACAATTTAAATACGTTATAAACAATTACATAATTTACGGAAAAAATTTTCTGCACTTTTGTGTGGCAATTTTTTTTTATTTGCTCATCACATTTTAAGTCTTTGGTGAGATCAGTATTAATAGAAAGAAGTGATAAATAATTAAGCCTAGTATTTGTCATTGTTGTCCTATATTTGTTTTCTATATAGAACATTTTAGAGAACGCACACTCCGCTTCATAACTAGTAATAGGGAGCGTTAGAAAAATCTTTAAAATGGTATATACAAATTTGGAAAAACGTCAACAAGTTTCTTTTCAAAAATTAAATTGCACATATCACTACAAGGATAGGACTCTAGCTCAGTTTGTTTTATTGTTAAATAAGCTTTGAACTAAACACTTTTATTTACTAAATATTAGTCTATGTCATCTGAATAGTAATCACTAGCGTGTACACTCTCCAGGTAGACGTTCTTCTTACTTTGATCTTGCAAATCCATCAAAAATTTTAATTTCTTACTATATTATTCATACACATATACATATCTTATATATTAAAATTCGTAGGTAAACAAACGTATCTATGTATATATCCCAATTTTCTCAAGAACCACGAGACGCAGAAACTAGCAGAAGGTATCAAAATTTTGCGAATGATCCCAGAAATTTGGTTTGACCATTTATATTTCGATATTTGAATTAGTTAAAAAGATAATAATTAAAAACCTTAAAACGCATTTAAATGCATCGTGGCGCCATCTGCAGAGAATATTGGGAAAAAATTCACTTTTTACCAAACAACGAAACTTTGCATATAAATAAATTTATTTAAAAATTAATATAATAAAATTATACATATATCTTTCTTTCAATTTAATTATTTTACAATTTTTTTAAATAAAAAATGAGTCGAAATCGGTTCCTTTTTTTTAATACGAATTATAAGTTGTTCCGCTAAAAAAAATATTTTACACTAAAAAAAGTTCATGCTTTTTTTATCCGCGTGTAGAACAATATTATACGTAATCTGTACAAAGATTGGTAAAATATCTTAAAAATTACGGTTAAAAAAACTATCTTTCTTTCAATTTTATTAGTTTACAATTTTTTTTAAATATTTTCGGAACTTCTTTTTTTTTCCAGAGGTTTTTAAAACACGATCTAGTAATTTTGAAAATTTCTGTTCCATACATAAACTATTCTTTTTTAAAAAATGTACTTTTGGGTTTCCGGTGTCTGCAAAACTAAACGAAAAAATTGCCTAACATGTCAGTAATAATTAATTATAATTACATCCTTTATTTTTGTTTCATACTTTTTGATTACAAAAGCAATCGTTGCAATAGCTATCTGTAAATTTTTCTTTTATTAATTACTTATAGAAATTTGATTTTAATAAATATATATATGTTTTTTTAAAAGGATTATTTCTATTACTTCATTACTAAAGGAATTCTTTGTTAGTTAAAAAGTACATCGTCTATTATTTATGTGAAGTTTGAAAGCATTAACATAAAAATGAAGTCCGAAAAAACATCTTTTACTTTAACGAAAAATCTACCTTTATTTTAAAACTCAATTCAATGCTTTTCCCCGAAGTAACCGATGGCGCGATTGTTAAATCGGCTATTCTTTATGAAACGGCAGTTCCCAGGTTCGAAACTGAGGAGGCAGAAACTTTCAATTTCGCATTACGCTCTTTTTTAAGGTGATGGCGGGCCATTAGTTTAACACCTTACATGACATCTGGATGGCGTTGGCTATTGCGAAATTTTTGGCACAAATATATTTGTCTCAAGACTCCCAAGATGGGCAATAAATTTCTCTCTCGGGTAACCTTTTCAATGAAATTCTCCCCTTCAGCGAAAGGGAACACGCGGGGGCTAAGGGAGGGTGACAGTCGTAAAACTGGTAAAATAAATGTTAGCTCTTTCTTTTTTTTTTTTCGGGGAGGGGGTTAAAGCAGCAGAGTGAATCTTGACCACGAAAGACTTTTCATTTCTGGACATTGGTCAATCGTCAAACTTTTTCAACTCTTGGAATCCCTAGAACTGTAACATGTTTTCGAGGAATCCCCTTCCTCGCTGAAGGGAATATATCTTAAAATAATATTTAAAGTATATAGATAAACATATTTTTGATATTATATGTAAAGACAATTTTAAAAAAATATTATATTTTTTATTAAAAAATTTATGATGTAATTTTAATGTTATTTACTAATTGATAATATAAATTTGTGATCCAAATGTCACCTACGCATGCATTATACTTAGTAACTGAGATATGTGTTCACAATTTTTTACACAAACTATCGACGTATAAGCTTTTGAAATTATCTGCAGTAGCATTTCATATTCCGTGTTCAATTCGTTTTTGTATTTTGTTTTTGTTGCCTATCGCGTTAAAAATATTTTTCACTTTCTAAATACATTTTTGTGAATGGCATGAAAATGTTCATAGCTGTGTGAGAAATTCTGCGTATATGGCATGAATTGGTAACCTAAGATATAGGTCTTCTAGCTTAAATTTAAATTTTAGCATCGAATCTGTTCATATGTCGATAAATTTTTTTATCTTCTTCATTATAGGTGTTTTTTCCCCCACAAATGTAAAAGGTTTCAAAATATTGTACTAACTACTATAAAATTACTTCGTGGAACTCGGGATAGCAAATAATAGTATATTCACAATCTACTGCATAAAATAAAGTTTTAAAATTCATTTATTATATTACAATAAAAGTTAAAAAATATCTTTAGATAATTGTGGCTAACCGAATTTCATGAGAACATAAATCCATTTTGCATACATATTTGTAATTTTTCTTTCCCATTTTTTTTTATTGGGACTCGTGGAACACAGTTTGTCAATCAATTCTCTAGATAAATGATGTACAGAACGAAACTGTTTAATTTTTCCTGAACAAATGATTTTTAAAGGAAAAATAGGTGGATTTAAAGCAATGAAAAATTAAATTTCACGTTTTAATGAACATACAGTATGATACAATTTTACTTTTATACAATAGAACAGGGGTTGGCAACCTATTTCACGAGAGGTAAAATTCTCAGTGGTACCCTGAATTACTCAACAAATGTGTCAATTTTTGAGAGCATGGAAGATGATAAATTTATAATGGTCCTTATTATACGAAGATCTCCAGAATTATGGACAATTGCGAAATTTCGAAAAAATCGGAAAGATATCTCGAAACATAAATTTACAGCTATTTTGTGAATTATTGGATGTCATTGCTGGTGAGATTTGATTGTTTGAAAAGAGAAGATCGTGTGCACTCTGCTCTCCGCTTTTGGTTGATTTCGAAAAAGGCAAGGAAAAAAAATTCTCTCTCTGTGTGTGTAGCGCACTTCCTTCAATAGAATCCTCCCCTTTCTCTGCAAGGGGAAGAGGGCCACAGTCTTTACGACTGTGAAACGAAATACTTGTTCTTTTGGGGGGCGGGGAGTAAAATAGTGTTGAATCTTGACCATGAGAGAGATCTAAAATGGCTTTCTTACTTTTTCGACTCATGGATTCTGATAATTTGTTATGAATGCTTTATTCATTTCTAACTATGGAAAAATCCTATGTATTTTGCAATCTAAATTTTAGGAGCTGTTCTTGTTTTAATATAGATTTTACCGTCAAATGTCTTTTAAAATGTCAATAAGTTGTTCGCTCTCCTTGATTATAGGTGTTTTTATCCACAAATAAAAAAAGTTCATTTTCCATTACAAAACGATTTAGTTGTGCAAAAGCAATGTATTAACGTGAATAAATTTGTTTTGTTGGTCCCGGTACAGTAAACAATGGAATGTTCACAATCTAGTAGGCACTACATATAAAGAAAAACGATTTAATATTCTTTTATAATGGAATAATAAATGTTTCTAAAAGTATTACAAAATAAAGTTCTTATGTACAAAAAAATGTTTCAGAAATTTCCAATTAGGTATACACTTACACCTGTATTACATTATTAAAGGTTTAAGGGAAACAATTTTGAATAGAATTTTCTTTAAAAAAGTAGATTTATATATATATATATATATATATATATATATATATATCTATATTATATATATTATATATATTATATATTTATATATATATATATATATTATATATATATATATATATTATATATATTATATATATATATATATATATATTTTATATATATATTTATATATATATATATATTTATATATATATATATATATATTTATATATATATATATATAATATATTATATATAATATATATATATAAATGTTAAAAAAGTTAAAGGTTATCAATTTTGATATTTTTCTAAGATAGTATGCAGCTATTTCATTAAAAACTGGTTAATTATGGTTTTGACCATTATTTTACATATAAAATATTTTTCAAATTCAAAAAATATTTTTATAAGAAATGGTACGTAAATGAAAATAAGCATTACAAAATTATTTCATGTTCAGCAAAAAAAAAAAAAAAAAAAAAAAAAAAGGAAGAAAGAAAGAAAGATATTTTGAAATTAAAATTTACTTTTGTAACTTTAGAGAATGATTAAAATATCATTATAAGGGAGAGAAAATAGGCTGGCAATTAATTATCAAGCACAATTAATCAAGCATATAATATATAAACATTGCCTTTATTTTTTCTAAGAAATTTATGTTTATTTAATGAATATATGTCAATAACAATTTTTCAATTTGGAAGTTAACATTATATTTAAATCAAAGAAAATTGCATTATTGTTTAATTTTTGGGCATATTTGGTAACAAAATAATAGTTTCATTCTATGTAGGAATCCAAATAAATTATTCTTCCTCTCTTTCTGTTTTAGTACATAGGAAAGAAATTGGAAACTTTTATTGCTTTTTTGTACTTTTCTTTCCTAAAGACTTCGGACCAACAAGTGTTTTCCGGTCCCCTCTGAAGTGAAATTCCCATGAGATATTATACATCGTGGGGTGGATGACCAGAGTACTTAGCTCTTCCGAGCTATAACCTCTCGCCATTAGGATTTCGAGTGTTATGACTCTTACATTTTTTAAATAATAGTACTTAAAAGTAAAAAATTTTTTTTTTAAGGACAGTAATAGAAATAAAAAATTTAAAATTAAAAGAATGCATTAAGTGCTTGAAAAATACCATGAGATGTTGACCTCATGACATGACGAGATGCTTTTGAAAGGACGCTAAACGGTATTGTGGCTGACAAAACGGCAAAGTAATTTATCATATAGTGATTATACTGAGTAACAGATTGTTTTTAAACAATAATTTATGGTAAAATAGCTTTGTAATAATTAGATTGACTTAAGTTTTCTAGTGGATAGATTCAATCTCCCCCGAAAAAAAGGTATAAATTGCTCTTAACTGATTATGATATTTCCTGAGAAAATGAATAGAAAAAATAAGAAATGTAAAACTTTTTAACATTTGAAAATCGAGCAATTTGATCCATAATTACGAGATAAAAAAAGCAAACATTATTAATTATAACAGTTATATTTTTCCTTCGTTTATAAAATAAATCTTTCATTTTAAAAGTCTTCCAAAATTAAAAATTATGAATATTTGGGTTTAAAAAATAAAAACACCGTTTAATTATTTAGAAAATTAAGTTTCAATTTTTTAAAAAATTAGTGTTTTTAAAAGTTTATTCAGCAGATTTATCTTTTTCTGAATGCTTTACTTTCTAATTCAAAAATGAACTAGTAATAAAAATCAATATTTTAATTATAGTAATAAAATAAAAACTCCAATGAGCAATAAATATATGTTCATATCGTAATGCCCAACATATTTCTTTTTCATAAAGAATTCATAATAAAATTTTACTACTTAAAATTTTTTATCATACATTTAACTAAAATGGATAAAATTTGAATTAACATTAATTCTAAATTTTATATGTGTAAAATGTAATGCGCAAAGAAAAATCCCAACTTCTATTATGTTAAAAATTTAGTCAAGAACTTGATCAAGTTATTGAAAATGTTCAATGACAGAAAATGCCAGACAGTATTTTTTAATAGAAAAAAAGGCAAAAATTTAAAGATAGAGAGACTTTAAAATCGCGATATTGCCATATTTATTCGAATCTAAGCCGCACTTTTTTCCCGATGCTTAGGCTACAAAATTCTGGTGCAGCTTAGATTCGAAGACTGAAAAAGTTTTTAATGCTGGTAAAGTAAATTAATTATTCACTTTTTATTAATTCACCTTTATTATTTTTTTTATTTCATTTAGTTAGTGATTGAATATAAACGTCATATTGATCAGCTACACGAGGGCTTTTGGTGACGGGCCTCGTAACTTTGAACCATAGTCAAGTGACGAGGACGACACCTGAGCTTGCACCTCCCATCTCCTAACTTCCACACCAATGAGAGGACGTTTGAGCTCTCAGATTTAATGTTCATCGCTCCCCTACACGACAGAATTTCAGCGGTACTAGGCTCGAACTCATGATACGCCAGCCACGAGTACGTTACCTTGACCACTAGGGTATCGCAGCCACTTTTCATTCCGTAAATATATCATATATCGATAATATATTTTACACTATTTTTTTTTCCCAAAAATGTGCTGAGAATTTGGGGTGCGGCTTAGAATCTGAATATAATTAATTGAAAAAATAAGTTTCTGTTAATTAAATTAGAAAACAATATTTTGTGTTAATAATTGTTCCAATGGTTTATGGTAAAGTTTTACGTCAAATATAAAATCGATGGGAAATTTTTTTTTGTTAATTAAAAAGAAAATAATAATATAATAATAATAATTGCATTACAATAACTAGATTAAAATTTTAATTTGTGAGTAAGGAGTAGTAATTTGTGTTCTTATTGTGAGTTAATTCACAACTTTCGATCAAGTATAAAGTAAGTATACTTTCATTCTTCGTTAAGTCATTTCGCAGAATTTAAATATTCTTACAGACATTCCTTCAATGACAAAAAAAAAAAAAAAAAAAAAAAAAAATCTAAGCAGTATAATTATAAACGATTTTTTTAAAGCACACATGCAGAAAATATTTAAAACTTTCCTAAATCGGAAAGTTCGTCAGATTTGAGATGTTAAATCTCTGTACATCATAAACCTTTTCCATTGTCCACTATTTGCAAGTTACCATAATTTCAGCTGGCGACTATATTTCAGAAAGATATCGCCAAAAATAAGTATTCGTAGCCAAGAATAAATTCGCTTTTCAAACGATGGTGGTGCCATCTGTTTGAGATAGTCCTAACTACGCCAAAAATAATTCAGAATGAACTTAAAATTTTTAAAAAGTTAATTAAGAAAAACATAAAACTTAATTCTGGCTACACTAGTCCAAAGAGGGAAGCTTGCTTTCTTATATACTATTTAATTCTACTCTAAAAATTTTTTTTCTGTTAAAATGTCTTTTGCGTTTCCACCTCCTATACTTTAACATAGAAAAGTCAAATTTCATTTTGCAAAAATGCTGAAAACTGTGTAATTTTCCAAAAAATCAAAATTCAAGAAACACTATCCTTTAAACAATTATTTTCTTTATATCAATAAAAAATTTTATTATTATTGGAGCTTTTTCCTGCCCACAAATGTCTTTGCCGTTTCATCCCTATCCTTTAACATTGACCGAAAACAGCCTTAAAGCTTTACTCTTAGCATCAGAATCGTTTTCTTTTTATTATTGCTTCACATTAATAATTTTTTAAATTCTAACGCAATATTTTTTTTATAAGTCATACATCGAAATTTGAAGCTATATCTTATCTGTGAGAAGGAGGGGAAGATAGAACAATAATTTTACACTAAAAAAAACCGTGTTCGGGCTATAGAGAGGGGAAAGAAACCTGTCTTAAATTAAAAATAAGTGGAATGGAGCAAATTTCGAAAAAGAAAAATTGTTTGACATAATTTTAGAAATCACTCACATTGTGTGCGTACAAACACACACAGAGAAATGTTCGTGTCACTTGGAAAAGAGAAAGCCCGAGCAACGCTGGGTTAAGCAGTGGAGGGGGAAGTCATTTTGAAAATGAGTATTAGAAACTGTGATTTTGTGAAAGAAAGGGAAAATTTTTAACAGTAGAGATAGCACGTGCAACGCCGAGCCATGCAGCTATTTCGAAAAAGGGGATTTTTGACACAATTTTAGAAATCACTCACATTGTGCACGTACAAACACACACACACAGAAATGCTGGTGTCATGAGGAAAAGAGAAAGCCCGAGCAATGCCGGGCGAAGTGGTGGAGGGGGTGGAAGTCATTTTGAAAATGAGTATTAAGAGTTCTGATTTTGTGAAAGAATGGGAAAATTTATAAAAGTAGAGATAGCCCGTGTAACGCCGGGCCATGCAGCTAGTATATATATATATATATATATATATATATATATATATATATATATATATATATATATATATATATATATATACTTGGCTTCTTTTATTTAAATCAAGGATTAACTTATCTAACGCAAAAATAAGCGTATCTCTTTTAAATTTTTCTGTCCCATACACACGCGTAACTTAACCACTAGACTAAAAGGATTACTTCAGTCCGGAGGCTGTTACTAGCTTATATAGATACCAACGCCACATTATCATAATTATCATTCTTTTAAAACTTCAACAGTATCGTAGTGACAAGACCATCTGGTCTGACTTAAACTTTTTAAAGTAAACTTCAGTTTAATTTCACGATTTAGAAATTCCCCCCTATGGGTCGAAGCAGAAAAGAAAACATACTTGTTACACTAATCCAAAGATGTTCATGATTTCAGTTGCAACCTTTACTGATTCTGCACCATCCAGATTAAGTAATACACGGTGCATAATTAGTGTATTTATTATTTTTTTAAAGAGCTTGAACCCCATTATATCGACCGGACATATTAGCAGTGTTGTCAAATGACTGTCCCCTACAATTTTCCAAAAGCAGTCTATTTGTTTCTAAAAATTCTTGTAGAGAATTAAATAAGCATAAGCCAGTGTGACTGCTAATATTAATTAACCCTCTGAGTGGATGACCCGCTAATTGAATTTTACTTCGAAAGCGGTCTACTTTTTCAAAGCAAGTGGTAGCGAAAATGTTTCTGTTGAATTTCGCGAACTGCTTCGAAAGCGTACCACAGTTTTATGCCTTCCCCCCTTAAAACTGCGGGAGGTCCTCAAATGGTTTTGCAGGGGATGATTTTATTGCTTTTCGGTTTCTGTGTTGTTCGAAAGGGGAGGTTTCTCATTTACAGCTGTGGCCTAGGGCGAGGATTGTGAAATGGACATTTTCTCCACTTCACGGCCAACATAAACTTCTCCCAATTTATTGCAAATATATATTTCATATATTTGGAAAACTTGCTCAATTTCTGATCTAAAAACCAATTAGGTTTTAAGAAATTTTAATTTTCTGAGTTTTGATTTTAAATTCGGCTTCATTTTAAAGCATTTTTGAATTCTCTCTCCTAGATTGAATTAATTAAAAATATTTTTTTTAACATAATCCATTATTTCGTGTGAAATGTCTATTAACTGCAATTTTAATTTCTAAAATCCTTTCTGTTTGCTTAAGTTTTTAAGTTTTTGAGTTTTCTCACATTTACTTAATTAAGATTGATTTAAAGACCAATTTATTTTTTGACACATAGTTTATATAATTTAAAAGCTCTTTACTTTGTTTTCATTATTTTTTTTTCCCTTTGAAAAATGCCATGACCAAAATGTACGCAGGCTACTGTGATAAATAATACTTGAAAGGGATGGAATATGACTGAAAATGGTAAATCTAAAATCCAGCTTTCAGGTGATATTACAATTAGACTACAGAATGCAAATGTTGCAGAATGAACTAAATATTTCCCTGACGTACCACAAACTACATTATAATAAATATATTGTAGTACTACATTACAGTATTTTAAAGTCATGCAACAAAAATTTAAACTTGCTTACCTGCCACGATGGGGAAAATCTAAGTATTTCTTTTCCCTTAATTTTTTATACAAATATTTTATCCAAGTTTTTGATGTTTCACGACTAAATCGTAAATATAAGAAACAACAGTCAAATATCACGAGTGCAGACGGCGCTCGCTGATATTTGAGTGAGAAAATTACAGCAGCATAAAATGCGACCTCGTTTGAATTATATCTAATGTGCATATTTGGAACTGTTTAGCGTACTCGAATTAACTCAAGTGCACACGTCAAGGGTTTATATTGCATTCTAAGTCAACACGGTGGCTACTGACGAGCGACTACGTATAATTTTGAACCACGGTTAAGTGACGAGGACGATACCTGAGCTAGTAACTCCCCTTCCAAACTTCCACATCACACCAACGTGAGGACTTTTGACCTCGACGTGTTTAACGTGCATCAGCTCCTCTTCAACGCTAAACTTTTGTGGTACCAGGGCTCGAACACTGGACACGAGTTCATAACCATGACCATCAGGCTACCGTGGCCGCAAAAGAAAATAGCAAGTTTGAAAGAAATGTAATGGAGAAGAGTATATTTGAAGAAATAACTTCAAAACTTAACGAGAAAAACCAAAATATCAAAATTTATTTTAGGAATAATAGTGAATGTAACTTCGTACACCTAAAACCACTTTATGCAGTGTATTTTGAAAGTGAACGTTTCCCCTTTTAGAGAAACTTACTATAATTATGTCAAATTCCTTTTATTTTGCTCTAAGGGGATCCCCGAAACAATGTAATTTTTTTGATACACAAAATTACTTATGGTTGAATCTAATACAATTCCCTACAAAATGAATGAAAACCCTTTTTTATCATATAAATTGTGTTTGAATAGGATATGGTTAGTTAATAAGAACATTTAAAACGTGTCGGCAATCTATGGACCTGTGGCACGTGGTACAATTCTTAGTGGCACTCAGCACTACTCTACAAATTTGTCAATTCTTGATTGAATGGAAGTTGATAATAGACCTTATTTGACAAACATCTTCTGAGTTATGGACATTTATGGAACTACAAAATAATCTGAAAGATAATTCTAAGGATAAATTTACAGCTATTTTGTAAATAATTGAATGTTATTGCTAGGGGATTTAATTGTTGAAAAAAGAAAATTGCATGTACTCTGCTTTCCATTATGATTCGGCATATCAAAGTAAAAAAATCTTTCCTAATATGAAAAATATTTCGACTCCGCAAAGAAATTGTTTAACAACTGAATGCTCAGAATCGTGTCACGCATTATACCCCTGGTTTTGCGATATGAAAGAAGAGTGGTGAAAGAGTTAATTCGCATTACAATTTTTATTTAACTGTAATGAAGGGAATAATTTATATTTCACTTTGTCTATTTCTTATTTAAATAAATATGTTGGAAACATACATTTTTAATTTTTTTTATCTTTGTTGAAGAAATAGTAAAATTTTATATTGTTTATTTTTATGTTAATAAATGTATTTTATTGATCCATAATTAATATAAAATAAAACTGTAAATCTAAATTATTTACCTCTATTCTTTAAATCTGCAAATATTACCGTAAGAATCGAAGGATTTCAAAAATTTCCTACTATGTGGCACGCTGAATGATACTGACAGATTGGTTTGGCACGTCTTAGCTACACAGTTGCCGCCCCTGATTTAAAATGTTGGGTAAGATAACCATTATATTTTAAAATTTTATAAATATACAAAAGGAGAGTATTTTGGCAATACATGTTTTAAAAGGAGTAAAGTTTACGAGAACGCAATATAAAATTGCGTTAAAATTATTGGTACTCTATCAACCGTACTTCTTTTATATATATATATATATATATATATATATATATATATATATATATATATATATATATATATATATATATATATATATATATATATAAGAAGTACGGTCGATAGAGTACCGTAGTTATTGCCAACTCGTGACAATGAATTGGAAATTAAGTTCACAATTCATTGTTATTAAAATATATAAAATTTTACATGACTTATTTTTATATTTGTTATTTTTATATTCCTTACTGAAAGCAACAAATGGGAGTTCATTACCTGCCAAAACTGCAGAGGCCTGGTTGTTTACTCCACAAGCTCCTACCTTATGCTTACTCTGCCCTACTAAGTAAAAATGCCGTCTTCTGCTCGTCAAGATCAGGGAATTGCAGATATTGTTTTCCATATATTTTAAATATTAGTTTTCTAACCTCTATATCAGCCTTTTAATAGTCTACACTCCTGCAAAGAAGTCTGAATTCAAAACTATAAAAACTTATTATTCTCAACAATGTCATTTATGCCTTTATTTTTTATAATCTATGAATGCGTTAAACTATTAATTTGTTATCGCGAGACTATTTAATATTAAATGCGAAAAAAAAAACCGAATAAGTTTCAAACTGAAACTTAAATTGAATTTTTCAAAAATTGTCATTGATATTCTCATAACTTTTACATATTGTCATTTTAGCATATCACACATCTATCTTCTATGCAAAAATCGATTATAAGTTCATCAAATGTTTCAGCATATTTTTACTCATAACATGCAGTTTTCAACCACATTGTGAGGCCGCGGTAGCCTAATGGTCAAAGTAATGGACTCGTAGCTGGCGTGTCATGAGTTCGACCCCAGCACCACTGAAGATCCACCGTGTAAGGGAGCGATGCTCAAGCGTCATCCTCGTCACTTGACCATGGTTTAAAATTACGATGTCCGTCGCCAAGTGAGTGAATATTAACGCCGCACTGTTCAGCTACACGAGGGCATTTAGTGATGGACCTCGTAATTTTGAAGCATGGTCAAATGACGAGGGCGACACCTGAGCTGGCACCCCCTCTCCTAACTACCACACCAACGAGAGGACATTTCAGCTCTCGATAGATTTAACGTGCATCGCTGCCCTACACGGCGGGTCTTTTGTGGCACTGGGCTCGAACTCGAGACATGCCAACCATGATTCGATACCTTGACCACCTGGTACCCCGGCCACAGGTCCGTCGCCAAAAAGCCCTCAAGTAGTAGAGAAGAGAGTGCGACTTTTAATATCCCCTCACTTAATTAAATTATATGAAATTTAAGGAATACTTGAAAAAATATTAGAAGTCGAATATATATATATATATTTTAAAAAATTAATCTAATGATAATTTTAAATATCAAAGAATTATTAGTATTTATGGTAAATATATGTTTTTCAACTGAGTATGTGAGACACGTATAAATATCTTTTTCGAAATTCCAATGCAGAATTTCAGTGGAGCTAATACAAAATTCTAGTTTTGCATGGTTAAGATTATAAAAATGTCCAAATTTTAATAACCTTTTCTTCAGTCAACCACTAATGGAACATGAATGATGAGGGATTATGCATAATTATATATTTTTTAACTTGAATTTAAAAAGGATCTTTATATTTATTTATATGCGCAAATGTTAACTGTAAATTTGTCCAGATATGCTTTTTAAATACTCTTTATTTGAAGATTCAAGTTCAAAAATATAAGCTTGTAGTTAAAGTTCTCTTTGAATGAAATTAATGTTCAGATATTCAAAATTCAAATATAATTTGTTATCTGAACAATACAAAACAAGGGATTCTATGTAAGATGCCCTGAATACCTGGCTTTAAAATTATGAAAAACTAAAAGATTTAAATAGGGTTTTTTTAACAATGCATAAAATTTTTGCAAATAATGTAATACAGAAGCTTAAAAATTATTCATGTTTAGAAGTGTCGAAATTTTAAAAGATTTTAAATTTTGAACCTTTTTTTTTTTTTGACACATAACAAAATAATCATTTTAAAATAAATCCCTGAAAGTATTGATTAAAATAAGAAAAATGAAACAGTAAATTATCCTCATTTTTTTAATATATAATTTGAATTTAAATACTACAGATATTTTTTAAAAACTTAGACATACATTATAAAAACTTAATTCCATTTGAGAATTTTAAGGTAAAGAAAAAAATGAGAATTCTCAACTCGTTGACTTGCAATTATTTCCGTACACTTTAGGGTTTAAAGAAATTCTTCCCAGTTTTTTACGATTGCTGCAGGGGAAGAACCGGTCTCCCCGTGAGCCATAAAACTTCCCCTCAATGCCCATTGTGTCTCCCCGACCGTCTCTAATTATCTTTCAAGATACTAAACCTTTAAAGGGGGGAAAAGAATTCGGAAAAACACGGCTTTACCGTTTTTGAACACATTACTTGAGGAGGAAAAATCCGTTTGGTTCATTTTTGGTGAGTCCCTGGCCTTACGAAAAATTCCGTGTGGTCCGTTTTCGAAGCCTCTCTAGTAGGGCAGAAAAATCCGTGCTGTCCGGTTGGAGGGTTAATGAGACTGATCCTTCATATACTTTTCCTCGAAAACAATATTGTATTACAATAGCAAGTTGGTCATTGTGGAACAAATCTGGTATTGAATCCATCGCAATCGAATAGTACTTTGTGTCATCGTTATTTGTTTGAGTTGTATTTCTTTCAAGGATTTGCTTGCCCGTGATCTCAATTATTTGCTCATATATTGATTTGATAAGTACGATATTAACGATTTTGGTCTTAATTTTCACTGTTCAATATGTTCACAAATGAATGGGTCGAACTCTGCAAGCAGTTCCTGGGCACCCATAAAATTACCACTATTTGGAGAACCAAAAACTTCCTCGGTACCCCTCTAATTGATAAACTTCTTATAGCCAAATACTTTACTACCGAAATAACCCGTTTGAGGATATAGTGGTAATATTCAGTATCTTTTCTTAGCTACTCCTGTAACTGTCTATCTAAAACAGACTTATTTTCTTTTCGAGTCAACCAAACGAGCACTGAATTTTTATGTTCAATAGAATTTTTATGATTTTCTAAACAATTGTTTCCAATCACTGTTACGTGTTTCCAATCAGAAAAGCCGGCTGTGTATTGAGAATTTTTTTTAGAAAAAGTTTGCAGGTTAAACAAAAAACACTACCAATACTAGTTGAATAACCTAACCAAAACCTTTCCAGCACTTGACCATTTTTAAGATTTTAATTAAATGATTATTCGAAAATGGTTCATTTTGTTCTTTGTATTCTCTTACCGAAACACAATATACATAGTTTGGATCTTTATTTTGAAAATAACTCATTCCATGTGAAAGGATATAATCAATTTAGGATATAATCAATTAGGTCAATTTCTCAAACTCATACCCAACAGTTTCTAAACACTTTTGGGTCGGGGCATGACATATGTCCTCTGGCTGAACAATAACTTTTTCAGAAGGCTGCAAGTCATCGAAATCTAACAATTTTTATCATTAATATTTGCTTGTTGTGTTTCTCCGTTTTCTTTGGCCAAGTTCCTTTCCTTCTCGCTTGTGAACACTAGAATGACTGAAATTTATATATATATATAGTATATACCTATATTGCCCCAAAGCAGTCAAAATGACTGCATTGTGAAAGAATAACTAATGTGTAAAAAACTTGTTTAAAATTAATTTTTAATATTTTTATACTATTTACAGTCATATAACAAGTTATTAGTAAATATTAACAACAAAAAAATTTACTTCACTTGGGGAAAAAGTGTATTCTAAAAAAAGTCTAAGAAGTGTCATTATATACATATTTGTTTTTCTATTTGAAATCAAAAAGCAATCAAAGTAGCTTCCTTGGGCAATCTAGTGTTAATGTCTCTGCGTTTGTTATAATCTTGTTACTTTGTTCCATTGTAAAAAAGTTAAATTTTTGCTTTTTCTCGATTTAAGAATAATTTTCGTTTTTCCGCTACACTTTTATATATTTTCTGCAAGCATATTTATATTGTTAATTAAGTACTTGATTTTCCTGAAAATCAATTCAGAAGTTTAGGTAATAAAATTACGATAACGCAACCGACTGTGCTTAATAAACAAAAAATATTCTAAAAATTCTTTACAAAACAATATAGTATATTTCTGAGATAATTTAAAAAATACCTAGTTAATTTTAAAAAATAAAAAATCCTTGTTTATAGTCGCTAAAACCTAAAACGTTAATTATTATTATTTATTGGTCCATCAGTTTAAAGGGGATTTTATAAAAATAAACTTTGGAATTATTTGCCCTACTTTAAATAAATATTGTTTTTCCATTGTCATCCATTATTTGCTGTTGCTACCTATACTTAAAAAAACTGACTTATTACGAAAATCAAGACTATTTTACATTTAACCATTATTTTACATTTATCCAACATTCACGGTGAATCTCCATAACCCATAAAAATGATTGTTATTTTTTTCCATCCTATAGAAGAAATTAAGTTACTCATCATAAATTTTAAGACAACATACATATTTATGGGAAATCCTGATGTTTTAAATCTTTGAAAATACAGAAAAAACTTAATTATAACTTCAATATCTTCCTACTTAAATAATTTAGAAATGTGTATTGGTACTTAATTCTTACTTGAAACTTGAATAAACAGGTAAATAAGTATGCTTTAATTGCTCTCGAAAATAAAAATAAATTTGATATGGTATTTTATTTTTGAGTTTTATTCTTTTACTGGTTTATTATTTTACTATTTTGATTGTAAGCATTTTTTTCTGTTTGTTATCTTCAAAGGAGAAAGGGTCCCCCTAGAAACCGGAAGCCCTGGGCTGTAGCCCATTTAGCCCATACGTAGATCTGGCCTTGGGGGGATGCGACCCAACAGATATGGTTTATAACAATAGTTATTACGGTCCCAAATATCAGTCCCCTAGCACCAAAAAAGTGGTATGTTAAATTATTAGACCAGTGATTCCCAAAGTGGTCTATATAGACCCCCAGGGTCTATGACGACCTCCAGGGTGTCTACGTCAGCTAAAAATTAATTAGGGGGTCCATGAGGTGTAAGTGGGGGTCCATAATAATGGCTCTTCTTAAACTAGATCGTGACTTTAATTTTAAAAGAAAATTTAATCAAGTGGGGGGAAACCAAATTTCACTAATTTAAGAAATTTATTTACTAAATTTATTGTGGTTAATTTGTATTTACAAGGTGACAGCATAAATTTTATTAAAACAAGAACAATTTCAGCTTTTCTTTCTACAGTTAAGTTAAAGAAGTACAATACAGGATGTCAAAACGGTTTAACATACGTTCATCACACATACATTTACATGTCTTTTATTCAGATTTTGAAACCAGGTTTGAGAATGCTTTGACTATGAAGATAATACAGCAGACAATGAATTCATATGATCATGTTGAAAGAAATGTCCCATTACAATAGGAACTGATCGTAATAAGCACTAATGAAGATCTTAAAGTTTAGAAACGGTTGTCAGCTATTTTGTCATTACAAAGTCAAAATTGTTATTTGTTTCGACTTATGGAATATCGTGAGGAAGTTTTTTAGTGCTTTTCCTAGAGGGAAGGAGTTTCAGCACTTTCTTGCCTATCTCCAAAGAAAGAAGTGGATAATACTAACAAAGGAGATTTAAGGTTAAACCTGCAGCGACCTTACAGCTCAACAAAACGACTCCAAAACTGAACTGAATTGATCTGTTATTATTGTAGCGTGCCTGTTTTACCATGTGTTGTAGTTTTTGGAAGCTTACCTCTTAATTGCTCATTTAATCTTTAAAGTTAATAAATGTTTATTGTTATTTCATTCAACCGTGTTGTAGTGAAGAATGCCTAACCACGCAACGCGGCAGTGGTGACCCCTTTTGGACTTAAAAACACGTAAGCTATTCTGTTCCACTGGCGAATGCAATACAAATTCTTCTACTACGGATGATCAGTACGTAGCGAAAGATTTTTTTTCTCCTCCTCAAGGCCACTTGAAGCATCTGCTCGGAGATTCGTTTCGCTTCCTGCTTATTCAACAATATGACTAGTGAAACCGTTGAAGTCGCTCGTATTGCGTTGCGGCTGCCACCGTTTTGGAAATCGAACGTTCGTCTATGGATTGCGCAATGCGACCAGGCATTCACATTCAGTGGTATCTCCAGTGATGATACTAAGTATTCTGCTTTGGTTGCGAACCTGGATGCTGAAACTCTCTCCTACGTGTCGGACATTGTGTTAAGCCCTCCGAACAGTGTCAAATATCACACTCTCTCGCAGCGGCTCATCACCCAATTTAGCGACTCGGAGACTCAAAAAATTAAGAAACTGCTTACTGACCTTCAGCTAGGAGATGAGAAGCCCAGCCACCTGTTGCGAAAAATGAAAGAGCTGTCTAATGGCCAACTCCAGGATGACTTTCTGCAAAGTTTGTGGCTTCAAAGAATGCCACCACATATTCAGACTGTTTTGTCTGCATCCTCAGAGCTTTTGGATAAACTGGTTATCATCGCTGATAAGGTTTCTGAGGTTGTTGGTGCGTCCTCGACTATCTGTGCTGCCCCAACTGTTCCTCCACCATCTCAGTCATCTTCATGCAGTGTTCAGCCAACTATGGACTCTCTCGCCAGGCAGATCCAAGAGCTGTCTCTACAAGTTGCTGAACTGACAAGAGAGCGCAATAGACAGGTTGCTGAACTGACAAGAGAGCGCAATTCCTCTCGCCACCAACGATATAGTTCTGACCGCCGGAGATCACATTCACGCTCTAGAAGTGTCAATAGAGGAAGTGGCATCTGCTACTATCATCGCCGTTATAAAGAACAGGCCCGCAAGTGTGTTTCACCTTGTGCATTTGTGCAAAAAAACGGGTAAGCTCTGTCATAGCGGGAATGGCAGAGCCCTCGCAACATACCAGCCGGTTATTTTTATTAGACCGCAAGTCTGGCCAGAAATTCCTCATAGACTCTGGAAGTGAAATCTGTGTCATCCCACCTTCTCCAACTTTGAATAAATCACCTCAGTCTAACTTCTCCTTATTTGCTGCTAATAATACCAAAATTCCAGCCTATGGTATGGTCCGTAAAGAACTGAACTTGGGTCTGAGGCGACCTTTTATCTGGACTTTCATAATTGCTGATGTATCATCTCCTATAATTGGTGCTGATTTTCTAAAGCACTTCAATCTTTTAATCGACCTTAAGAAAAAAAGGTTGGTGGATGTGGAAACTTCTCTTTTCACTCCTTGTGTTTTTTCAAATATTGTACAGCCCTCAATCCTCACTGTAGATGCAAACATTAGTTTTAAAAACATCTTATCGGAATATCCAGACCTCAGCAACCCTTCTTTAATTTCCAAATCAGCATCACATGGCACAGTCCACCATATTATTACTACTGGCCCACCAGTCACTGCTAGGCCTAGAAGGCTACACCCTAAACTGTATGATGCAGTGAAGGTAGAATTTGAATTTCTTCTTGCTCAAGGCATTATTAGACCTTCCAAAAGTCCCTGGAGTTCTCCTCTTCATGTTGTGCCCAAATCTGACTCCACAGTTAGACCTGTTGGGGATTACAGGCAGCTGAATTCTGTTACTGAGTTCGACAGCTACCCCATGCCTTATTTGAATGACTTTGCTCATGCACTACATGGGAAGGGGATATTTTCCAAAATAGACATTTTTAAGGCATTCCACCAAATCCCTATAGCTGAGTGTGATAGTCCTAAGACAGCTGTAACAACTCCATGGGGTCTTTACGAATATACCCATTTGTGTTTTGGCCTTGTGAATGCACCACAAACCTTTATGCGATTCATGCATGAAGTACTAAGAGGACTTCCTTTTTGTTTTGTCTACTTGGATGATATTTTGTGTTACTCAGAAAATGCTGAGGAGCATCGTTCTCACTTAAGAACTATATTCCAAAGACTGAGCTCATATGATTTAAAACTAAATATCTCTAAATGTGTATTTGGTGTGACTGAACTCATTTTCCTTGGCCACCTTATCACTCCTGATGGCATTAAGCCATTGCCTGACAAAGTTCAAGCAGTTCTTGATTACAAACAACCAGAGACTGTTGGCTCTCTGAGAAAACTTTTAGGATTGTTAAAGTTTTATAGACGTTTCTTGCCCAAAGCAGCTGAACAACAGTATCTTTTAAGTGAATTTTTAAAAGGTTCTAAAGGTAAGAAGGACTCAAAGCCTTTAAACTGGTCTTCTGAGGCAATTACAGCATTTCAGAGGTGTAAACAAGCTCTTGCTGATGCTGCACTTCCTGCTCATCCTTCACCTTCTGCCCCGCTTGCTCTTCCTGTGGACGCCTCTGATTATGCCATAGGAGGTGCACTTCACCAAGTTGTGGACTCTGAGCTACAGCCATTGGCTTTCTTTTCCAGAAAACTTACTTCATCTGAAAAGTCTTACAGTGCCTACCGACCGTGAACTCCTTGCTATCTACTCGGCTATCCGACACTTTCGGTATATGCTGGAAGCTAGAGATTTCACAGTGTTTACTGACCACAAGCCCCTCACTTATGCTTTTAGGCAAAAAGTGACAAGTGTTCTCCACGGCAGATCCGTCAGCTGGATTTCATCTCTCAGTTCACCACAAATATTGTACACATTCCAGGATCTGACAATATTGCTGCTGATGTTCTCTCTCGTGTTTCTGCAATCACCTTCCCAAGTCAAATTGACTATGACTGTATTGCTGAGACACAACAGACTGATCAGGAGCTTCACACCCTAATAGCATCTGGAACTTCCTTGGAACTCAAAAAGGTAACTTTTCCCTATTCGTCTACTGAAATTATGTGTGATCTATCAACGGGCACAGCCAGACCCTACATCCCAAAACAGCATCGCCAAGATGTTTTCTCTGCTATGCATAATTTATCCCATCCTGGCATACGTCGATCAGTGCATTTGATGAAGCAGCGTTTTGTTTGGCCATCAATCTCATCAGATGTATCTAAGTGGGCAAGACACTGCCTAGCTTGCCAAAAATCCAAAATTCATCGTCATACTAGATCACCTCTTTCATCATTTCAAGAACCTTCCCAACGTTTTGATCATGTTCATCTGGATCTCATTGGACCTCTCTACCTCCATCAAATGTCTACACCTATTGCTTGACAATGATTGACCGTTTTTCGAAATGGCCAGAGGCCCAACCTCTCAAAGACATAACTGCTGAGACTGTGGCTGAGGCCTTCTTTTCCTCTTGGGTGTCTCGCTTTGGAACTCCTTCAATTCTCACAACCGACAGGGGCAGCTGTTTGAGTCTTCGCTCTTGAAAGCTCTTAGCAAACTACTTGGTGTTCAGAAGTGTCGTACAACTGGATACCACCCTCAAGCTAATGGGATGATCGAAGAATTGCACCGCCCATTGAAAAGTGCAATCAAGTGCCATGCTACTGAGCGTTGGACAGAAGTACTCCCTATCATCTTACTTGCTTTACGAGCTTCTCTTAAAGAAGATATTCTGTGTACCCCAGCTGAATTAGTTTTTGGAACCACTATTCGACTGCCAGGGGAGATGTTTGACTCTTCCAAGCCTGAAGATGATGTTGTGAATTTTGTTTCGAAACTCAAGTCTCACATGCAATCAGTTCACCCTAAACCACCAAAACACCATGGCAAACGTCCAGTTTTTATCCATCCAGGACTGTTGGAAGCAACGCATGTTTTTCTTCGTCGAGACATATTACGTCGTCCACTTCAACAACCCTATGATGGCCGTTTCAAAGTCTTACGAAGGAAGGATAAAGTGTTTTTCCTTGACATCAATGGTAAACGGGTATCTGTATCTATTGATAGGTGCAAACCTGCCTTCTTTCTTAACACTGAGGACTTGCAACTACCTCAAACCAAGAATGAAACACCTGCTACTGTGGAACCTAATGCAACAGCTCCAACACCTGCTACAGTGGAACATGATCCAACAGCTTCAACGCCTACCCAGCCATCTACACGTTTTGGTCGCAAAGTTCATCTTCCAACTAGGTATCGTTGACACTGGAAGGGGAGTATGCAGCGACCTTACAGCTCAACAAAACGACTCCAAAACTGAACTGAATTGATCTGTTATTATTGTAGCGTGCCTGTTTTACCATGTGTTGTAGTTTTTGGAAGCTTACCTCTTAATTGCTCATTTAATCTTTAAAGTTAATAAATGTTTATTGTTATTTAATTCAAACCGTGTTGTAGTGAAGAATGCCTAACCACGCAACGCGGCAAACCTAACAAGATTGATACCAGATGTTGAAAATTTGATATCATAGCGCTAGAAATTAATCCCTGCCATTAAAATCATTTTTTTTTTGCTGCCTAATCATTTTATTTAACAGCTTTATTTATTAACCCTCTAACCGGATAGCACGGAAAATTCCGTCAGTGTAAAGATGCTTCGAAAATGGACTGCACGTATTTTTCTGCCTTCAAGTAACGTTTTCAAAAGCGGATTAGCCACACTTTTCTGAAATCCTTTCCCCTTTTTAAGGTTTAACAACTTGAAAGATAATGAGGGACGGAGGAAGCAACACAGCAGGAGTTTTATGGCTCGCAGGGAACCCCGTGTTTTGACCCTTCAGCAATCGTAAAAAATCGAGGGGAAATTTCTTTAGACCCCAGGAAGTGTTAATTTGTTTTACCTCGTTTTTTTAAAGTTTTGTAAAGTCCCAACGCATAAATAAAATATGTTACAATTCCCTTTTGGTTTCATATTAATTTGAAACTGTAACAAGTTGGGGCGTGTCAGTGCAATCTGCTATTTTATATAGTTAGACAAATTATCTTTTTTTAAGTATATTCTTTCTCTTCATTTTTCTTATTTTAATCAAAGATTTTAGTTTTTGACACATGATTATTTTATTATAAGATACCGAAAAAATTAATAAAACACCAAACACTTTAAAATTTGGAACCTTTTCAATTTTCCAACCACTAAAAATGAATAAATTTAAACTTCATCAAATCATTTGAAACATTTTCTTACACTTTGATAAAAATAATAACGAAAAAAAAAAAACTAATTAAGATTTATTAGTTTTTTTTTTTTTTTTTTTTTTTTAGATTTCAAAGCCTAAGTGTTCAGGGAAATTTAAGTACAGTGTGTGTGTGTGTGTGTGTGTGTGTGTGTGTGTGTGTGTGTGTGTGCCTGGTTATATATTGTTAAAATACACCGAATTATATTTGAATTTTAAGTGCTTAAACTTCAGTTTAAATCAAGGACAACATGAATGAAGATTTTCACACATTTTTTTTATAACTTGAATGTTTGAATAAATGGTAATCAAAAATATACGGAAACGTTTACAGTAGACATTAATGCATATAAATAAACATAAAAATCAATTTTAAATTCGAGCTATTGAAAAACATTCGAATTATATATTGTTCAAAAATATCTATTTATACAAAATACCTCAACATTTATCTTTTTTAAAGGCTAACTGAATAAGTAATTAAAATCTGGATATTTTTTGAAATCTCGACCTTATAAAGTTAGAAATTTTATGTTAGAAATTCCATTTGAAATTTCGAAAAAAAAATGCATCGCGCAGTTAAAAATTATTTACCATAATTTTTAGCAATTGTTTGAGTATAATAAAAATTTCAAATTTTATTATATAGCTTCTTTAGTATCTTTTAATATATTTCGGCCACGGTAGCCGAGTGGTATAGGTATCGGAACGTGGCTTGCTTTGTCACGAGTTCGAGCCCAGTACCACTAAAGACCCGCCGTGTAGGGCAGCGATGCACGTTAAATCTGTCGAGAGCTGAAACGTCCTCCCGTTGGTGTGGTTTGGTAGTTAGGAGAGGGGGATGCCAGCTCAGGTGTCGTCCACGTCACTTGACCATGGTTCAAAATTACGTGGTCCGTCGCCAAAAGCCCTCGTGTAGCTGAACAGTGCGTCGTTAATATTCAATCATTCATTTAATATATTTCGAAGATTTCATACAATTCAGTTGAAAACCGCATGCTAAGAGCAAAAAATATACTAAAAAAATTGATGAATATACAATTACAATAAATTCTTACATAGAAGCAAAACTGAGAAGCTAAAGCGTTGGAATGAAAATTTTTGAGTATATCTGAAGTAGTTTTCGAAATATTTATTTTAAAGTTTAGAAAATTTGTCTGCGTTATGTTATACTTAATATTAATTAAATGGTTAAAATAATATGTTAATATTAGTCATGTAATCGTTTGATGACACATTCATATACTAATAAAAATTATCATGGTCATTGATGCGAATGTCAAGAATTTTATGTAATTTTAAATTCAGACATTAAGATATTGATGTAGAAAATATAAAAAGACCATCTAAAATACATGAAAAATGCAGTTTGCTATAAAATGATCTTGACAAACAAAATCCGGCATTTTCACTTACTATGGCAGAGCCGGCTTAGTCAGGGGCAATCTGGAAAAACAGAGAGAGAACCGCGGTTTTGATGGATGCCGCTCTAGCTTTTAAAGTTCCCAGGAAAAATTATATATATATAAATTACAAATGCAAAAATAAATCTTGTAATTTTCCATACATTTTTATAACAACGAATTGTGGAATTGGCTTCCAATGCATTGTTGTGTTTGACAATATGTAAGGTAACCAACCCTACTTTAGATAGATTTGTACTACTTTTTCGTAACCGTATTCCTTTTAAAATTAATTCGTGCAGCCAAAATACACCTTTTGCACCCTTAAAAATTTATGTTAACTATAACGGTTAATTTTAATTTATGCAACTTGTGAAATGTTCATAACTAACCATTTCCATCTAAATAGTTTACATGAAAAAAAAAGTTTGGACTCCCTCATTCATTAGGGATTTATATAAGATTCTAACATTAAATTTTATTTTTCACCGAATAAGATCGAGTGGTAGTGTATCGTGCTTCCACACCACAGGTCTGGGGTTCTCTTAACGGGCTGTGCAAGGTCGACTCTGCCTTTCATCGCCGCTACATTGGGTCGATAAATGAGTACCAAGCTTGCTTCGGGTCTTAATCACTGAAGGTCTCTGTTCAGACAGACCACCAAATCGGGACATCTGTTCATGCACCTCAGCGTCCAATGGTCACGTGTATTATGATGGGCACAGTAGTTCCTGGCCCTCATGGATTGTTGTGCCACTGAGTTTGAGTCTTAAGTTTGAGGATTACCTCATTTTGGGGATACCCCTTAGATAAACATGTATTTCCACTCATTTGCAATTAAACATTTTTCTTTCAATTACGTTTATTTCAGAAGGAAGTTTGATTTTTCAAATGTATTTGCTTAATAACATGTATATTTGTGTATTATATTAAAAATTTGATCAATCCAAAATTACATGTTTTTAGCTCTTCTAAAAGCTTTTAGGATTTTACAACTGATCTTACAATCCATATACGTTTTATAGTAGTATATTTAAAAATGATAAGGACATTTTTACGACTGTGTGAGCTGTTATGCCTCGTTTATAAATATAAAAAATTGCATTATGCTACAGTTTTTAAAATGTACAGAAATAAGTGGAGAAACAGGATACTTACATATTATGAATATTTTTTACTGCAGTAAGATATATTTATATTTCAGTTTCTTTACAATTTGAATAGAAGTTGTAAGCCATTTTGCGAATAGTTTGATATTGAGTATAAACCCATAGGCTGTTTAATATTGTAAAGTGTTTTACTTTGATACCAGCACACATTAAAATAAGGCTCATTTGCAGTTATATGATCAGCTTCAGTGATATTTAAATTTTCAAAAATAGTCTACACGTACGAAAACATTCTTTCACAACCGCACACCACATCTCTCTCTCTCTCTCATACTATATCTTCCCTACAGCAGGAAATATTTGTGTATACTGAAAAATTTAATACAGGATACATTTCCAAGTGTTAAATTTGTTTTTAAAATTTGGTATGAATACATTGTGGAACTGTCGGTTAACTTCACTGAACAAAATTGTTTTAAGTGTACTGTTTTGAAAGACAAGATTAATTAGGGAGAACTTTTCTCACAATAGAATTTGTAATGACTGAATTGTGTGAAAATGTAGTTATCGATGTGTGACATTTTTCCTTGTAATAAAAGAAACAGAAAGATAAGAAATTTAACTTGAGTAGAAAATGGTTAGAAGTACTGTCATGCGCATTTGAAGAAGTATATCCCCCATTAAAATTAAAAATTATTGACTGAATGTGTGTTATGTCCATCACAAATGCCGATGTAAAAAAGAGATTTTTATTTAATACAAGGAGTTCGAAAAGGAGAGCACTAGGAATGAAAATTTAGATTTTTTCCGAAAAATATTTAGTTAACATAAAAATATCATTTATATGATTTAAATTTAAATAAATTAAAAGTATTGAAATCATTTTTTATGTTATTCTAAATTAAAAATATAATTGAATAGAGAAAGATCTGTTTTATAATATATATATATGCACCATTGTCTTATTGTTTAAAAAAAAGATAGGGCCTTTACTCTTTTTACCTCATAACTTTTTTTAAAAACAGGAAAGTGAGCGCGTTTTCTTACTCTCATATTCAAAAATATATACAGGATGCTTTTTTTTCTAGTTCAAATCGCAATACCAAAATATTTTTTTTTAATTTTTAAAAAATGACAGAAAAATAAATTTTGTTTGAAAAAAATATAACTATTTTTCAACTTTTAACACGCCATTTATTTCATGTTTTTTTTTACCCTGCATTTTAATTTAATTTTACTGTGACTGAATCTATGGGGAAAACGACAGAGTGGAACTACGGTTTTCATACAAGATTGCCCAAGGCAACAACAGCTAGCTGTAAACGATTGCTATCCTGGTTCTTACTGATTAAAGACGCCGAACCAAGTCATAAAGTTGTCCCCTTTCGACCTCCCAAGTTTTAAAAGGGGGAAAGAATTGAAGTCTGTTGCATTTTTGAAGGGAATAGCAATATAAGAGTAAAACGTTTTCGGAATAACTTTTCAGGAGGAAGGTATCCAGGTAGAGGGTTAATTAACTTATTTATTATTAATTTAATTAGTTAACATGTGCTTTTTAAATTTTAAACTCTATAATTCACTACAGTTAGATTTAAATCTTTAAAGTAAATAGTAGTACCAGCTATCAAAAATACATTTAAGTTGATTTATTTGAAAACAATTCAATATTAATTAAGCAGGGGTCTACCTCAAACCAAAAAACATTACAAGGGGTTTATGAGACAAAAAAGTTTGAGATTCTCTGTATCAGACAATGGTGTGCACGCGCATCGGTGTCGTGACGGTATGCGCGCATCTGTGACGGTGTGCGTCACATCCATGACGGTATGCGTCACATCCGTGACGATATGCGCGTGCATCGTAAAATTTTGCCCTCATCATTTTTCCCCTACGTGCCAAAAGAAGTATAACTTCAAAAATCCTAAATTTCACAACAATGTCTTTTTTAAAATAATTCTGTTTTTTCTGTCAAGGTTCACAAAGTGAATGTACAGTTCAATATCATAACGTGTAACGTTCTTGTATTTGGTTGAAAGTTCTTTCAAAATTCTATCACGTCCTCCGTGTGCAATAGCCAAATGAGCTTCATGAAGTACTTAAAATAACTCAGAATTCATGATATAATACTGCATAGAAGTACTTCCCCACCTTTATATCCCCGTGGACCGGTCACCGTTTGATAATTTTACCGCGGCCCGCTGAGGGTGGAACGTTGTTTATATTTTTAATTGTTTTGATTTAATAATTTAATTGTATTTAAACATGCCATCAGAATAAAATTTAATTATTCCAAAAAATGAATATAAAGTGATTTTAGATGAAATATAGAGTAATTTAATACACCTTGAGTGGCTCGATACCATCTGATCCATGGACTGGTGGTTCGGAACCATTTTGTATTGTACTGACGCCTTCTTTAACAGGTTACATGAGTTTACTTTTATTTTCACCAAACATCACATCATAGCTATTCAGCAACCAATAAGCCCTGGATTCCTATTTAGTAGGCCTTTTGACTTTTTGTGTATCAGTTATTAACAGCTTGTACGTAGTTTCAATTAAAAAAAAAAAACCTCTTTTTTTGCAGCATTAACTCGAATTTTGGCAAGCTCGTCGTCGAATAGTTGTTTCATGTTTATAGACCGGATTCAGCAATCTTTTAGCTGTGGCGTGTCAAAAATCAATCTACCAATTATGATTCAGCATGCCACACAGTAGGATATTTTTTAAACAATTCTATTCCCGCGATAATGTATGCAGAATTAGAGAATAGAGTTCAATTATATAGATTTACGGCTTTATCACACATTCATTTTGCATCAATTAAAAATATATCCTAACATAAAAAAATAAACAATATTTATATCCTAAAATTCAAATAAATGTTTAAAAAACATTGAAATTGCTCAATTGTGAAGTTATTAACAATAAACGCACAATAATTATAACAGATTATTCGATTCACACATTCTGAAACATTTAGCATTATTTTCAACAAAGCACACCGTGAATATACAATTTATTGCACTTTTTTTTTATTATAAGTATTTTAAAAGTAGCCAATAATTTATAAACAGCCAAATATAGCAACCCAACAGAGGAGTTTGAATTCCAACACCACAAAGGCAAAAGGATAGATTTTTCAAAAATCCTTTCACTTTCATTCCTCATTACTTCCATAAAAGGGCAAAAATTTATTGCATTGTAGTCAAAATTTGTATTCAAAAGCCTTCTTTTCGAAGATTCACCCTTAAAAATTTTGCTAGTTTCTTGTGGAACAGTTTTAGAAGGCTTTGGATGGTGCCAAGTTTGTAGCCGTTCAGTCGATGCATAAAATAACTAATTTCTGACGTAATCTTCAATTGCATGAAGCAAAGCAAAGACATGTTTACAATATGCAGGAGCACTCCCTGCAGGACAAGTGCATTTTGCAGTGATTATCTGAAATTAGAAAGAAAGAGCATTTATATTTTAAACAAATAAATTGTAAAATTAAAAATTTTAAGCATGCATAAGGTGTTTCATATTTACATACCATTCCGCTGAACAATAAACTGGCAAATATGTTTTAGAATTTGTGCCAAAGTTTATTAACAAAATGAATACTTCATTTTCCAAATCGATAACTCCATAAACCAAGAAGTTGAGAAAATGATGAAATATTGTGTGTGTATTGTTTTTTAAAATTCCTTTTACATTACAAATTTAAAAAATATGATGTAGACTATCACTGTAGGTGCATCTGCCATCTAATGACATACAGAAAGCATAAGGTAGAATATACTTGGATTCAATGTTATTTTTCGTGATCAAGGAGTTTATCCATTTGACAAGTGAAAGAAAATTAGTAGTTCAAATTCAGTATTCCAATAATTTTTCTTACTGAAAAACTTCATCATATAAATATCTGTTTTATTAGATTTTAGCAAAAAATAAATAACTATTCTGTTTCTGCGTATTTGTGCTGCAATTATTTGTTGAAAATTTTTCATTCATGAAACTAAAACAATTTTCAGATTTAATGCAATGGCTAAAAAGAATTAGTTGTTTAGTGAAATTGTTACTATAGAAGAAATATTTCCTTTTAATGCATTCCAATAAATTTAGAATTAAATGATAAAGAAGCAATAATTATACAATCATACGTTATTTTGAAATACAATGTGTTCAATCAAGCCATAAAACTGTACAAGATTAAAGCTTGATAATGCATATTCTTTAAAATGGAAAATAATGTTATTCACATCCAAAGCTGTTTTAAAAAAATTATCAAGTTATTAATTTATGATAAATAATGTTTAATATATTACTACAAAATACTAAATATTCATTTAGTAATTTACGTTTTTTAGATGTTTACAGAAGCTACTGATTTAACTTTTTAATCCATAACATTCTTTTGATTTATTTGATGATAAAATTTTTTTTAATATTATTAAAAATTTCTTTTTATTTCAAAAATAGTGAGTAAAATCAAGACAAACAGTTATCTAATTAACACAGTTTTACAGATTATATAAATAGGAACAAAAAATAATTCATAGCTCACCTGACAAGTTGTTCGAATTTCCACAGAAGGCTGGTACGTAACTCGCTTTTTCATCTCCGCACGGACTTTGCAATTAATAACAAAATTTTCGTTAGAAGCGTTGTCCGGTTCGGTGAACGATATACTACTCACAAATCCGTCATTAAACAACTTTTGACCTTTGCCCATTCTAAATAGCATGCTATTATTTCCAGTGATTTGGGAAAAAGTATCAGCGTAAGCATACATATGATGACTTTGAAAGTTTTTCAAGTTTAATGGTCGCTGTTCTATACTATGAGCCATTCTTGTGTGCAAATAAAAACGATAATAAACTAAAAAATAACGAAGAACTAAATATAAGTATACTAAAAAATAACCTAAAATATTAATAAATATATAAATACTGTAAGTCACCAGTATCAATAGGCTTGGCACATTAACACTAAATAACACAACTATACTGAACTACAACAAAAATTACACTAAGAACAATTATTTAAATTACTTCCTACGTAATTATTAAACTAGGATAATGCAAAAATATAATAATAACTAATAATTGCTAAGAGAAAATGTTCGCACAAAATATATAAACAGCTCACGCATAGGCAAAAGCACACATTAAAGCAACACGCGGGAAATGTTTTTATCCTTCCCATGTGACTAAGGCTAGTCGCCACATAATAGCGAATCAACCTCATAGGAATAGGTGCCTCCAACGAAATCGATCATTACTTGTCCGGCCGTATTAGTTCCTTTTATTTATCAAACTTAAATCAGATCTCATCTTCTTAGCTGGTTTGTTGTTGCGGAGCACTTATGAAAATAAGCTGCACGATCTTTTAGGGGATCATATAGCCTTTGTTGCTCCATATCCCACAAAACCTGAACTGAACTGAACTGAACTAAGCTGCACGTTTTCTCAATCTAACTGCTGTTTACTTCTAAACATCGATGTTTTTTTTGGATTTTTGTTAATATTTGACAAAGACTTCTAGATTTCATCGAGTTAGCTTGTGATTAAATTAGGGTTGATTTGTCTAGAGTTGGAGAACTTAAATATTTTTAATGCACTAGTTTCCTATTAGTTGTAGTTGCGGCAACTTATGAACTGAATTGAATTCCTTTAGGATTCTTTAAAAAAATGATCGAAATAAACATATATTTTATTTGGTAAAAGGACATTTTGATAATATCCTCCATTTTAAAGACTTTTACGTACAATTTTTCCTTCGCATTCTGAAATGCAATTGCATCCGTTCATGTGTGTGTAAGTAAAGTTTTTTTAGATTTATTTGAAGCGATGACAATGGTTGTAAAGATTTACATAAGTTTTGTTCTGCTAACAGTTTTCCTATTCAGGTGCTTTTAAGTTGCTGTACTAATGTAATAAAATAAAAACTCTTCTATCTCGGAAGAATATTTTTGCAACATAATTTCGGTACTTACGTATTAGCGTCACTGCAGCCGAAATTGCTCCACGAGAATCCTTCTTCAAATAAACTACGCCAAAATCTTCGTTGTTCTGAAATCTTGGTGCGATTCGCGGTGCACAAATTTTTCTGCAGTGACGCTGATACGTAAATACCTATAATTTCTTACATAATGCCTATTTATGTTTCAGGTTAGTATTAAAATGCATTTTTGACCCATGACATCCATGTGTAATTTTCAATTTATTTAACGCGTTGAAACATGATGCGCATTGACAATCATGATTTATTATTGTACTTATTTGATAACCTTATATATTACCTAAGAAATGATTTATTACTGCATTAATTATTTATCCTTAGGAATCTCATCTGTAATATATATAGGCTTCTTTATTTTAAATTAATATATGATTCTAAATTTTCTTTGTTCTTCCTTTTAAACTTGTTAAAAGGAACAGCATTAAAAATTTTTGGAACTTAGTGACTGGATATTCACAACTTAATGATAAACGTCTTCAAGCTGGAAATAATCACTAAATAACACATGGGGGAAAATCATAAAATTTGAGATAATGAACTATTATTTAATTATTTACAGCAGTCAATCAACAGGTTTCCTTTTTTTGTTTTTTTTTTGTAACTCTTAAGGGATTTGATGAATGCTTTGTCATCAACAGTTCCCAGATTATGAGATTTATGTCAATTATATCTTATAAGTAAATGTTTTGAAATTAATCTGATGTCTATCTTTTATCCATTTTTGGCATTTAGAAATTGTGCCAAATAGGCCATTGGTGTCCAGTAATTTTCTATCAATTTAATCGCTTATTATTACGTTACTGTTTAAACATGCCAAAAATTTACTACTATTTGGCATAAAAATCCATATGGGTATCAAATTAGTACCACCACTTAATATTATGTTTGATTTTATTTTCTGTATATTAGTATCCTTGATGTATTTTGAATTGCTTATTTTGAGTATTGTTGCTAATTGGAAAATATAAAATGTATCTAAACAATTTCATGTAGTATATACTGAAACATATATACTACAATATACATTTCATGTATAATTGTAATATATATGTATGTGTACATTCTAAGAAAATTGAATGTTTATATTGTGTTTGATAATTTCTATCTTGTTAATTCTTGTACTTTTCTAAAAATAATTTTTATTGTTTTAGTTTGTTTCATGAAAAATAGTGCAATACTATGAATGACTGTGTAGCTGCTAATAAGGTAAGACACAATGTATTTAATAGCTAAAAAATACTAATAAAATATCTTTACTGAGAAATTTTGAAAAGTTACTTTAATATTTTTTGAAAAATTATTTTTTACAAATATCAATATCCTAAAATCTGGTGTATAATGCACACTGTTGTATAAGCCATACTTTCAAACTGCAACTTTTAATTTTTATGTGCACCTTTATATACAAAGCCATATAATGTGCCATATAATGTGCACCTTTTTTTACAAAGAAACTTGAAATGTGCATGCACATTTATGCTTTGAAGTTCTTTATTCGAGGTACTATTCCAAGCTTTGAAAAAAAATAGTATACTTCTAGAACTACATCCCATTAAGTTCATAAAGAATGTCATTTCCTTTAAACAGTATTTTGATCTATGTAGAAGTCTGATTTTTTTCTATGCTAGTCGTTTTTTATTTTTATTGCTCTCATTCTTGTACTCTGTGTATAACGTACACTCTTAAATTTCTGTTAATTTTTGTCTTAAAAGTGCACGTTATATGCCGTATTTTAGGGTACATACATTTAATTTAAATAATTTTTGATTTTGATAAAAGTTTTTTCCATTTCTCAACTTTTTAGTTTGACTATAAAAAAAGGAAAAAAAGAATGTTTAATAAAATCCAAAATAATATATGTTAATGTTACATGTTTGTTTTCTGTTCTGAAATAAGATATGAGTAAGATTAAGAAACTGTTAATATTTTTGTGCATTACCTTTTTGTTTGTTTTATCATACAGTATTTTTTTTCTTTGCATATTGCAGGAAATGAATTGGATAAAGGAAAAGAACGAGACTTTTATTACAAGGAATATTGAGAGACTGATGGTAATTTCTAAATTATTCCAATTAATATCTTAATACATTGTATTACAAATTTATGTAGTTTGGTTTTATGTGATAATTTTTAAATTTTTGATGCTTTCTGAAATGTTAGGGGGGAAAAGAAACGTGCATCTCCCATTCAAATACTAAGTTAGTTTCTTTAACATGCAATTAACTTGGGCTTCTAATTTTTTATATTTCTAAACCATTTTGTCTAGCTTTTTCAAAAGTAAAGGGAAAATATATTCATAGTGAATATATTTATGTATATTAAAGCTTCTGAGAGTTTAAAATGTTACTTTATATTTTAATTTCATTTTCTAATTGTAAAGTATTTTTTATTTATATTATCAATATGTATCCCAGGTTTGTCTAATTTTAAATTTTGATTAAAATATATGAACTTTTTCTTGTTTTGAACCTTGAAACCAAAGTTATGGGTATAAAGTTTTATTTTAAACTCATTTCCAAAAACCCTTTATTTTTTGCTATGCATTATTTAAAAAAATTACCTAAAAATTATCTTAAATAACATTTTAAACAAAGTTAAAAACTCGTATTTTAACTGTAAATTTTTTTATTGATTTTAGTAATTCAAAATCATTTATTTGTGCGAACTTTGATTAAAAAAAATTTAGAAACATGTGTTTACATTTTGTGTTTATAAGAAACATGAAACAGCATTTTATATATGTATTTACAAGTTCTCACTTTTTACTGTCCTATCAAAAAATTTTTTGATTTAAAAAATAATAAGTTTCTGTTCTTTGTAACATTTATAATATTTAAGAAAAGAAATACTTATTGTAAAAATGAGGTAAATTTGTAAAAGCATGACATTTCTTTAGGTATCTAGATTCAAGTCAAGATATAGATGTCAGATCGGTATTGCACTTCCTCCGATCTATTCCTGATTAACATCGGACAACAGTAGGTATTATCTTTGATATCAAGGATTTTACTGACTTGAGTGATTTTTTTATTCCAATCCTTCGAGGACAAATTCTGTTTGGTTAATCTAATATATTCAGATTTTACAGACGAATATTTGAGGTTATGTAATATTTTTCTAGAATTTTTTTAAGTCTGTATATATTAAATTCATAAAGATTTATTTCTATAGCTTTATTTTTGTATTGATATGGTCATTGTTGCAAGAAGTTTAAGCTTTTTGTAACATGAAATTTGCCTTCCTGTTTTGATTTTTGTGTATTATTGAATCATTTTCTTCATAGAATTTAAACTCATTTGCTTTATTTATTTTAAGGCCATCATCATATTTGGTTAATGAACAGTTCTCAATTTCAGAACAATTCTTATAAAAAAATCAGTAAAATATTAACAGTAATTTCCTACATAGAGCAAAATGTTTTATAATTGTACTTAATTGTTAACAAGCTCATTAATCCATCTATTTGTACTTATTGATTTATTTATCCTGGTGTAAAATATGTTCTATAAATTATCTTTTATATTGTGCTGCTAAATGGGTGTTTTACATTGCATCTTAAAAGATAAAATTGTGTAGTTATCAAATGTTTCTAAATTTTTTTAAGATATGATGTGGCTGACACAACATTGAAATTTATGAAAATTAAAAAGATATTTTATCTGAAAATATATGCAGTTTTGTCTGACTTTTTTCAAAGACAAAATTAAACATTACGAATTTTTTATGATATTAATTTTAAAAATTAAGAATATACTTTTAAATTAGCATTAATTTCTATGTTATTCATTTGTGTGTGTGTGTGCAATTCTATGTGATTTTTCATGATGTGCATTATAAAAAAAAAGTTAGAATTAAAATAATTTTGCCAAAATATATTTTTTTTTTGATATTTCACTTTTTATTACCTTGATAATACTATAAAATAAATTAACAGCTCATTTATTGAGTCGAAATAATTTGAATATAACAATGTTTTGTGTGAAGATAAAAAAAGTAATGAATAACCTCCATAAAATTTTGCACTAAAATTCGGATTTTTTCAGTACTACTATAGCTTAAAATGACATATACTCTTAAATGAGGAAGCTGGTTGATATGAATGATTTGTCACTAAAAAATTAACTCTTTATCTTGTGATAATAATTTTATTTCTTTTCTAGGATTTGCTCAATGAATTTGGTAGAAATTTGGAAGATGCTGGTATGTAGAATGATTTTTTGCATTTGACGCATCTATACATTTAAATAAAAATGAAGTGTCTGTTTGTAATTTGAAATTAAAAGCACCCTTTTGGTTGATTTGTCGAATCAGGCGCCTCTCGCGCCAAGTGTTTTCTCGCCAAATCGATAAATGCGCCAAATCTGGTAACCCTTCTGAATTTGTTTTCCAGTGAAGGAGAGTCGTTTTTAGGCAAAAGTTTGAGCATGCGCAGTAGATTTCTTTCATTTTAACAGTTTTAATGATATCGCGGCAAGTTAGTGCATTCGTAGTCCTTTTTTTTTATTTTTATTTTAACAGTTTAATTCTTCAACGGTCTTTCTCGCGCATGAGCAGAAAGCTTTTATTACTTTAAAAATTCCGTTAATGAGGAAACGGTTATTTCTTTTGCTCCGGTTGGGAGAGCTGTGTTCGGCTTCGTTTTGGGAATTACTTTTTACAGGTAATATTTTTATTTCTTTCTCCACATAAATTTCAAAAGATTGCCATGATGTCCAGCGATGCTCTTAGGATTAATTTGAATGAATGCATGAAAAATTACGATTACAATTGTTAAAGGTTTTTTTGCCAAGTTGCCTGTGCTTGGAAAGAAAGCTGTTTTAGAATGGTGCATGTGTGAAAGAAGGTTTGATTGGATCATCGTATGTATGTCCGAAATGTGGAAAAAGTATGGAATTGAGAGAAAGAATGGGTAAGAAAGTGAATGATCGTTTTTGAATGGTACTGCCAAATTCAGTCGAGTGTGAAAGAGGATACCCATCATGTGTTTAGGAGTGTAAGGAAATTGTTTTGGTTTGAATTGAGTAATATGGATTTGTGCACCATTTTGTTAGTGATGAAAAAATAAAAATGTTTTGGAAGGTGCTCTCAGAAATATGCAGTAGCACACTGGTATAATTTCAGTAGGCAACTCGTCATAAATGTCGGAAATAGCAACATTTTTTAAAGGTAAGTGAAATTATTTCCATTTTTAAATGCTTTATTTTTGCAGCGATTTTCAGTTTCAAAACTTTAAAATGCTACTTTTTTAATGATTTTCCTTCCTCCATCTTGAATTTCACGCTCCGGCGTTGCGTGTTGTGGTAGGGTTGCAACTCCGAAACACAACACGCAAAAACGCGCCAAATTGGCGATTTTTCAAAATTTGGCGGAAAGGCGCTCGATTCGACAATTTCACCAAGCTTTTTACTAAATGCATTTTAAAGTACGTACTTAAATGAAAAAATCAATTTTTAAAATTTTTGTCTGTCAGTCTGTTTGTTCTGGCTAATCTCTGAAACGGCTGGACTATTTTGATGAAACTTTCAGTGGCAGATAGCTAATGTTATAAGGAATAACTTAGGCTACTTTAATTATAGAAAGAAAAAAAAATAGGGTTCCGCAAAAATAAAATTAAAACGAATGAAATGGTGGACAATATCTGTTTCAAATAGGGATTATTTTTATTCATTAAGGATTATTTTTAGTCAATAGGGATTGTTTTATTTCGCGAGCCTTCTGTCTCAACGTTTCTAGCAGTTATATCAAACTTTATTGTTTAATTAGGTTACTGACACTTGCGATTTTTCCCGTTCATGTCTGATACTAATGAATTTAACAGTCAATACACCATCAACACTGTCAAAGGTCATGCATCTTTCTTACCCCTTGCTTGCGGCTTCGTTTGTGTTCGTTTCACAGTACCTAGTCTTCACCCCATCGACAGTGTCAAAGGTCACGCGGCCCTCTCCCCCTGCTTGCAGATTCATTTCCCCCTACTGCTACTTAGACGTGTTTTGAACTGTTGCATTCAATGCTGATAATCATTCCAAAAAATGATTTCATTCTCTCTCAAGAACACTGAGCAACATCTATTTTTCCATAACATAGACAGCATTTAAACTTAAATTAGGAAGTTTTGGGGTTTTAAGTCATTTGACTTCTCACGAGGCTCCGCTTTTAAATAGAGGTAAGCCAATTTCATACCTCTATTGTTTATTTCATTGCCAAACACTGCAATGATTTTACAGTCCTCACCCCATCGACAGTATCAAAGGTCATGCGCCCTCTTACACTCACTCAAAACAAAAAAGAAAACAAAAAAAGAAACATTGATTCACAAAGTAGAAGAATGATATTATACTTATAGCATAGGTATTTCTTTTACGTGGAATATATAATTATTAAGTTTTCGTAAACTCTGCGAATTGAATAAACACTTTTTTGGTAAGTCGCCAGTAACAGCTATTTAACGTAAAATAAAGGCATCAGAAAGTAATATTAACGTATCACACATCCAGATACAAATTTACATTATTTTAATGCGTTTGTTACACAAAATTTGTGTAAAAATGTGTTAATTTTGCTGAGAAGAAGGAAGGTGTTTTCACAAAAATCGATCCTTAAGAGTTACGGGGCTTTATAAGTAAAAAAAAACTTTTTTATCAGCTATTATATCTACAGACTTAAAATTTTGCAAACATGGTTTTTTTGTTCAGCCGAGATATGCAAAAAGCTTTTTTCTTTTTGTTTAATTTACAATTCACGTAAAATTAACTCATTAAAAACTTCTTTATCCTTCAGTCTGTATTGCTTAAATTTTCATTTCACCCATGCGAAGAATGGGTATACCAGCTAGTAACTACATAAAAATAATAATTTATAAATCTGTATTGTTTTGTTAAGCATGCATGCAATAATTCTCTATTTTTAAACATTCTTTTGATGGATTTTCTTGAATTTATGATAATCTTGAACCCTTCAAGCATGCTACTTTTTTTAACAAATATTTTAGAGATAACCTTGAGTAATAATCCAATTATAATCATCATAATTGACTTATTTAAGTCTAAAAAACTCAGAATTAACTATGAAAGAATTTTAAGTTAGTGCACAGAATGATTTAGTGAAACTTAAAATTTTGTTTCCTTTTTCATATTCTTGTAAATTATTATTTTTCTTATCCTACACCTATCTTCAGCATCTCTGCCATTAGTCAATGAGCAGCCCTATAAAATGATGAAGCTAAAAAGAATTAAAATTTGCTTCCATAGGGTTGTCTACAAAAAACATCAAAACAATAAAGCAGTGTCTGAAGTGGTCACCAACCATTTCATTCTGGTAGCATAGAGGGCAAAAAGCAGATTCCATTACTCCAATGCGATGTAAATGCTTCTACAAATAGTCATGTCCAGTCAAGTAAACGAAAGCACGCTACTCCAACTGATCGAGGCAGGGAACTGGGGATTCTACCACTTTTGTTCAGCAAGGTGTTCCGCTTTTTACCTGCAGCTGCATCACTATTAATTTGCATTTTACTGTAAATGAGTCTTTTGATGTTACACAGAGGCAAAGGAGAGTCAGGTTGGGATATGAGAGATCCTGCTTTAGCAAGCCTATCTGCTTCCTCATTTCCATAAATGTTACAATTGCTGGGAATCCACTGAAGGGCAATGCTTTCTCTAGACTTCCCAAGTTCAATTAACTTCATTCTACATGAAATAACTAGTGCATTTTTATTATATCTCGAGTTTATTAGAGGCAATATGACAGCTTGAGAATCTATAAAAAACACAATATTGTGTTCATAGCAGCTTTCCAATTCATCGATCTCAATTGATATTGCTGCTGTCCCAAAAATTATTGTCACGTGTAGCCAGCTATCTGTTTAGCCACTCAACTAGTGTATTATTATTTTCTTTTAGCTTCTGTTTGAGTGGCAACTATGTTTTGTTTTTTTAATTAGCAGGTTCTGTTTTGTTTTAAGTTGGAAAACCAAAAGAGAGGGGTGAATTCAGTTGCCTTTACATGGTGCTTCTGTTTAAACTAAGCGACTGATAACTTATAGTAGCCCTTTTTGATGAAGTGAAGATTTGGTGTTAAGTACTTTTTTGAGGGTATTTGAAGTGATTTGAGCTGCAATGAATGAAAAAGTCTTAAGACTAGGACTAAACCAGTTTTTAAGATATCTTTCTGGAATGCTGGTGGTTTAACAAATGACAAATTCGCCAAATTGAAGACTATTGTTTTAAATAATGATTTAGATCTACTGGGCATTGTTGAGAGTTGTGCTACCACAGATAATGAGCAATATTTTAACTGGTTACCAGAAATTTGAGCTAAAGTGCTCTAGACAAATTGCTTCAGGCATTATTGTTTTTGTTAAACTTTCCCTAAAGGCAAAATTAGTTGCCTCCCACTAAATGACTACTGATGATAGTTTGGAATTTGTACAAATGCATTTTTGGAGACAAGATATACATATTACAGTATTCTTCCTGTACAATCCCCCAAATAATATGCCTGACTTTTACAGTAGTCTGTTTAATTGGGATAGCAAATCCCTCATTCTTAGAGATTTTAATGCACCATCAACTTGATGGGTTATATGGCAACAAGCTGTATTGGTAGCATAATTGAGAATCTTATTGACTCAAATCTTATCAATTTTATTGAAAATGAAGAAAATTCTCCAACTTTGTTGCCCTTTGGTGGAGGTGTCTCTCATCCCAATTTACTTTTGACTCACCCAACTTCGTCAGATAAAGTCCATCATAAACTAGTTGATAGTCCAGGCAGTGTTGGACATAAATTCTATTTGCTAGAATTATACAATATGGACTTTCTTACAGGGAGCCTAGACGGACTTACTGGAATCTCAAAAATGCAAATTGGACTAAATTTGAAAACCTATCTAAGTTTTGATTGATTCTTTGGTCATGCCAAATTTTGAATATACTTCAAGACTTTTTATCTTGCTGTACTGAAATGGGCCTCTCTTTGTGTCCCAAGAGTACAGCAGATCAAATATACCCCTTTTTAGAATAAAAATTTACTAAAACTTCAGAAAGACAGATGAAGCAAGAGAGAGAGGGCTCCCAACTCTGGACTTAGTGAGGACTTCTTATCTTTGTGTAAAGCATGGGCTATTTTAAAGAGATCAATTATTGAAGCTAAATGTTCTTCATATAAAAGTTTCCTGGAAAAATTGGACTTTAGAAGAGATGGTATAAAAGCACATAAATTTTTGTCTTGTACATTATAAAACAATGGAAACACTGGGATTGAACCATGTCCCTAGATTTGCTAATATTCACATTGTTCACTTTTTCCCCACACTTTATTTTTCTCGGTTAATTTGCCTCACCTACTGAAAGCTACTAGAACATTCTTCAATCATATGATTTCCAGGTTTTGATAGCCAAGTTGGTCAGATTTGGTAACTGATGCATTATTGCATCATTTTGCTATGAAATGTGTCTAATGTGGTAATTTTTAGGAGGAATGGTATTCATAAAATGGGTAAAAGAAAAAAAATAGTATCACACAATGCCTTAGATGGCTCAAAACTATCTTAAAGAATATCCCTGAAAAAGGAATTTAAATAGAGAATTATTACATTTATATAAGTGTTTTTCATGTGATAAGTGTAAATTATATAGTAAAATAAAATTAAATTAATAGATATAATCAAAATAAGTATCATGTGAAAGAAGTTAAAGGATAAGGGGAAATTCATGTGGAAAAATTACATTTTCCCCTTCCTCAGTTTTGAGTAGGTGAACTAGAATCATTTATTCTATTTATTTTATGTTATTTATCTGTATTCTTTTATAATCTCTAGTAGTTATGTAAATTATTTTATGCTTCTCTGTTAGATAATATATTTAATTATTTTTAATTGCCACTTTCAGTTTTTAAAGTTTTTTTTTTTTTTTTGTTATAGGATTATTGACTGATGAACAGAAAAAGAAATTAAAAGAATGTAATGAAACATCTTTATCTTGTGAAGGTAAGTTTTTTCTATTTGTTAATATGCATGAATTATTATTTTGGCATTGTGAAGCTTTTAAAAACACTTCATTGCTTAACCTCTGGATTCTTCTAGAAATTTGTGGAGATATTCACAAATTTCACGCTCTATGATGCATGCAGATTTTTTTCTGGAAGTTTCCGCCGGGTCTATAAGTAGAGCAGTGCTCGCTGCAATGGGTCTGTTTTGATTCAACCAGCGATTAGTGAGCATTGTTTTGACTAGCAATAACTAATTAGCTCGGGTGGGCTTGTGAATAATTCTTTACATACTTGTATTTTAAACACTGATAATTGTGCTGTGGAAGGTGTGAAGACCTCCTGGGATTTATTCTGTGAATATTGCTGCTAAATCCTGTATTTCACAGAGTGGAATTTCGGCAATAAATTCTCATCGCTCTGAAATAACTGTTTTTCTTCTTTGAGACTGATTTGCATAAAATCCTCGAACCCCGATCAACGTGACAATATTATGATCCATAAAACGTAAAAATTATATCTAGGTATTCTATAAGTTGGTTATTGTTAATTTTAATCAAGTAACTTACAAAGAAAAAATACTAAACTTTCAAAGGAAAAATACTAAATTATCAGTATTTAGATAGATAATTGTTATTAATAATATATTGTTTTTCATAAAAATTTAAATATTAGTTAGCTAAACTATTGATAGCCAATCACCTTATTATGAGTCTTTTAATGTATTTATATAAATTACTATTATAATTAATTAAATATTTTTTAAGCATCAAATAAGTATATTATAGTTATATATATAGAACTTTATATCACTTTAAGTTACAAGTAAATTTTTTTAACAGAATCTTAAAAGTATCATCCCAATATCTGTTGAATTAAATGTATTCTCAAAATCATGACTATTTATAGAATAAATACTTTTGTTTCTTAAATAATTTATAAGACCTTAGCTATTTTTAATAATAATTTTATCATTGAGATATATAATATTTTATAAAATAGATTGTTATTATTCATCAGAAATAATGTATGTTTTATAGCTATTAATTATGCTACAGAATTTAATAAGATTCTTATGAAATCTAGGGGTTAATATGATATGTGAAAAATTTCAAGTTCTGGTTGATATATGCCTATATTTTTTTGTATAGAAAGCTAAAATACAATTTCTAATTTCTCTATTACATTGCTCAGATATTAAAGAAATTATATTATTTTGGAAATATGTTTATTAAGCATAATGCTCTCTCTCTATTATAGGAATTTTCGGTTTATTTTTGTTTATGTGTATATGTATAATTAGCAGCTAATTTTTTTTAAAAATATAAGCTGATAGCTTAAAAACTTGTACATTAACATGTTTACATTTTTGTGCAATATATTTTGATAAAGACCCAATGTATAAAGGAGCTGCATGCATGTTAAATAGAGCTCAGAGTCCTACGATTGGCATTGTTAAAGTTTGGACTGTTAGTACCAGCTTGGGTGTCATTCTTGTCACTTGAATTTGGTCCCAAATTATAAGATTGTCATCAATAACTATTCTGTTGTTTCAGAGTGTAAGGTAAATTAAATTAAAATCAAATCAAATTAATATATTTTAAATCTGTTTTTGTTTGAGTAAATCTGTGCAGTTCTACTAAGATTAAACTGAAGTACTATATAAATATTGTAATTTTAGGCTTTTTATTCATTTTTGTTTAGTTTTGAAAGTTATGTTATTCTTTTTGTAGTGCATTAGTAATGAATTATAAATTATATTAAAATTTGTTTTCTTTTTATAGGAAGAAAATATTCTTGTAAGGATACTAACAATATAAATGTTCCATCTTTGGAGGGGCTTGGCCCTTTTTGTACATATTCAAAAGAAATTCATGATGAAAGTTCTGACATATGTAATGAGGATTCACTTATTTATTCACCATCTGAGGAAGTACCAAGAAATATGATTGCTTTTATCAACTCTTATCAAAAGAAACCATATAATAATAAAAAAATTGAACAATCATCAACATTTTCAAGAAATCAACAAGATACATATTCCCATTCTTCCTCAGATGTGTCAAGTTCGGATAAGGAAATGTCTGAAATGCAACTTTCTCTATTCAAACAGACTTGTAATATTCAGAAAGACAAGGATCCTTGCTTAGTTGATGAATTTTCTGTTTCAAATAGTTCTATTGATGTAAATAAATCAAATGCATGCAGGCAAAACTCATGCCTCAAAGAAACTTCTTATTCTGTTAATAGTTCTGTCAAAGACCTTTATCAGACATTGAATACACCTGTGTATTTATTTAATGACTCTTATGACTCTGTTACAGATATTAAAGTTACCTCTGTGCCAGATATAACAGGGTCTTTAGGACAAAACCCTGAACAAATTGAGGAATATAAGGATTTTCTCTCTGAAACGTACAGAAATTTTGATGAATGTCAAAATTCAAAAATACAGTCATCTAGTCCAAAAACATTATCAGATTATAGACCAAGTACATTTTCCAAATCTTTTAGGCAGAATCATTTATTAAAGACTGTCTCTAATTTTGAAAATACATCAAATGGAACTAATAAAGAATATATACTGTCAGCAAAGCATTGTCATGATGGAAGTATAAAATTAGACATAGATATATCTAGATCAATTAAACTTTCATTAAATCCAATTACTTGTCACTTGTCCTGTGAATTTGGGCAATATGATCTGTCTCATAATACTTCAGACTTGACTAATGATTCACGTTCATCTACTGTATTAGATGAATCTTCATTCTCAAGGGAAGTCAATTGGCAAGATTGTTCTGTAAATGAATCCCCAATTAAAAAAAGACTAAAAATATCTGACAAGAATGTATCTGCAGAAACTGAATGTTCTGTATCAAATTCTTTCAATGATATTTCTGATGATTTGAATTTATGTGAAAAAGAAACAGAAAGTGAAGATTCTCAAAGCAATAATTGTAATAAAAATAAATTTATTCATGCATCTAAAAGATTGCCAAAATACATTTCAAAAGGGAGAAAAAGGCCACTTTTGAATCATCAGTTTGATTCGCAGGAAATTAGGAATGAAACAATTCATCCATCTAAATTTTACTTTGTAAAACATCCAACTCCATTTCAGAAAGAAAGTACTGTATTTCTCCATAAAACCCTTGGTGCTTCTTCTGCAAAAGAAAAATGTCTAGAAATTTCTTATTCTAATGAAAATTCAGGTGTACAGAATTTACACAGTCCTAACAAAGTTTTGTTTCAAAATGGAGCAGAATCTAATTCTATGTTTAAATCATCTGTATTTGAAAACAAGAAGAATATAACTAGTCAAGATCTACATTTTGTTGACAAAGAAATATGTGCATCTTCATGTGATACACAAGCAATTCAAAGAGAGTTCTCTTCTATTGAAAGCCGTAACTTTTCTTCTAAAATGCCATTAAAAAAGAAAAATAGAATTTGTAACAATAAAATTTCACATAATGTATCTATAATTGAAAGAAAAAAGTTGCCTTCAAAATTTGATAAAAATACTAAAAAAATTGTCTGTAAAAGAAGAAAAAGAGACAATAATAAATCAGAAGAAAAAATTAAAAGACCTCTAATAATTAAGAAAAACAAGTATTTAAAAAATTATAGAAATCAAAAATTAAAAAAAATACAAAGAGGGTGTGCAAGAAAAAACGCTCTTGTTCGATGTATCTCAAAAAAATGTCTCATAAATTCAAAAAAAACATGGGCAAATAAGTTAAAAAGAAATTTGAGGAATAAAATAACTCCTGTTGATGTATTTGTTTCCCATGATAATTTAGTAAATTCTAGGACAAATTCAGCAATTAAAAGAACTGCAAAGAAATCATTAATCGCAAAATCAAAAGGGAAGGCTAATTCTTGCAAGGTAATTTCCAATCCAAACAAGAATCAGACTAGTAAAATATTTGAAGTTGATAATATGCAACCAAATATTCTTTTGGAATGCCTTAAGGATCCATTGCTGTATACTAATATTCCTCCAAAAATTCTTCAAAATTGTAATGAATCAGTAAAGAAAACTACTCCTTTTCTTAAAAATGGAACATGTAAAGAAATGATTTCATTAAAACAGTGTTCAGTTTTACTGGAAAAAATTAAAGTCCCAGTACTACTAAATGGAGGAAATCCACTTGAGGGTGTTCAAACCCTGGATAAGATTTCTGTTGTTGAAGATAATGATATTTCTGCTTTTAGTGAACCATCTTCAAATCATACTAAGAACTCTGGAATTGCGGAGCAAGATAGTATTACTGAAGATGTAATAAATAATTCTTCAAAATGCATTACCTTTGCAGGATGTGAGAATCAAAATCTAATTGATTGTGATGCAATTTTAACCAATGAAGCATATAATCATTTCCTTTCTAAAAGTAGAAAAAATAAATCTGAATCCAAAAACAGTTTAGTTAATCATGATACAGTGCATAATAAGCAAGAAATTCTTTTAGATTTTGATATTGATTTTAACAGTGATGTAGAATTAGGTTTTGATTATGATAATGATACAGATTTAAATTATGATAATGACAAAGCATGTGATGACTCACAAGTAAAACTTAGGCAAAGAAAGGAAAATTCTGAAAAAGTTTCAAAAAGAGAGAAATTTAAATCTTCAGAAGTCAGTGTAGATGATTTAACAGCTTCTGATGCAGATTTTCCTTGTGGCAAGAAAATTAAAGGCATGCAAAAAGATTTACAATTGGATTTTGATATTGATTTTGATGGTAACATGCAGTTTTATTCTGATGAAAGTAAGAATGTAATTCAAAGTGGTAGCCAAATCGAAACTTTTGAAAAACCTATGGAAACAGAAAATACAGTTAGTAATTTCTCTGAAACTGATATAAATAATATAAAGACTTCTAAAAATGATGTGACACAAAGTGATAAAAGTTTAAATATTCCTAGAAATTTACATTTAGATTTTGATATTGATTCTGAAGTCATTATAAACTTGGCATCATGTGAAAGTAATAGTGTAGAGGTTGACAATAGTGGTGAGACATGTAATGTTTCTTTAAGTAAACATCAAAAATGTATCTTAGTAAAAGATTCTAAAACAAGAAATACTAAAATGAATCTCTCGGGAAAAAATGCAAAAATTTTTACTTTTAAATCAAATTTAACTAGTAATAAATCTAATATTGTACCAAAAAATTTGCTTTTGGACTCTGATAGCAGTTCTGATTCTGACTTGGAACTAATTTCTGATGAAGATAATAGTTTAGATTTAATTAGTAAAGACTTAGAAAAGAAAAGATTTAAAAGTAATAAAAAAAATACTCATTTAAATTCTAGTGTTCATTCTGATGACATTATAGAATTTTTTTCTGACAGTAATAATATAGATTTAAATGATAAAATTAACAGATCATGTCAAGATTCAAAAATAAAATCTTGTCATAGTGAAAATAATGGAAGTAAGAAATTGGAATTTTTAAATCCACCATTAGAAGAAAAAGCTGAAACATTTTGTGGCCATGAGATGGAACTGGATTTAAAAGAAATGTTAAAGCCATGTTTTGTCTCATTCAAGAAAATTAAAATACCTCTAGAATCAAAAATTGAAAATATAGAGGAAAAAAATGAAAGTGTTAATTCAGTTGAAGAGTTAGAACAAAAAAGTGGAACTATGACTGAAGAAGAGGTTTTAGTTAAGACTAGAATTGTGAAAAATTATCATAAAGATCAAGTTGGAGATATGATGAACATTTCTGTAGGAAGCAGTAGAAATTCTATGACTATTCCAGATAATCAAATTTGTGATCTTGATGGTGAAATTTCAGATCAGGTAGAAAAATTGCCTTTGTATTTTGACAGTGAATCTGATGATGAACGAGAGTTAATTATTGATGAAGATATGAGTGAAAATATTGATAGCTCAATAGGAAATGAGACTAAAAGTAAAATTTCAATTGAAGACAAAATATGTGACTTCGGAAATATGACTGATTTTTTCATAACTGAGGAAGAATCTTCAACCTTCATGGCAAAATCTGGAAAGAGGAAGCTCGATATTAGTGAGAAAAGTGTAAAAAATGCTTCTTCAGGAAACAGGAATGGGGTTATTATTAATGATGAGAATATTATTTGTAATAATATAAATTTAAATGAAGAAAATAATTACTGTAGCCTAAACAGTAATTCTGATTATCTGAAATTAACTATAGATGATAGCATAAATAAAGGGTTGACACAGAATTCATTTAATGATGATTTTCAACATAATGTCAAAGATCAAATCTCTAATTCTGATTCTTCAAGTGAATCTCCTATACCAAAAGGAATTGCTTCAAATGCTAGTGAAGAATTTTTTATTAGAAAAAATATAGTTGATATTGAGAATACATCAAATATTTCCCCAGAAATAAATCAAATCTCAATTGCTGAGAAGAATGAATCTTTCAAAAAGAATATTATTCCAGAAATGGCTGAGATTTCTGAAGCGCAAATCAATTCTAAAATAAAATTAAGTAACACTCCTAAGAAATGCATACAAAACAAAAACATTGGTAATAATGTTGGCATTGTTATTTCCAAATCCAGTGTGAATAACTCTAATGAAGAATGTTCAAAGATGATTTCTGAAAAAGAAGAATTTCAAAACTGTATAATAAAGGAAATAAAAAATAAATATATAAAGAAAACTAAGAGTAAATATGTATTTTCGGATCCCATCAAAAATATTCTTTATGATGTTGAACGTATAAATTGTTCGAATGCATCAGACAAACAAAATTTACATTTATTTATTACGAATCTATGTGTCAAGAATCATGTTACTTCATTAGTTGCTCATCTACTCTATCGTTGTGCAGTACCTGACCAAGCATCTTTAATTTTTCAAGTATTACATTATCTCCATCATACCAGAAAAAATCCTTTTCTTAATTTCAAGAAAAACAGTGAATTGCCTCTTTTTCTACCTTTAGCAGAAAATTGTGTAGTTACAGCACTTTTTAAAATTGAAAAGAAAGCAAAGCCTTACTTACAGGGATTGATGGTAAACATTTTGCGGATCATGCATTTATTAATTTTAACTAAAAAAAAGATCAATATTTATGGTTTGGCTTCTTTGTGCAGAGTGTTTACAGAAATATGTAAACGTAATGAAGATAAACTTAGACCTTTATCATTATGTTGTGGTTTGATAACTGAAAAACACAAGTTTTCACCTTTCCTGATTGCGTCTATTGCTGGAGTTTGGAAGGAATTGTTTCAATTGTCATCTGATTTTTCAGGTAATTTATAGCTCTTGAATAAGAGATTATTTAAATGTTTTTATGTCTATTTCACATCTTTTAACCCCTTCACCGTAGCAGGTTTCTACATACACCTCGTTCAGCCAATGAGTTTACTGACCTTAGTGTATATATTCACTTTTCCAAACTACTAATCTTTGCATTGCAATATTATCACTCTTCAGACTGAGGGCAAATTCCGATGGTGCAGGCTCTCTGCGTTGTTTTTCTCCCACCCTCAATCCAAAATCAAGCTGGCCATGCTACGCTTCGGCTCCCAGGCTAGCAACGGTCCACACAGATGAATTCTCCCACTCACACACATCTCACAAACAATTACACTTTGAAATAAAGATTTTCATTCACTTAATGTATTCTAATAATTTTTTATCATTTTTCTCAACTCAAGTTAAACTTAATTTTAATTTCCTAATATCTTTAAATGCAGCAAAGGGCTAAAGGTAAAAGCCGAATCCAGACAACTCCCATTTTTTCCATGATAGGAGTTTGAGCTTCCCTCTATGGGAAGCAGGTACTACATGAACTATTCAACTTTGTGCACTGTAATCCATTGAAGTATTCTGAAGGTTTTAAAATTCAATTCAATTCAATGACAATGTTTGCAACGGATATACTTAATGCCTTTTCTTTTCTCCCAATACACTGCATATTTACAAGCATGCATGTTAATAACAAACAAATCACAGATCTTTTCTTCAGTGTTTAAGGGGTTAAAAGATGTGATAAATAATTATCATGGGTACTTTATTTTTGAATTTGATATTAGGTATTTATTTTTTACCTATTATTTTCATGCTGTTTTGGTTAAGTGAGATCAATATTCTCTGATTTTATCTCGTAATTGAGAATGGAAGATAGTTTTTTTTAGTATGCATTTATTTTTTTAATGCTTTAAAGAGAAATACTCATACATTACAACTTCCTAACAGTATGATTCCTTTAAAAAAATAAGCCTCCTATTTTAATTTGAGTTTAATCATTAATTTTCTACTGTATGCCTCTGCATTTGTTAAAATATTCTCTTTGTGATTACATACTTTATATAGCTCTTTTTCTTCTAAAATGTAGTTATAAATTTCATTTCTGAATATGCCTCTAATTTAGTTGAATTTACTTTCTCATATATACAGAGATTTTGATGCTTGTTGGTTATATAGGGATGATGAATAACTTTTCCTAGTTGATGTCAACACAAACAATGGTTATAATATCTAAACTATAGTTGATTTTTTTTAGCTAAAATCCATCTGCTGTTGATATTAAAACACAGCAGTAATTTAATTAGCCAAATAATAAGTAAAGCATAAGGATTCTTACAAAATCATCAATCATGAGAACCAAGAAAAATATTGCACCAGTGACCATAACTTAACTCAGTGGTGCAACAGCCCATTAGAGCCAAGGCCTCCTGTGCCCAACTCAGTATAGTGATCATAACATCTGTAGTATTTCTTGCATACTTCTTTTCTCATGGTATTACTGTTTTATCAAAAAAGGTTACATTAAAGTTTCCTTTTATTTAAAAAGAAAAAAAAGAGCCATTAATGGGCTTTTTTTTTATTGGAAAAGTTCAGATTCGCTTTGTAATAAAATGATAGGAGGATGTAGTTAATGGTATAATAGAAAAAAAAAAAAAAGTGGTGTTTGGAAATAACACTTATACAATTTATAATATAAGCTACCAGAACAAGACAGTTTAATGTGTTTTTATATATAGCTGTGTATATCTTTATGATTTCTGTAACAGATAAGTACAGATCTTTGATTTCAACTCTTGTCTGTAGATCGATACCTTGTCCAGTGGTCAAGGTATCGGATCATAGCAGGCATGTCATGAGTTCGATCCCTGTACCACTAAAGACCTGCCGTGTAGGGCAGCAATGCACGTTAAATCTGCTGAGAGCTGAAACATCCTCCCGATGGTGTGGTGTGGTGGTTAGGAGAGGGGGTGCCAGCTGAGGTGTCATCCACGTCATTTGACCATGGTTCAAAATTACGTGGCCCGTCGCCAAAAGCCCTCGTATAGCTGAACAGTGACGTTAATATTCACTCTCTCACTCACTTCTCTGTAGATCAAAATTTGCTTAACTTTTAAGAAAAAATGGGCATATTTTTTGGATTTTATAGTAAGTTTATAAAATCTGCCTTAAGGTTCTGTTAAAAAAAAACTGTTAAAAGATTCATTACCAATTTAAAGAGGTTGTAAAAAAGGAGAGAGTTTTTTCTCAGCATTATATATTATAATTATATGAAGTTTCATTTATTGTCATTAAAATATTCTCACTTACATCTTTTATCTGAAGAAAAAATATTTTCTCCTTTAATGATATACTTTGATATCATTGAAGCTTTTTCTTCCTTAACTGCTTACTTCATTGAAATATTCATTAATATTTATGTATATTTAACTTACCAATGAACAGATTTTTTTTTCATGTTTCTAACCAGGAATTAAAATTGTGTGTAAAAAAATTTATTAAATTTAGAAAATATTTTTGAAAAAAACTTCTTGATATTTAGTATATACTTCAGTATTTTGATATTTTGTGTACACTATTTCATATTTTGTATTATACTAAAAAAAAGACTGTGAATATCTAAATTAGTTGCATTAGAATTATATTTTATGTACTTTTTATTTTAACATCAAATCATTAATTTGTTAATTATATTTTTGGGTGAGAAAAGGTTTTGGCAAATTTAATTAAATAATTACTAAATATTTGAAATTTTTTAAAAGGGTTTATTTATTTTTTACTTGTACACTGTATGGCAATACATATTGATAATTTTACAGTATTTTTATAAAAGGGCTCTAGAATAACTAAATATAGATATATTGTATTAAAATAAAAAGAAATTCAGGAAGATTTTTTGAAAAAGAAATATTAATTTATTTAAATAGCACAATATATTGTTTAAAACAAAATATTTTTGTTAAAATTTTGCAGCTTAAATATAGAAACAAAATTTATAAAAAGTCATCTTTTGAACTTAAAAAGAAGAATATGCATACAATAAATTCACTATTCTTTTTCTGGCCTTAAACTTAATTTTTTCTAATTATCCATGTTAAAACTTCTTTCATGCAAGGTTTTAAATTTTCTTGCTTCTCAAAATCTAATCTCTTTAATTGTAAAATTATTTTATCCATTAAACATCTTAAACTTAAAAAAAAAACTATCAATATCTGAAAAATCCCCTTTTAAAATAAATAAAGCTTTGAATACATTTCCCATAAGTTCTTTTCATTTTTCCAATCTGTAGGGTAAGATACAAATTGTGCTTGTTGATTGTAATCATGGCTTAGATTTAATCAACTCTCCATCTGAATTTCTTGAATATATTTCCAAATTCTGAGAAAAGAAGCAGATAATAAAGATACTTTGGATTATAAGGATTGCAAATTGTTTAACCTGTGATAATCCATCCAGTATAAACTTTTACATATATTCTTGCATACAGGTATACAGTGGTGGCTAAAATTATGGACATTTTTGAAAATTGTTATGTTTTTTAAGTTTGTATTCTTGTAGAAAATACTATGTTTCACACAATGTAAAGTCGTATACATTTTAAAGAGAATTTAATACTGAGTCAATTCAAAAAACAAAATTGAAATATTTGCAAAACAAAAAGTTATGCTGCAATAACTATCGGTATACATGAAATACTGATGATAGCAGTGGGGTAACCATTATTTTTTATTACAGCTTCACATCGATGTTTCATTGAGCTGAATATAATTTTAAGCTCTTCCTTTGTTATTACATGATGCCAGTTAATAATTAGAGCCTCAATTAGTTCCCCTTTATTACATGGGTAACTCATTCAGATAAGAGTTTTTGAAGGGTGGCACAAGTTTTCGGTAGGATTGAGGTCAAGACCTCATGTTTCTTGGCCAGGACAACAATCTAATGATCTTGGAATAATACCAGTATTTCTGTTACTTTACTGTGTGGCAAGAAGCATAATCTCACTGAAAAATAAATAAGCTTTGTTGGTGAATAGATCCCTAATGGAAGGTAGAAGTTTGGGTTCTAGAATGGTGTCAATGTATTTTTGGCAATCAGTGTCCCATTGATGACATAAAGGCGACCAATACCATCTGCTGACATGCAAGATTAAATCATAAAACTATGTGGGTACTTCACAGTTGCCTGTTTGCAGTCAGGATGTAGTGTTTCTTCTATTCTACGTCTTACATATTTTCGGCCATCACTACTGAATAACGATATCTTAGTTTCATTGCTCCATATAACTTGTGACCACTTATCATTTGTTCAGTTAATATTTTTCCTTTAAACACTGTAGTGTTTTTAGAACTGCTGTAAATTCAGATAAAGCATTTTTAGGTGGAATTCTACCGCTTAGTCTAACATGTGCTAATCTTCCCCTGATTGTTTTTGAACTGACAGAAACACCAGCATAATTCAGATAACTTCTGATGACCGTTGATGACATTCTTTTATCTAGAAGACATAGTATTTTAGTTTTTCTATCATCAACAGATGTGTTGCACCTTTTTTGGCTTTTCCTGCTTTGTTTTTATTGAATTGGTCTCTGACATCTTAAATAAGGCTTTCACTCTCCAGATGTAGTCACTGAACCACCCATCGTCTTGAAATTTTAACATAGGAAAAACCACCTTTTCATCCTACATCTCTTTCTAGGTGTCCAGTCTATTTTTCTACTTAATGTCATTGTTTCTTGACAGAATATCATTGTTGTCCTGGCCAGGAAAGAGCCCCAACTTCAACCCTATCGAAAACTTGTGGCATTGTTTGAAAACTCTTGTTCCAATGAGGTACCCATGAAGTAAACGGGCACTCAAGTGTCCTCTGTTTTTGCCAGCACTGAATATGTGTGTGTATAGAAATATAGAAAACATTTATCTGAATATTAAAAAAGAAAAATCAATAGCATTGATTATTTCAAGTATTTTTGTCAAGAAATTGTCAAATTTTGCTTAAAGGCTTAAAATCCTGTATGTTTTTTTAAAAGGTATTTAAATATCCCTATAATTATATTAAATATATTTGTATTATATCAACCTTAGTAAAATTTTATCTGATGTTCTCTAATTTTAATTATAACTGATTCTTTGTCAACTTGTAGATATTATCTCATTATTTTTCATTTCATTTATTTAGTTTTTGAGATAATAATTGCTCTCTGGTTTCATTTAGACAAGGAAAACATCTTACGAGGATCTATTGCATATGGAGTGCAAAAAATGTTGGAAACCTCTGTCGCATGTACTTGGTATTGTAATTCGGAATTTATGTCAGAGTATTTTGCTGTTCCAAGTAATATATCAGACAAGGATGGAACTATTAAAATATTGAAGGAGAAAATTCTGTTTGAATGTTTTCAAGGTAAGATATTTAAACTGCTTAAATCTTTACACCACATATTTTGCAGTTAAAGTTTAGAATAGTGTTCTTTAAACTTGTTTATCTTTATATCACTATATAACTTTCTCTTAAAGTATAATTATAATACCTGTGTATAAAAAATGTTTAATTGCTGTTAATTTTTGTATTTTTCTGGATTATAATGATGTAATAGAAATGTACTAATTATGTCTTTTCAGTTTACTTGATCTAAAATTAAAAATCTAGTTCCTTCCTCTTGTCCAAAAACGTGTGTTGGAAATGTTTAAAAATGAGGAAATGGGGAAAATGTATGGGTTAACAATACATTATCAGGCATTAATATCTTTCATTTGGGTGTGAAGGAGCACTGTTTAAAAGCAATATTGTTTTGGGGTTTATCTTTTTACTTGTGTTTCCTGACTTCGGAAACAAGCAGTTCATTGAACTATCGGAGAAAAATGTCCCCTGTCATCTATGCCCCCTTTGGATTGAAATAACTGGTAAATTTTTTTTTTATCCTGCATGCTTAAACATGCAGGATTTCATGAACCTGACCAGACTTTTTTCATTTCATGAAAAAGTCTTACTTAATCAGAACACAAAGCACCCAAAATAAGTATAACTTGTACTTTTCATTAGTTAATTGACTGTAGTAGAGCAGAATCTAGATCTTTGAAATTTTTCTGTTTTCTGTTTTGAAGTACAAATTCATCATTACCTTCTCTCATGAAGGTATATATATGTATTACCTTTTAAATTGTAAAAAGTTTGTCAGTATAAATATATTGGCCAGACCTCAAATACTATTAACATTAGGATTAATCTACATATAGACATGATGTTAAATACTTTAATACTTCAATAATTGTAATAAAATTGAACTTAGACACTTTCATTTGCATGATTTCAAAAATGTTGAACTGTCTATCATTAAACTTATTCAAAATACTAAGCACAAATAATGGTGGGAAAATCACTTTATTAGGAGTTTTAATACAATATATCCATATGGTCTTAATGTTATATTTTGCAAAAAATACATTGCAAATACTGTTACAGAGTAATAATAAAGATTTTTTTTATAATTCAAAAGAAATTCTAGAAGTAAAAAGAACTAAAAGGAAAAATAGAGATAAAAAATCATTAACTGATAATATTAAAGTTATTGATGATTTTGAAAAAAACTGTAATATCAAGAAGATAAAATACTTCATGTTTGGTCTTAATAAAAATGAAATTGTATTGTGTTAAATGAAATCTTAAATAATGATTCCTTAAAGGTATGTCATGCAGTACACATTATTAAAGATATTAATGATTATGTAGTTAATATATATATATAAATCCAAAATAAATGTTGAGAAAATTAATGAGCCTATTACAGAGTACTGCAATTTTATTATTCATGAATAAACTTTTTGACAAAATTAATTTTTCTAATGTATTTAATAGACATTTGTCACTTTTTTCCTGTTAGAAATGTGGTTAAGAAAGCATTTAAATGTAACAAAATGATGGGCAGATTTATCTTTAATTACAACAATAGTTTGTCTTCTATTAACATAGAAGATTGTATATGTAAAAAATATAATGATTTTATTGATGGTCTTCATAAACATGTAGTTACTGGCAACTTAGATATAATCAATGACAAAACTGTAAAGGATAGCATGAGTAAAGACAGTAGTTTCAGATTAACTTTGTTTCTAATAACAACAGTACTGTTAAAACACAAATTAATAAAGATATAGATAATTTTATTACAAAATCTGCAATTAAATATGGACTACACTATACTGGCATTTGCTGTACAGTATTTTTAAAAGACCTTATGAAATTTAGCTACCATTCTCAATATGAATTTACTTTTAAAGATATAAAACTGAAAATTTATGAATTACAAAAATTTTATCATAGTTTACATATATAAAGTACCTGGTAACTATGCTGTGATTTGTAAGTATTTTTATTATAATATGCTTAATGAACACTTTTTAAATAATGAATCTTTTACAAAATTAGATTTGTCACATAATGAAATTAGTAATCATATTATTGCTATTTATAAAAAATAGGTTTTTGCGTTCTAAAACTAAGTTTCCATATATATTTTTAACACCAAAATTCCATAAAAGTCCTGTTAAATTTAGAACTGTGACAAATGGTTTTAAAACATATATATTACTACTGCAGGCAAATTACTTCATAATATTATACAAAACTTTATTAATCAGCAATGTAATAAAGCTATAAAAAATAGTAAAGATATTATAGATTGTTTTAAAAATAAAAATATTTATTCAGTTCATAGTTATGACTTTGAATATCTTTTCAATTCCATTGATATCAATGATATTATTAAAGTAATTTTTAGAAAACCACAGTATTTATAATCTTAATATTAATTTTAACAAATTTAAAACTTTCATAGATTTGTCTTAAAAGAGTAAATTAATTTTTTTTAATGGTTCATTATATAAACAAAATAAAGGATTGCCACAAGGAGGCCCAGCAAGCAATAGCTTGGCTAATTTATATTTACACTTTTATGAATATAATTATATTATTAATAATGACTTACATTTTTAGATATATTAATGATTTGATTATTTTTGGTAAAAATGATAATTTCAATTCCAATATTTTTATCCGGATTATTTAAACTTAATTAAAATTAATAATAATCAATTAAAACTAATTACTTAGATGTAACATTGTATATTAAGGATTTGAAATTACATAGTAATACTATGATAAAAGAGATGCCCATTCTTAAATTGTCTTGCTGGAATTCAAATTTATCTATATCTATATATAGAAATATTTTTAACTATATTTATCATAATTTATTAGTTAGCAATAAAGCTAATATTTATTTAAATCTTAATAGTTTTATTAAACAATTTATTGGACATGGATATCCTGCTAACTTTCTTTACAAATATATTTCTAATAGTTCTCAGTGATATACAATTTGTATTATTAACTATTATTGACATGTTTTAATACTAGTATTTTTAACTAATTATTCAATAGATGGTGCCACATGTTAATAAATTAATATTATTTAAATATTTCTTGTATTCATTTATTTTTCACAAATATTAATATCAATATGTATTTATGATTTTTAAACTTACATATATATAGACTTTATATATTATTCTATCATAATTTTTAACTTTATGCGATACTGTTTTCCTCTGTTGTATTTGGCGGGAAATATAACCAGTTGATACACACACACTCACGAAGTAAGTCTTTACTATTTACCTTTTGCATCGACTTTAAATCTATACTGTGAATACTAGTAGGCTATAATTTTATTGTTATATTTTATTAGTATAGTGATTTTTAGTTTGTAATATTTAAATTTCTCCTAATATTATTCTTTCCTTTCCCCCTTGGTACTTCGTATAGACAAACTACAGGGTGAAGATTGGCTAGCCCTAAAAACTTGTTTAAACCTGCAATCTTGGTTCTTACGGCCAGGAGTTTGTTATTGTACTACTGTGCCTAATATTTCCTTTCTTGAATAGTTATACTTAGGTTCTATAGCTATCTGTATATATATATATATTATGGATTATATATTAATTGTATATGTAGCATCGATGGTAAGCAACCATTAAAACGTTTTTATTTTGCTATATTGGTAGGCTAATTAGTTAGTTTATATTTTTAGCAATTCATATTCTAATATATGGTAGTATTTTATAATCTGTTAGGCTAGTTTATTAACTGTATATACTACAGAAATGATGAACACAGTAGATAGTGACAAAGTTTTGACTGCAGGTCATTGTAGAGATTCTACGAGTTTTTAATACATATAATACTACTGTTTTTCTATAATGTTTTTCTTAATACTACTGGAGTATTCTGGAATAAGGAATACTTAAAATTCTAAAAGATTTTTGCATTGCAATAATGTTTCAAATAACTTTAATGCTTTCAAATGTAATAGGTACTTCAAAATAGTAAGCTTCAAAATAGTAAATTTGGCAATAGTAAATTCCTTTTTTACAAAGATGTGGCGACAAAAGATGTAAAACTTGTAAAATGATCCATAATGATCAAATCAAAGAGGATTCTAAATTTACCTTCTGTAAAACATATAACTGTATTTACTTATTGACGTGTAATAATTGCCAACTTAAATGTATTGGACAGACATCTAATAAAAATTAATATTAGAATTAATCAACATAGGTCAGATACTAAATACTTCAATAGTATTAAAAATTCAAATAAAATAGAAATAAGACACTTTAGTACACATGGTTTTGAACATATTTCACTCAATATTATTAAAGTTGTTCCTGATATTAAAAAGATTATGGTGGGGAAAATTATTATATTAAATATTATAATTGAGTTTATCCCTTATGAACTAAATGTATTATACCAAGGAAAAAATATTCTCAATGCAATTAAATAAAATTCTCAAGATTATTATTACAATCATGGGATTAATAAAGTAACTAATAAAAGAAAAACTAGAGGGGCTAGAACTAAAATATTAAGTAGAGACAATAAAGTACTTACAGATAGGATTATAGATATTTGTAATAACTTTGATAATGATTTTAACATAAAACATATTAAATCTTTTATAATTGGACTCAGTAAGACAGAATTATGTATTACAGAAGAAGTTCTAATTTCACATAAAATTAAAGATTGCCATGCTTTGCATATTATAAAGGACATTCACAAATTTTTGAAACATAAAATAAAAGTTAATGCAAATAAAGATTATCAAATAGAATATTGTACACTTTTATATATGAATAAATCATATGATAATATTAATTTTTCTGGTATTTTTAAAAAACACGTCATCTTTCCCAATACAAAATATTACTATTAAAAAAAGCTTTTAAATACAATAAAAAAATAGGTAGATCAATTTTTAACTATAATGTGCCTATAAAACAAGAAAACTTAATATGTAAATGTAATGACATTAAAAAATTCATAGATAAACATCACAAGCATGTTGTTACTGGTGACCTCAATATTGTAAAAGACAACAATCTTAGAAACATAATGAATAAAGGTACTGGTTTTTAGATTAATGATTTCAAATAATAATAAAATTATAAAAAATCAGTTATATAATGATATTGAGCAATTTATATACAAAATAGCTATTAAGTATAGTAGGCCTATAGAGGCATTCACAGTATTCAATAATAATATTACCTCAGCTTAATAAATATAACTTTGGTACAGATAATAAAATCTTTTTAATGATATTAAAAAATCAGATTAAAAATTACAAAATAATTTCATTATAATTTATGTTGATAAGTGCCAGGTAATTTTGCATTCATATGTAAATACTATTATAATTTAATGATCAACAGTTATTTTGATAATACAGCTTTTATTAAGTCATCATTTTCTGACTGAGAAATAAATCATTTAATTTTTGGCTTTTCATAAACAAATAAGAATTCAAATTAATAATAGTTTTAAATTTCCACATGTATTTCTTACTCCCCAAATTTCATAAAGACACAGTCAAATTTTGGACAGTGACAAATGGATTTAATACATATATCAACAAAACAGGCAAAATTCGCCATGAAATATTTTATGATACAATAAACAATCTTAAATCCCACAGTCATACTTAAAAATAGTAAATTACCTGTTGAACTAATGAAATATAAAAGATTTATTCAGTCTATAGTTTAGATTTTTGAGATCTTTTTAACTCTAGTAATATTGATGATATGATTAATATACTTGTAAATTTGCATAAAGATAATTTATTTAATAGTGTTAATTATGATAGATTTAGTTCACTACTTAGGTTTGTATAAAAAGAGAACTATATATTTCATAAGGGTAACTATTATCTGCAGATTAAAAAGTTTTGCCACAAGGTGGCCCTGTGAGCAACTGTCTTTGCCAATGCATACTTACGTTATTTTGATAGTATAGTTACATTAATAATTCTAAATATTATATTTATTGTTATATAGAGAGACATAATGATTTTTGGCAAAGCAAGTCAATTTTATCTAATATATTAAAAATGCGAGAAGTTTGTGAGTATCTTTGTGGGTCTTTCACGCAAAAACAACTGAGATGGATTTTTAATGAAACTTTACAGTAATATAGTTTATACATCAGAATAGCACATAGGCTATAATTTATAGCAAAGACTATAATTTATAAAGATATTGTATGAAGTGTCAAAATATAATGATATTTGTCAAGTAAGAAAAAAATTCAGCCATCTGCGAGCAATTCTAACTGGCTGCAAAAAAGCCCACATCAGCATATATCTATCTTTGTTTGTAGAAACTTTTTTTTTTGTTTGTGCTATGCAAAGTGCTCGCTTCTAATTATTTCCACTGATCAGCACTAATGCCTATTTTTTTATTTCAGAATAAAATTAAGTTTTTGAAGGGAGAGGTTGTTATAAATCTCTCTTTATTTTAATGGGTTTTTTTATGATTTTATTATGCCCATTTGGTAGTAGAAATTGATCTTTTTTCCAAATAAATGCTTTATCAGTTCTGATACTTAAAGTAAATAAACTTTCTCTTTCACACTGCATCATTTGGACAAATTTTCAAAATTTGTTTTGTGATTAGTAGTTTAATTATAACGCTTTAATTTTAATTGAATAGGCAAGATATAATTATTTTTTACATAAAAACGCAATAACTATTGTTCTGTATTTCTTGGAGTGTGCGAGTGAGTGAATATTAGTGGTGCACTGTTCAGCTACACGAGGGCTTTTGGCACAGCGGATCACGTATTTTTGAACCATGGTCAAGTGACGTGGACGACACCTGAGCACCCTCTTCTCTAACTACCACACCACACCAACTTAGAAGGGAATATTCTTTGAAATCCACTCTTACAAGATATATGGCAGCACGGGTTCCATGATGAGTATTTTAGCGGAAAAAATAGTTTTGTCAAAATTTAAGTGTCTTATGTTTTTGTATGTTAATGAAGACCTTAGAAAATGATTTTACGACTACTTATTTTAAGTGAATGGTATATATAATTAATTTTGCAGTGGAATATCTTTAATTAATTTATTGAAAACTCTAACGGTTAAATTTTCCAAAGTGGAGTATTTTGTTTATGTATATACCTTAATTTGTAAATGTAGTGATCCAAAAAAAATATTGTATGAAAAAAACTGCAGTAAATCATAATGAGGTTGGATAAAAGTATTAACGTGCATCGCTCCCCCACGGCGGGTCTCACAAAGCTCTAATAAAGCTCGAGCTACGAAAGTAGCTGCTAGGCATTTACCAACTTGACTCTATCGTTAACATTTCGCTATGTTTTTCATTGAATCGCGATTATAATTTAAGAAACGGCGTTGCTTGCGAATATTACAATTTTAAAATAAAATAAATACAGCAGAAAGTAATATTGTGTATTACACTTTCAAATATAAATTATTTACACTACTTTAAGCGTTCATTACGCAAAACTTTTTAACAATGTGTTACTTTTGGTGAGCAGAGATCAGCTTAGGGAGGTATTTTGAAAAATCGACCCTCAAAGAGTGTTACGAGGAATTATAAAAAAAAAAATCCCTTTTTATCAGCTATTAGATCTACATACTTAAAATTTAACAAAGGTGTTTTTCTTTCTTTTTTGTTTAGCTGAGATATGCAAAAAGCTTTTTTGTTTAATTTGCAATTCACATAAAATTAACTCATTAAAAACTTCTTTTTCCTTCAATCTGTGTTGTTGTTTAATTTTTCAGTTCACCCGTGCGAAGACGGGTATGCCACCAAGTACCTAATACTAACTTTTATGCACAATATCTTAATTTAATACAGACAAATAGTAACAACAATAAAGTAAATTTTCTTGACATACATATCAAATTAATAGATAATGTAATAGTTTCTAATATTTATGATAAAAAGAAGATTTTAAATTCAATATTATAAAAGTTCCACATTGGGAGAGTAATGTACATACTTCTGTATTCCCTGAAATATTGTTATTAATTATATACAAGCAATAAATTTCTGGTGTCAAAAAAATCAGAAATAATAAATAACTATAAACATTTAACTAAATATTGCATAAAATCAGAAATACCGATTAATTTTATTAATAGTTATAAAAATAAAACTATTCAAAATTGTAAGGATTACAAATTCTTAAATTAATAATAGTTTAATACTATAAATTTTACATAGTTATAGTTACCTCCATATTATAATATTAGTTAAAATTACTTATTATTATTTAATTCATATATACTCTAGTGTCACTAAAGTTATGGTAATTTGTAACTCTCTTGATAATTTTTGTTTTCTATTCTTTTTTATACTTTTGTTAAGTGCTACTTTTCAGCCATTCACATGCTATAAATCCGCATTAGGGTCCAGAATCTGGCAATAACTTATTTTATTGCACTCAGATTTAAGCGGGCTCTGCATTTTCAAGTGCAATTTTTGGGTAAGTTACCTCTATCTTGTAATGGATTTAGATATTCCTATCCATTACTTTCAATAGGTTTTTGCTCAGTATCATTTACATAAAGGGGGCAAGTTTGGCTGGCCAAAACATGTTCAACCCACTTTTTATATAAATTATTTTTATATATTAGCTGTGTCCTAAGTCAACAATGTTTATAATACTGCAGGATCCATTTTATAATTTTTTAATCTCTGCTACTCATGTGTCCTTCATTGTATGATCTTTCTACAGTCTGTGTTTTTTTCGAATGTGATTGATGAATGTTTATCTCTTATTTGTAGAGGGGAATTAGACTATATATATATATATATAATCAATATAAAAAATTTCAATATATAATTATATACATATACATACACATATATATAAATTTATACATATATATACATATACACAATTATATAAACAAAAATATATAAAAATAAACATATAAGTTATATACCTAAGATAACTAAAATGGGAAGAAGGCACATAGTATAAAGACAAACTCCTGGCCTTAGGAACCAGGATTGCAGGTTTAAACAAGTTTTGCGGCCAGCCAACCTTCACCTGTAATTTGTCATACTATGTACCAAGAGGAAAGGAAAGAATTATATATTTAGAATTTAAATATTAAAAAATCATTAAACTAAATAATATATATATATATCATGTACGATTTGTACTCTAGTTTTATAATTCTTTGCTTTTTGCTAGATTCTAATAAATTTTTTTTTTTTTTTTTTTTTTAAAAGATCGAAAGTTTATTGGGATAAAATATGCATTTTTGTTGTACACATTTCTATTTTTATATATAAAAGTCTTCTAAACTGTTTATTATTATTTTTTCAGACTCCATAGAGAATTCATGGAAATTGACTTCACCCTTAATAATTTTTGCTGCATATGAAACATGGGATTGGACTAAAAACACCTAGTAGACCAATATATTCTTCCAAACTTGCAACGATTTTTTCTTGTCAAAATATTAGTGAACAAGCATTTAACTTATTTTCCAATCTCTATGGTGAATATTTTTCCTTTTTATATTTTTATTTAAGAATTCAAAACTAATATTCAAAGCTGCTAAAATAAAAAATGTCTTATATTTATTTGATTATATGAGGTAGAACTCAGTCTATAACTTAGCAATATTTTCTATAGAGCAACTGTGGTAATGTTTCCGTGTTACAACGCTCTATCCATTTTTTAACATGTTCACTACAGGGGAGCATTTAATTAGTATTTTCATTGCCACTAGTTGTAGTCCTAAAGGCATAGGGGGTCGAGTGGTAGCATATTGTGCTTCCACACCACAGGTTCAGGTTCTGCTCGTGAGCTAAGCAAGGTCAACTCAGCCTTTCATCCCTACTGCAGTGGGTCAGTAAATGAGTACCAAGCTTTCTGGGGGTCTCACTTCAGACTGACCACCTGATCAGGACATCTGCTCATGCACCTCAGTGCCCCAATAGTCAAGTATACTGGAATGGACACAGTGGGACCTGGCCCTCATGGGCTGTTGTGCCACTGAGATTGAGTTTGAGCTGTATTCCTGTATATTCCACTATATATATGAATAATGGAATATTTTGGGACTTGAAAATATTGCAATTGAAAATCAGATGGGGCAGTGGTTCCAAACCCCAAGCTGCCTGGTCCATGGATCAAATGGTACCAGGCTGCCCAAAAACATTATTTCTGTTTTGTTTACTATGATGTATTTCAGGGATGCACAACCTAAGGCCCACTGGCCAATTTTGGCCACGAAGCTTTAAAGTTGGCCCTCAAATGTCTTATAAAAAGAAGAGTAATCTAAAATGGAATTGATCTTTGCTAATTAAACAGGGAAAAAATGTGTATGAAAACAGTATTATAGCAAATAATTGTTTTACAGTTATTCATAATTTTTTTTTTTTCCAATTTATTACGGGGCTTTTCAATATGTTTCCTTCATGGCTATCAGTGAGTACGAGTTTTTGTATGGGAAAAGCTCACAGGGCCGTGATCACTGGAAGCCATTATTTCTTCCATCGCATAGTTTGCATGTACAGAAGGTCGAAGAACAAATGCATATTCATGCAGGCGTTCCATAACAGTCTCAATTCAGAAATTATGCTGAGCCAATCAAAAGTACCTATCAAACTTATGTTTTCTTCATGGTGAGTGTTACCAATAATAACTTTGCTTATGCTTAGCTGCAATGATTGTTCTTTTTAAAAAAGAACCCCATGGTTTTTGCTAATAGATCGGGAATGTTGAAATCTCTGTCACAGAATGCATCTGATATTCTTTTGATTTCACAATTTTAGTCTTGTATCATTTATTTATACAGCTGTATAAAATATTTTAGATAATAATAAAGAAAAAAAAAAGAGATGATTTTCAAAAACAGAAATTTCAAGATGCATGGACAGATAAATACTGTTTTATCTATTACAATGATACTGTCACATGCTTAATATATAGTTGCGAGATTGCTGTGGCAAAAAAATATAACGTAAAGTGGCATTATAAAACAAAGCATAAACATTTTGCATCTATGAAAAGATATGAACGATCGCAAAAAATCGAACAACTCAAAAATCTTTTAGCAGTCAAGCAAATTTTTTTCAAAAATTTATAGTTAGCTTGAATTTATATGAGTGGAAGGGAGCATAGGTGTTGCTGAAATTATCACTAAAGAGTTCGGCCAATCACCAATTGTCATTTTGTTAAAAAGTGTTAATTGCATCTGAAAAATTTTGTCCTGAAGCAAAAAGGAAATTTGAAAATATAAGCTTAAATAGAATTGTTATTCAAAGAAGAATTCATCAGTTGAATGAGGACATTGAAAATAGAGTAAAACTAGCCGCTTCAAACTTTGTATATCTTTTTCTTTGGCTGTTGATGAATCTCCAGATCGAACATCAGTTAGCCAATTGCTTGTGTTTGTTCATGAAACTGATAAAAAATTTTGTGTTATGAAAGAACTTCTTGGAATGTTTCCCATAAAGGGGCAAACTACTGGAATGAGCTTCTTCCTAGTTTGATACATTTGTGCAATGCAGCTTCCTTAAACATGTACAATTGTATTAGCATTACTACAGATGGAGCAAAATCAATGATTGGCACGAAAATGGGAATGGTTATGCTGCTAAAAGAGCGCTTTGCCCACTGTGGTGTAGAACTGTTGCATTATTCATCAAGAGAATTTGTGGTAAAGAATTAGGATTTGCAACCTTAATGCAGTGTGTATCTGAAGCAATTAACTTTATTCGTTGTAATGCCCTCAAACATAGGCAATTTAAAGAATTTTTAAAAGATTTTAGTGATCTGCCTTCTGATATTCTTTATTACACAGAAGTTAGATGGCTCAGCTGAGGAGTTGCCCTTAAGGTTTTTATGGAACTCTTCGATGAAGAAAATTACATTTCTAAGTCACTGTGGTAGAAATACTAGAAGGTTAAAATAATCAAGTTTCCATTGTGATTTGGCTTTTCTCACAGACATAACAGGCCATTTTGAATGACTTAAACACAAAGCTACAAGGAATGAATCAATTCATTTTTCAATTGATAAATAACATAAAGATATTTAAAGAAAAATTATGTTTATTTCAAAACCAGCTGAAAACTAAAAATTTTGCAAACTTTCCCTACTGCCAAAAAATGCATGAAAAATTTTTGCACATGAAGCAATGTCTTTTCGTCTCCATTTTCTGTTGATATAAATCTAGTGGATGAGAGTATACAGTTAGCCTTAATTGATTTACAGAATTCTGATGTTATCAAAAATCAATTCAAAGAAAAATCGATATTAGAATTTTTTAAATCTTGCCTGATAATTTTTCGTACTTATAGCAAAATGCAGGTGTATGTGCCATTTTCTTTGGCAGCACTTACATTTGTGGGCAAACCTTCTCACTAATGAATTTAAGCAAATCAAAAATAAGAAATAGAATAGCAGATGAGAACCTTTCTTCTGTTCTACATATTGCCACCACAAGTCTTAAGCCCGATGTAAAATCAATAACTTCAAATATTCAGTTCCAGCCATCTCATTAAACTTTACAAATTCCAAGTACTAATTTTTCTTTCAAAATTTAAATTGTGTCCTCTGCATAATTAGCAAAAATTTTCCTTTGTTATATAATTTCAAGTTTGCCACCTTTTTAGCAGGAATCTTTTTTTTTAGCTAAAGTATTTTAATCATTCCAAAAGTGTTTGTGCTTCATCCATTTATCAACTGTATAATGTGTACATAATTAAAAATAAGTAAAATAATAATTGTGATAAATGTGTATTGTCATAAAACAGTGTTTTCACGTTTATAACATATTTGCCATCGCATAATACTTTGGCCCTTCAATATGAGATCTATTAGAATTTTTAGCTCCTCATCCTAAAAGGTTGTGCACCTCTGGTATATTTCTTTCAGTTTGTGCGACTTTCCATGTTAAACCACTTTATGCATTTTTGGATGCAACTGTATTTTATTCTGAAGGCATATTTAAATATAGTTAAATTAAACAATTTTAAATATAAACAATCAGCATCCCACACTTAGCTGGCTGCTGTAAAAGTTGTCAATTGCTGATCAGTCTGCGACGATAAAGAGATTGGAAAGCACTGACATGGGGATAGGTAATGTACCGTAATTTCACTTGCGTATAGTCCACAGCCACGATTTTATATAAAAAATTCAAAAATCGTCAGATAGTCCGCGTACTATACGTCCGAAATTACGTTATTTTTAACCACGACAATATTAATGTATTTTAGAAACAAAGACCTATGTATAAATAGAAAAAAAAAGTACTTCCTTACTAATATACCGTCAGAAATAAAACGCTAAATACAAACTACTGCTAACTAATTAATCGTATACACTCATGTCCATAAATTAAGGATAATGACGTTCAGGCAAAGGGACAAGAAGTAAAACAAATTTAAATTATTTGTAAAGTCTACTTATTAAACAAAGGTAAGAGCAAAAGATGCTGTATGTTTGACATAATTAATAAAAATTGTGATTTTACTCCGGGAGCAAATTTCAAAAAAAACTATTTACAAAAAACAGTATAACATGGTTAGTATGATGGTTATACGGGAGTATGTCTCCCGGACGATGCAATACAGGCCTTACAACGCCCTAGGCATGCTGAGTATCAAATTATCAATCTGATCTTGGGAATATTACACCACTCATCAAAAATGCCCTCAGTTCCGGCAGACAGGTGGGGAGGGGACTGATGGGCTGCAATTTGCCCGACCAAGCATATCCCACACATGCTTTATTGGATTCAAGTCGGTGAGTATGCTGGCAATCCATACGGGTGATATCCTCGATTGAAGGCATTAGTCTACAATGTTTGCACGGTGAGACGGGCGTTGTCATCCATAACAGAAATTCAGCACCCATGGCGCCCCGAAACAAACATACATGTTGTTCCAGAATGACATCCCAATCGTGTGGCCTGTCATCGTTACACTCTGAACATGCAAGTCAGTTCTGGAACCAAGAATAATTCCCTCCCCAAGCGCTGCGCGAGCCATCCTGCACCACCGTAACAGTGTGCCTTTCAATGGTGTTTTCTTGATGGTAACGGGTACCTGGCACTCTCATATTAAAGTCTGGCAAGAATCACACTGCAAACTAAACCTGGACTCGTCCGGAAAACATCACACAAGACCACTGTTGTGGTGTCCCTGGCTCATGCTCTCTACTCCAGGTTAATCGCAGGTGACAGTGAGTTGCGGTAAGTGGAACACATCTGAGAGGCC